>JAOYFF010000106.1:25289978-25339952 GCA_025773925.1 Cryptomyrus ogoouensis
GGCCCACTGTGACATTGTGCCTCTAATAACTACTCGCTGCTTCCTGTCAGTTAACCAGTTTTCGATCCAAGCTGCCACCGTTCCTAAAATCCCTTCAGTAGTTCACAAGGGTTTATAGAATTAACAAATATAGTAAAAATAGTAACTGCTTGGGATGCAAGATGCACCATGTTTTATTAATAACAAACAAATTTGAGATCACTATCTAACTTGTGTTATTCAGTACTTGTTCCTACAGTAGTTCCTTCAGCGGTTCACAAAGGTTCACAGAATTAATAGATATGGTAACTGCTTGATACAACATTCATCACGATTCATTAATGATGAATTAACATGAGATCAGTGTGTAACTCAGACTTAGTTTGTGGTTAGTTAATACATAACTATAACACTATTTGTGCCCAGTCAAATAAAATGTTACCCAATATTGTAAACATCTGTAATAATACAGAACTTAATTTGAAAAGGGTAATGCTTTGAGCTTCCGTTGTCACTTTTGGTAATGCAGTGTTACACTGAGGACAGAACTGATAGGTAGTGACACCTCCGTAATACATCTTGAGGAGCCATAAGAAGGGACCATACATTCACAAGAAAGTCACAAACTTAAAGAGAAATTGCTTTCTGGAGCAAGATAGCATAATACATGGAACGGTGGCTGCACACTTTGCCTGTGATTTGAATACCATTTCCGCCATTTGTCTAAGGACATAATCTAGTATAGGTTTGCGTGGTTGGGCCCAGTGTTATGGAGATAACGGAATGATTCATAGTTTTGTGGATGACATATTATTTAAAGTGGGAAATTATCTTCATACTGGTGTGCCGATTATTTAGGCAGACACAAAGAAAGTAACAATAATAAAAATAAAAGCTGTTTTAGGACAGCGGCATCCATTTCCAAAGTTATATTGTATTCTGAGGACGAATGTCAAGCTAGAGAAAACATGGCTCCGTTGGGTAAAATTCTTGAGTGGATTGTTAAAGTCTGCTTAAATGCTTGTCTCCATATCACTGCATTGTATCACAGCACCTCCCCACACACAAAAACAGTAAAGTAAAAGGGCCCTCTGTCTGCTTTATAACTTCTGAGGATGTGGTTTGAGAGGATTAGCTGAATGTTCATAGGACCTGGATTTCTGCACCATATAAATTCATATTTTGAGGCACGCACATAACCTGTGTGTATGTGTGTGGGAGGGGGGGTGATACTGTGATAAAACCTGATATTTTGATGGTTTTTTGGCCCCCACAAGGGAAAATTCAATTTAATAAAAATCTATGACTGCGATTAAAAAAACTAAAAGTACCAAAAGTCTTGTATTTTGTTTGTTTACTTTTGGATGAGGGGCTGGTTTGGGGTTAAGGTTGTCATTGCTGGTATTAGGGTTTTGCCCATAGAAATGAACAGACAATCCCCACAAAGATATGAGTACAGGGTACAGGTCTGAGCGTGTGTGTGTGTGTGTGTGTGTGTGTGTGTGGTCCAGGTACACTTTACCTTATGGGGACCAAATGTCCCCATAACGTGATGAATACCCATTTTTTTACCTTATGGGGACTAGTTTCCTGCAAAGTGCAGAGTGGAAGCGCTTAGGAGCAACAGAAGCTAAGTCACAAAGTGGCAGATCACACAAGTTAATGTGCGGAGTGGCAGAGTGCAGCGCTCTGTCGACTCAATAAGTGCATAAGAAGTTCCAAACTTCTTCTGGCATTAACCTCAGCACAAAAACTGTACCCCAGGAACTTCAAGGAATGGGCTTCATGCAAGTCTGCGAGCCAGAGCTTCACATCTGACATCAGTGCCTGACCTTCTGGATGAATGGGCAAAAAATCCCACAGACACATTCCAAAATCTTGTGGAAATCCTTCCCAGAGGAGTGGCAGCTGTTATAGCTGCAAAGGGGGGGGGCAAACTCCACAGTGATGCCTATGGATTTAGAATGGAATGTCATAAAAGTTCCTATAGGTGTAATGGCCTGGTGTCACAATACTTTTCTTCATATAGTGTATGAACTCATGCATATGCAAATATATAGGATACCAGTGCTAGAGCTGCTGGAGGAGGGCAAGGGTGTGAGAGGCATAGTGAGCATTACACATGGGGGAAGGTCAGTCTTTTCCAGTGCTTAATTTATGCCAGAGGTCAAAGCTCAGAGTAGCCTACACCCCACCACCTCAAACACTGAACCCAATATAATTAAACTCAAAACTAATTTGAGTGAAACTTTGGAATTAATACAAAGTGAACTAAAGAAATGTATATTTATTAAACTGGTTGCATTGTATGATTCTTTTGAAATCCACCCAACTAAATTAGTACATTTCACTTATCTGACTTGTGATTTGAAAAGGAAAAACCACACCACACACATGCTTATAAATCCACAGAACCGAAGCACAGGAGTAATGACCCAGAAGACCTGCCGGAAGAATAATACAAGGACATGATGGGAGGGAGGAGCGTTTGTGGATGCGAATGAGAAGGACCTCAAAAGGGGCAAGAAAAGTACAGCACAGATGAAAAGTTTGATACAACTAACAGGTGTTGATAGAAAATACTGCATTGTTTCAAATTTAAGTACTTAATAGTGCATTATCATTGTTAAAGACAATGATATTTGTGTGTATAACATCATTGCGCTCTTCATGAGCTCCGGCACCTCAGAGTTTACAAATTAAGCATTGGTCTTTGCACAAACCAATTTGTCATCGACATCATACGCCCCATATGAATTTCATTATACTGAACTGATTCAAAATTGGCAGAGACCTCAGGCCTACTTATTGGGTGCAAGCCGTTTGGACATCTTTTCTGAGCATGGGAGAGCTACCGCTATGCCAGCTGCATTGGTCAAAGATGACGGCCAGGAGCTGTGTAGCAGCTGAATGCACATAAATGGTATTATTCTGGTCTAGGAGGAGGACTGGTGCTAGTTCTGACGCAGTACCTGCCACCCAAAGACCTGTCAGGTGACCAAACTGCCAGCCCCCAGCAAAAAAATACTGTAGGACCTGGAGTGCACTATTTATAGTGGAAATGCCCAAATCCTACCTTCAAGGCCTTTCGGCCAGCATGGTGGATGGTGTAGAATAAACAATTGAATTCAGCTAAAATCATATTGTTAGGAAAAAGAGGTACACTTGAAAAGTGGAACAATGGATAACCTTTACTAATCCTTTTGATGTGCCTCTACCCTCCCTTAGACTGTGCCGTATTATAAAATACCTTTTTAGCTAATGAAGAAGAAATGCAGGCTGAAAGCTGAACTGACAAGCAAGCATTTAAGAAAGACAAAAAAAGTGCTTATTACTTAGAAGGTACAAAAAGTTGCTCATTCCAACTAATTAAAGCTAATCGGCTACTTCCTGGACTCCATTAACTGCAGTCTTTAACAGCGATCGTTTGGTGTCTGTCTAAAATGCCCATAGTGAGATATATTAACTATCTCAATTCAAACATTATTAAGTAGCTTAGCCATTTAGCTTACCCCTAGATAATCCACCCTCCTGAACACACTGTGGTCCATCAAGTCTGACTCACAATTGCTAAACACGTTTAAAATTACAACCACAACAGATGCTAAAAATAAAGCCATAGTTAAGCAATAACAATTGAAGCCATAAACCAGTAATGAGATAGTAAAATAGCATTACTTACAAAAGTAAGTCATTCTCATTATCACCAGATGATCCTGTTGACTTTCTCTTACTATACTAATCAGTAGTTCTCATTTGTGTCCCTAATTATATCCGTTGTGACTCCAGCTGGCTGCCTGAACAGTGAACAGTGAAATAAGGTTGACTGCTGTTTCGATAGGTGCCAATTTCAATTTTTTTTTGTGCCTGTACATTTTAATGATTCTAGCTAATGATCAACTCCTATTGTGAACCTCCAATAATTTATTTAAACTGACACAAAATTAAATTCAATGTCATCAGTTTTCCAAAAACTCTTGTATGAAATGGGAGCACCAGCACATCCTGGAGAGCCAATTGTGGTTTCATGTTTTTTTCTTCTAATTTTAGGCACTAACATTTGAACGGTGCATCAGTCCATTTGCTTTAATTCCCCAAGGCAATATTTTTGCCTTACAGAAATGCTTTGGTTAAATGATGGAACAGCTGTCCTTTGGGATAAGGCACTCCTGCTTTCAGTTCTGAAGTGGGTTCAACTCTGTTAGCTTAGCAGTCACCTACTGCACCGAAAGGAGGGGGGACTGGCTGTTTTAGCAAGGAGCTGGGTCTGTGATGCTTTGAACTTCAGTTCAGCTGCATTTTAACAGTTTACTCACTTTCAGCACCTTTTACAAATGAAGGCAGAATCTTTGGTATGCAGGCCTACAGTAATCTTTCACAAGGTTTATCCTGGTCCTGACAACCACTAGAGTACAGACAACATTTATATTACAGCCTGAAAGAACCATCAAGCATTTGTTGGACTGGAATCTCATCAAAGAACACAACTGCTAAACCAAAGTGCATCAAGTAGTATATTATAACAATCATGTAAAATACTAATGGGTTATTTTTGCATATTTTCCAAAGTTCTAACTAAGCAAATTTAGTTAATGTTAAGTATCTAGAACAACATTATTTATTCATAACAGCATTTTATTAGGATGTTCTAAATGATACTGTATCTGTTATTACACTATTAAATTGACAGTAATGTGTTTTCTGCAATCTCTTGTAACCATATGAATTAAATTTAATTTATTTCTGAATTAAAAATAACCTTTATTACAACAGCACTTAAATGAAGTTTTAACCCAATTTATTAGTTATATGAGTAAGTGTTTATGATAATTTCTTCATCACCGTGCATCTATGTGGTGGATATTCAGTTTTATGTAATATTAACAAATTTACAGATTATACCCATTTTCACAAATTTCCAATTATAACTGATTATTTATATATCACAATAATTTCATCTTCTCAAATCTTCCTAAAGGGAGACACAATGAAATCAGAAATTACTGAAGCAGATTTTAAAAATATATATATGTTCTGTTCATGTGAAATAAAACTGCACAAATGCAGGTCAGCTTATAATTAATTTACGTGCAATAAAATAAAATAAACTGCATAAAAACCTGGTATGTCTAAACATATCACTAACCTTGTCTTTGGACATTTAAGCTTGTGTATTTTAAAAGGCTCACCGGTTCATTTAATTTGACCCTTGAAGCTTGATCTATTAAGTATTTATTTGGTAATTGAGGGTAAAATTCCATGGTACATTTGAATTATAATTAAAGCAAGAAATTACCCCTAAGTAAGTCTGCAGAGCTTTACAATAAACTGCAGAGAACCTACAGTCAATCAGACTCCATTTTGGAAATTCCATCCTTGAAAATACCTGCATTTGAGTGCATTTGTGTGTGTGGACAGATATGTATGTGTACACATACAAAATTTGTGGCATGACTCAAATCCAATTATGGTTAGCTGGGCTGGACCATAAATCCAAGTTATGTTCAAATATATCATGGAGAGAAGTGACACCTTAATGCATTAGTATTACAAATACCGGCTTAGTGAGGGAGAACACCAAACATCGCCCTTAACTCACTCCCACCCACCTACCCCCGAGTCATTTTTCAGAGTGAGGTAGGAGCAAGTCAGCTGGCTCATTGACTCTAACAGTTTCTTATTTTGAAACAACAGACGTCAACGTCGGAAGGGAGATGAACGAGCGCTGGTGCGGCTTTCAGAAAATTCATCAGTCCTCCTCCATCTTTCCTACATGTCTCTACTGTTTTCTTTTGCTAAAAGAGTAACCTGCACAAATGGACATTTTCCTGGACACAGAATGAAGCCATAGCACTGCAAATATCTTGGCGCCACCATTTTTGCTCTCATATTAATCATACATATGTTGCCTGATTTGTAGGTGAAGACAAATGTTTGTCGTGTTGCTCTTTGACTCAAAACTGAATGCATAAAAGTGCAAGCACATCCTGATGTGAAGAAAAAAAAAAAAACTAAACACCAATCCTACAGATGATGTGTCACTTACAGAGGAATGCAGACTGTAGAGTGTGATTGAGTAACAATCAAATACATGTTACTGGTTTGGGTCATAAAGTTTTAGATGTGTAGACTAGGTTTAAATATCAAGGTCCAGAAAAAGGAGAAAAATAAAGGACATCTATAACATGCTCCCACAAGACAAACACCTTCTTTAACAGCTCTATGCGCAAACACACCTAAAAAGTGCAAAAGCTATTTAGATGTTATTTTTAAATCTATTTCTGAATATTGTGCCTTAGGTTTATGAATAAATAACTGTAATGAAATGTCAGTCAAGACCGCCTCACAAAGACATCTTAGTTAGAGTCAATTATGGTCACCATCAGGTCAACAAAATGTATTAAGATGAACTAATCATCAAGGAAGCATTTCTCAGCATCCAATATGCCACAATGGCTGAATGTTTATTTAATCAAAAAGACTAAAAATACCATATTACAGCACATGTGGAAAATATCTCCCTAAAGTTAAAGGGAAAAACTGGACACGATGATGATTAATGATGTTAATGGGTTGTGGTCATTCGCTAAATTGCATTGAAGTGATTATACTCATACATGTTAAAGGTCTGAAGTTGATAGTTGATAGATAATCTTTTGGGTAAACAGAAACAAGGTAAGGTGGGGACACAGCGTGCATTACTGGGTGATGCCATGTTCCCCACAAGGCTCACGCTATGGCGATATCCCCTGGGATGAGCTTCCTCTGGTCAGGAGATCATCTACCTCCAGGCTATTGCAGCAGAAGTTTTGCTTAAATATTGCTTATTGGTATGTTTATGCAAAAGTGCCTGAAGTCCCCAAGACAATGTGGCCTGCAACAAAAACAAAATATTCAGAGAATGGTCAGCTTCAGTACCTATCTCCCCTGCCAAAGTGAGGACAGGAGCTTTCTGAGCCCCCGCTGCTCCCAAGTTGCATCATCTGCCTGCCATCTGCCTTGCCTTGGAATTCAGTCCAAAATTCAGTTTTTGTTATTCAAAATGACTATGGAACATGTTACTAAGGTGGGACTGACAGGGGTGATTATCTCATGCATAACTGCTGTATACATGGAGCCCATCACACCAAGCACAAGACTGGAAACTACTCTATTCTTCATTCACATCGTAGGGTAACGTGTAACATCATAAAACCACATTTTTTGAATATTTAGCCTCTATTCTGGACCAGTCTGGGTCTAGGACCATTTCAAAGTAAGTCCCAGGATGTCTAAATCTTCCTCTGGTAGGCTTCAAGATGACACATGTTTAATAAACATACCTGTGTGTTGACATATGTACGCACGTGACTATATTATTCAAAATATGAAAGTATTCTCATCTAGATTGTGAAGAAAAATAACTATTTCACAATACAGATGTGCCTCTACCTAAAATCTGTTATTTCATTTGGTAATTAGCATATGATAGAATCGTGCTTCATATATAAGCCTATGAATATTGTTAGAGTCTGTAAACAGCCATGCTGCATATGGCATGTAGATTATTAGAGTTAATTCATGTCAATTTATAAATGAAAGTTGCTTGGCGTATCTCTAGTAATGCCTATTTATTTTACATAACAGAATATCTTGTCTCATTGTATGTTGTTTTAATCACAAGAGGGCCTTTATTCACAAAAGACATCATCCATCCATCAATTTTCCAACCCTAACCCAGTACAGGCAGCAAAGGGCACAAGGAAAAGAGTATACCACTGAAGGCATTGCAGTCCAAAGGCATGAGGGTATACATGCACAAAGTCCCAAAGAAATTTATAAAATATTAGCAAACTGCAGAGGTATCCCCATCCAGTGATTAGCACACTATGTTTTGTTTGTTTGTTTGTTTCTTTGTTTGCTTGGTTGGTTGCTGTTAATTTTGGTCAAATCATTTGATTCATAAAGGCTTATGAACTTTGCAATTTATAAATAAAAAAATCCCTGCTGAGACTTGAATCAGGATTCTTCAATCACAACCATTTTTCCTTAACCACCTGCTGCCTGAATACAGAAGGCCCATAGTTCACGGTAAGATGCCAGACACATCCCTAAAAGACAGTGGGAGACAAATTAGACATCAAATCAATAAGGACACTAATAAGCAAGGATCCTCTTTACTGGAACTGGGACACAGCTGTACCATCATCTATCCATCCTGTGAAGTGACGGATTGGTGGCTGTTACAACGGAACACGTGACTGTTTGATGCAATGCTGGACACATCTGAAATAAATTTATATTCCCAAAAAATAAATAAATAAAACAAATAAAATATTTAAAAAAACACAAAACAAAAACAGACAGCAACTGCAGCAGGATTATTAAAGCTGAAGAACTAGGGCACTGTATTTCCCCTCCAGCTGTTTAAGAACGGATGTGTATGCACCCATGTTCAGGAAAACAAATAAGACTCCCACTTGACAATGCAATAAATTAATCTTAATGTTGAAGATGCACATCCCAAGTTGCAAACATCAGAAACACTTTTGTTGGGGGGTAGGGGGGCGCATTAACTTCCAGTGGCTTCATAACAAACAAAGATGTAAATTGCTGAAGCGTCAGAACAGAAATATGAAATATGAAACGAAATATGATTCAGCAGACCTAATGTGACTCATTCTTTCCATGTGTCTGTATGTGCTTATGTCTGCTTATGAAGTGTATGTGCTTATGTCTGCTTATGAAGTGTATGTGCTTATGTCTGCTTATGAAGTGTATGTGCTTATGTCTGCTTATTAAGTGTATGTGCTTATGTCTGCTTATTAAGTGTATGTGCTTATGTCTGCTTATGAAGTGTATGTGCATGCATGATTTAAATATAGATGGAGCCCTTATGTCCAAATCCCACCTTGCCAGGGCACAGTTTTGTCTCATTGCCTTTTTTTTAATGTCCCAGAATTTAGTAAAAGATTTCAAGTGAATGGTTTATTATGTCAGGGTAGTGCTATAACTCATGTGTTTTTTTTTTAATCATGCATTTATTATCGTTAATATTTATTTCTTGAGTGGACGAGATATTCCAACATGACACCTTGATTTCTGTTCTGTTTTTTGCATTTTGTCATATTTCACAAACTTCACTTACTAGCTAGTCTCTGCTAGACATAAGACCTGTGTAAGAACCTCTGAGATGCAAATCGTGAATAATGATATTTTGGTGAATTTTTGCGGGGACATTACGAATTAATAAGCTATAGTATTAGTGAAAAGCCACGTTGTTGCATTTTTAAGTTTCATTCACACGTTATGTTTCAAAAGGTTCAGGTACCATTAACTAGACAATTTTTACAATATCCATATCAAATAACAATAATAATTTATTTGGTGTTTCTTTAAAGTGGTAACACAATATGCCGACAAATGAACATACATCTTTAAGATGGTGATCATAATAAAAAATAAAAGTTTATTCAGCCACTCCACCCCCCTACTCTGTACCTGACAGGGCTTCACCTCCTCTCTGATTCAGATTTAATCCCTGTGTGCATGCATCTAAGCTAGAGCTCACCAACCAGTCAATTGGCAAGACATTTGTAGTCGATCATGACAGAACTTCCAATTCCAGTTGCCCCCAGTCAGCAAGAGATACTGGAGGTACCCCGTGCCCCAGTCAGCAAAATACCAGCGTAATTGAGTTGCTTCCTTGTTTTCTTTGCAAAAATTACTGTCACTATAAGAAAAGCCTTACACTAAGGTCTTAATAATAGTAATAATAATAATAGTCTGGAACCTTTGCCTTAATTTTTTTATTTTATATATAGCGAAAAATATTTCCACAATAGAAACAATGCCATACACACCACCAAAATATGAACCCTTCATCAAAGGTATGAATGCCTGTCCCAGGAATAGCTCTGCTAGACTACACCATTCCATCTTCCCCGAATGCTCTTAATATCGTACTTTCTGCTAAAGTAAACGTCTATGCAAAATATACGCCATATCTTTTTGTGTGGTGTGAATTTTTGCCCAGGTGGAGCACATCGAATCCTTGGGTAGACAAGTCAACGTAATTCTATGGTAACAATTCCTTGTTGTTTGAGGCTGTTCTACAAAGACCCTCACAGTCAGAAGGTAAACGTCAAACTTTCCCAATATTGTAGAACTACAAGTAAACACTAGCCAAGGAGACACCCAAGACAATTTTTCACTACCTTCAATCATTACAGAGGCATACATTATTTGAAAGAGTGATAATTACTGAGGAAACTGAACACATGGTTATTTCACATGGAACCGGCATGAATAAACAGCGGCTGTTTAACCTGGGAATCTGCATAGAACATGGACGCCACTTTGCCTGCGCATGGTCTCTTTTGCCAGTAGGTAAGGTCACAGCCTTGCGGCGTGAATAGGCAATAGAAAGACCACTGAGCTGTCAGCAGCTGAGCTACACGCTGGTGCATGACAACTGGGGGCATTTCAGCAGCACCACGCCACCTGGATGGGATGACGGCTCCAAGCACAACTACAGTCCAGCTGCTCCAGCAAAATGGCCACAAAGTGATGCTGCTAATTTTGACAGCTCCTCATTACGACAAGCATAAAACGAGCTCATCTGCTCTTGATCGGAGAAAATGTAATGGAGTGTCTGACAATGCAACAGATAAACTGGCAACACTTGGTTCATTAGAAGTTTTGTAATACATCATTAGGGCCGAGGTACTCAGCTTCCAATGGACAGAGGGCCACATTTCATCCATAACAAACATCAAGGCCTGCGATGTATTATCAATTATTATTTCTATTCAATGTATTTAGCCTGCTACGGCTATTTGGTTTGCTGGGGGGTAATTTATAACTGAAACTTGGGGGGTATTCCACGAAGCAGGATTAAGGGAAAGTCTGACTTATTTCGACAAGTCTGGCTCATTTAAGTGCAAATTCCGTTCCATCAACGTATCTTAAATGAATCCCCGCTGAGCTACCATGGTAACTTAGGTGAGTGAACAAGTTTGCTCCGGACCACGTCCGACGTGTAGGAACAGATTCCCAAAAGATCGTTTCGTCGCACGAAATGCCGCGATCTTACTACTCATGTCATGTAATCTGTTGAATTATGTGTCCTCATCTGACATAATATTTTACATTATCTGATTGAATTATGTTGTTAATCTGTAAGGTGTACCAAAATGACATGATTTTGTTTGAGTTAGCGGGAGAGTGAGTCTTGTTTAAAAATATATATAAAAAATGGAACCCTGCAGTCAGTGCTGTGAGTAAAAGCATGTCTTAGCATTCCAATTAATTCCAAAATAATTACAGTAAAATCCCATTATAGTGGACTCACATATAACGGAATTTCGCTTATAATGGACAAAGAATTTGGTCCCCAGGGCCACTTTTAGCTGTAGTTTTGTTCAGCTATAACGGACATGCAGGCTCCGCCTACAAGGCGTGTGACGTGCCGGTGATATCCAGGACAGATACGTATGTAGTCGGGATTATTATTAGTCACCCATCTGGTCAGGTAAAGTTAGATTACTACATGTACAATATAATAATCTATATAAGTGTGTCTGCTGGGGTGTGGCATGAGTAAATGGTGTCCTGTAGTTGTTTTCTGGGCATACAGCAACTCTGGATATAACAAACTTGTTTTGCCAGGTCCCTTGAAGTCTGTCATAACGGTATTTTACTGTAAAATAAAAGCGTACGCATATTACGAAGGTCAAACATGAAATGCAATGACTGAAATTGGGGAAAAAATTCATTAAAATAATATGAACAGGAAGATATTTTTATATTTTGTTTAGTCACTGTCTACTTTGAAAGTTAATTACTAAAATAGCAAAGACAAGATACGGTTATTTGTGCAGAACATTTCACACGGATGTGATTGAAAGTATTTTCAAATAACATTATACAGTAATGACACGTAAACTCAACGCAGAAGGTTTCCTGTTGGCTATGGGGATCGAACCAGCAACTTTCACGTTATAAACCACTGCACCACCATGCCAATGACCTAAGTGCTTGTAACATTTACGTAATGCCACTAATAAAAAAATAATAATTTCCTTAAAAACGTGACAGTAACTATGTAGGTTCCAATCTCTTGTTTGTCTTAGATACCTGTGGTCTGCTTGGTGAAACATTTTGCTCATTGAAATGAGTATGAAGATTCCTCTAACAATGTTTGCCTGTGCACTGTTTTTTCCTAACAAGGTTTTTTATACAACATACTTAGCGGTAACTTGATCTTGATGACAGTTGTTGATTTTAGGTCTAGCTTATAGATCGAAGAACAATCATGGACGACAAAGCACTGGTTGTAAGTCGCTCTGGAAAAGAGCATCTGCTAAATACTGTAAATGAAAATGTAAGTATAACTAAGATCCTTTTTATTGAAAGTGCTTCTGTGATCCACATCCTCCACTAGTGTGCAGAAATCGAACAGCAGCAGCTCGCCGCCAGGAGCACCCTGAACCCACCTATGCTGCCTAGCCTCTCTTGTGATCATCACACTGTAGTACCTCCAAAACCACTGTTACTCCTGTGGCCACAGAGAGAGCAGAGCAGTGCTGGAGGTTCCTCCACTCAGCTGCTCCTCATCGTCTCACACGTCCCATTGCGAGATACACAAAAACGCAAAGCGTGTTAGCTACTGCTCTCACGCCCAGGGGCCCGTCTCACGATGCCCGTAACCTGTAAGGAAAGTGCTAATGAAGCAGTACCTGCTAACAGCGCCCAAAGGGGTGTCGTATTAGTTCAGGAGCCATGACGAGACAAAATTAACGAGTCACAGGGCAGAGGCTCGGGGGGCTTTCGGGGGCCATGTATTTTGGTTATGCTTTGCAAATCCCTTTATTAGCTTTGCTACATTCACGATGGCTGCATAACAGAGACACTCAGGATCTCATTACTCTTTCGTTTCTATACAATAATTGATAACATCCAGTTTGGTGTCAAAATATTGTTTGGTTTGCCTGTCTAAGGGTTTATACACTGTTAAAAATGGAAAGTTTTAATGGCCCTGTTTTAATACTTAGGGTTCCTCATAGCACTGTAGGGAGCCTTATAGAACCCTCTGATGTTATTCGACACCTTTAAATTCAAAACTTTTTCATTGGGAACCATTTTAGTAAAAAGGTTCAATAAACACACCTTTAAATGAAAGGAACAGTGTCGCAGGACAGTTTCAAATTACCTTCCCGTAATGGATGACACTGTAACAGTGTTTGGTTTATACTTCATGGGAATTAGTCATATATTAATAGGTATGGGTATTCTTCTAAAAAGTGAACAAAAATGTAAAAAAAGTTTCAAGTTGATAGCAAAGTTCTTAGTATCAAGTCTGGAAAACAACACGCCAGATTCAATGTTTAAACATGGTCGCTAACTAGATAGCTAATACAAACCGTAATTTCTGCAGCTAAATTTGTAGGTAACTAATCCTCATCGGCACGTCTGCCGCTCGTCAGCGTGACTGCTTGTTTTAACACTTCCGGTGAAATTCACTTCTCAGTGAAGACGTTTCCCAAATAAAAAATAGCAGATGCTACTTTGCAGCATTTCGTATGGCAGCTTTATTTATAAAATGCGATTTGGTGACCATACAGCGTCAGGTCAGACAGCTCGCCTTCTCCAGATGCATAAAGAGAGATGTGCAGCAGAGGAGGACTATACACCACATACCAAAGCCATTAAAGAGTAACTCTTTACTCAAGGGGCACAAGTAACTTACAGTATTAACTCGGATACTACTAAAGTACAAATATAGTAACTGCACGGAATACATGGACCGTTATGATTAATGTTGAACAAACATGACATCACTATGTAACTAACACTTAGTTTCTGGTTAATTAATACATTAAGTAAGAGTGTACTACTACATTATTTGTACCCCCTCAAGTAAAGTGTTTGTACAACTTTGTGTTTGCATGTGGCATTCCACAAATTCTGGATTTATGATAACAGTGTTGTAATTACTAGGTGGTTAACGCTTTACATTACATTAACTGCACTTTCATAATGTCTTTATAATGCATTTGTAGAACATTCAGCGCACCTTCATAATGGATTCATAATGCATGGAAGTATACCTTAACATTTTCAATGGTAAATGATCATATAAATATATACAAATATATACACCAAATACATTAAATATGTTTCACTAAATTATGACTGTATTTCTTAAATTATGAATTAAACATAACATATTTTGCTTATAAACACAGCACCTTGAGGTACTATATAGAACATTAACAAAACATTAGTAAAAGATTTGCTATGGTTCTTTAAAGGTGCCTCCCAGAAAAGGTTCCATTTGGAACCATCTTGAGTTCCATATATGAAGCAAGTTATACAACCCCTAAGAGTGCCATATGGAACCATCTTTTCCAACAGTGCAGGAACCTGCTTTGCTCCCAAAAGAGAATATCTGGACTCCAGGGAAATCTAAGCATTTGCATCTCCAGCACAGGAGACGAGGATGATTAATTTATGCAATATATTTTTTGTTACTATATCTGGAAATGCAATGCAATTAAATCTAGATTTTCAACAATTTATGCAGCAAATACTGCATGTTGAAATGATCCTTGTGTATTATGTTTATTTTCCAGCTGTTAACAAAAAAATTACAAATGAGGAGGAGGCCTCTGCAGACTCATTCTTATAGTTAAAATCCTCTGATAACACTTAAAACTGTGTCAGAAAAACAGGTGTCATTACAAAACTATACTTTCTAAAGGTCAGTGGTCCTTAAAGAGTGGTCATTGAAGTGATTAAGCAATTAAAAACTGGCAAAAGGTTGCATTTGATGAAGTTACCTGTTTAAGATAACTTTAAATTTTCCCTATGTATAACTGAATAATATAAGGTTATAGAATTCCATTTTACAGTGTGTTTATTTCATACTAAATATAAAAGATTTTATGAGTGCAAATCACAGCAGAGCAGCTTTCCAAGGTGAATTTAAGAAAGATATACTGGGGAGTAAATAGAGGAAATCCATACAGGAATAAAAATGGATTTGATATGAAAAATAACTGGTAAATTTAATTTAAAAGATAGAGTATCCTGTGCTTCATTCATGACCCCAATCCTCCCCCACTCACCTCCACTGGGAATCTCCTGTTGTTGATACTATGTTCGGAGCCAGCTAACCCACTCTGACCCCAGTGGAACTCCACCTTCTCTGCTTTGAAGCGGCCTGGCAGCCCTGCACCTCTGACGAAGTAATCGTCCCTCAGCAGGATGGCCACTGAAAGAAACAGAATGAGCTGGCTTGGACCCCCGGAACACTGAGACAGACAACAGCATACCGCTGAGAGACCAAACGCAAACAAACACGTACGTATCACCTGCCTCCAAGCGCATTCACTCTTTTCAAAGTTACACCCGAAGTTGCATCTTGAAAGCTGTCTCCTCCACCATTTAAAATGGATTCTTGATGTTTTCTTTTAGTTTTTTTTTTCTTCAAAATATATTGAAAAAAAAAGTTTTTTTAAAGTTCTTAAACCATGTTTAGAGAAACCCCTGATTTTGTACTTGTAGCAGGTAGTGTCATACATGAGGGCCCCCCCCCCCCAGTCTGGAAGGTCAAGGGATCGATTCCTGAGGCTGGCAGAGAAACCTTACCACCGCTGGGCCCTTGAGCAAGGCCTTTACCTCAGCCGCTCCAAGGATGCTGGATGTTGGCTGGCCCTGCTCTGTGACCTTGCGCCCTGTTCCCAAAACGTGTGCTAATTTCCTTAAATCAATGTAAAAATTATTTATTTCCACAACTAAATTTTGGATAAGAGTAATACGATTTGTTCTCTTTCTGTATTCAGTAAGCACTCGTAGTAATCAAGTTCTCTAGTATACTTTTGAGCTAAACTGAACTATACTTACTACAATAAATTCATCAGTCATTCATGGCCAAATAGTCCTTTAAGTCCATTTATGATGTCCTTTGTATTGAAGCCTTCTTCAAAAACATAAAGACGTCAACTTCTGCAATATACTAAAGCCTAAGTTAAGCTACATACATCTGCCAAAACAGAATCCCTCACCATAGGAACACTGAAATGATTTATTAGAAAAATATGACATGACTTAATTGAAGACATAGTCTCTAGAATATATTTAATGTCAACTTCAATCTATGAAAGATAAAAGAACAATCTTTAGGGAAAAGCCTAGTTAAATATTTTTGTGCAAAGGGATGCAATGACACTAAAGAGAAATTACTATACTGGGAATTTGATTTTGTGGTTTAAAAACAAATTGGTTCTATCATAGGAATAGAATGACATCTTAGGGGTCGTGCTGCAATGTCATCCATAAAAATCTGTATTAATAGTAAGCATTAAATGTAAATGTGTTTTTTCCATCTCTGCTTTAGAAATTGTTTCCTTGTTTTCAAATTTCCAGTTATTTTCTGATATAATGACTCTTGTTGAAAAGGTTGAGATAAAGTGGCCCCCATTTAATTTTTCATGGCCTGCATGAAGTTGGCCTCAAGGTTGTGACTGCTGAAATTCCAGCGAGCAGTTGCCTGGTCAGCATCGGACTCCCCCTTAACAATGAGGGGAGTGTGACGCTGGAGTAAGCTTTCCCCTAAGCATGATCAGAGAAAGCAGGAGGAACCAAAGAACCATAAGCGGAAAAGATCATGAACCACCACTCTCAAGCAGAAGAGTAAAAATTAGGTTTAGACTATCCACAGTGACGGGTAGCGGAAAAGAGTACACAGTGTGCAGCATATGGAGGGGAGAGATCTGCAGCTAAGCTTCTCTGGTTGCCACGGAAGCAGGATGCAAGAGGCAGGTTGAACTGCCACCGCTATCAGTGGTGCAGCTTCCCGACGATGCTCATTTCAGCCAGCCCTGCAGCCCACAGAAGCAGCCCCATGCACACAGGCCCCTTGCATTAATCAGTGGTCCCGTCTATTTGTGCCGACGTGGAGAGGTAATCCTGCGCCTGATACAGTCTGGCCCTGGGAGTTTCATTAGTGATGCTAGCCTGTGTCTCGCTGAGCGAACAGGAGAGCAGGAATTAGAAGCTTAGCCAAGACGACTTGAGTAGAAACCTAGAAAAACAGCAGCCCCTATGAAAATAAACCCTCAGTAAATGCAATTTTTTTTTCTCTTCATAAGAATTTACTTAAATGCTATGTTTGTCAGGAGAAGAGCTTGCCAAGAAATGTCATGTTCGAGAAAGCATCAGGGGATACACCTTTATAAAATTTAAATTAAATGTGGATATCAGATTTGAAAATGGCGAGAGGAGTGTACGTGGCTTGGCAGTAGAAATTAATGAATAATAAACAATTAATGAATGAATGCAAATAAATTTCAATTACCTCGCGTTCCTTTGGATACCCTGTGAGTTACATGGCATCCAATTTGTATAAACACTGTACACATGAAGTCCTTATTTCAAAGGTCTACCTACAATTAGGCAAATTACTCAATGCAACTAACACAACTATTATTATTTTTCTGAAAGGCAGATCAATATATTGTTACTAATGCACTACAAACTCAATACAAAGTGGTGTTTTGGAGCATTTTAAAAAAGAATGTTTATTTTGTAAAAAACAGAAAGATAGAATAGTTGCCTGAGTTGAATTATTGTCTGTAGCTTTTTATGTTGTCATGGCGATACATCTCACCGGTTTTTCCTGTGTTTTTCATGGAGGTTTTGTTAGATGATTCAATTTGAAACCCATCCAGCGTGAGTTCTTGATATGTTATGGAAACCTGTGCATCCCCATCATTGATGTTGATGGGAGACTGATTCCTCCCTCGGCATTCTGGGTATGCAGAGGCCCAGCTGTCAGGCCCATACGTCCCTGCAAGAAAGAAGCATCAAAAAAAAGAAGTTACTCATCTGAAACGGCCAGACACATCCGCTAGGACACCATCTGGCCCCTCACCATCTCAGCTCCTGCATGTGCACTCTCACTCCAAATAAAGATTCAATAACCTTTTGCCTGGGATTTCAAAACTAATTTGTCAACAGTTTTTTTTGGTGGTCGGCCTGCACAATTCCTGGGAGCTCATGAATGTCTTTTCATTAAACGTGGTGGAATCTTTTCCCCTTGTTCCTCATACTTTATAGGGCATATTGATCTGCCGAAGTCTGGAGTTAACACAGAATCATATGCTACGGTCATGGGGATGTCAGGCTCATTATACGCCCAGCCGAACAGCCCTTCACTGCATGGATAATTTGGATGATAATGAGTACTATGGAATATGAAATGTACCACCATATTCAGCGGTAATGCATGATGAATGCAGAAACGTTCCTTGGTGAACAGCTCTCGGCCTAAACACATCTAATAAATTACCGCTGCACATATATGTACCCACACATACACACACACACAATAATATATACATTTATATTTATATATAACTATAAGCTGAGAAATAACCCAGGTTGTATGACCTTTGAAACACCCCACTGAAAGTAGATTTTTGTTTTTTAAATATGATCGATATAAATGATCTTGAATAGCCAGAGGTATGGGCAGTACACTGAGTTTTGGAAGGGGCACCATTCATCAACACATTAATGTGCCCTGCGACCATCTGCCGGCACTGTCATAGCAGCAGGTGTCAAATTACCAGGTGAACATTCAGGTGTCGGGTGTCATGCTTGATAGCCATGACATGAAGACACGCTGTGTGGCGCCTGATAAGAGGGCCACGCGGCCTGCCCGGCCGTGTAAAGCGCCTCGCTCTACGCTCTGTGCCATCCGCAGAGCTGACGGACACAGCGGCAGCCCCGTCTCAGCTCGTCTTATGGTTGTTCATTAGAGCGCTGAGCCTGTACTACATCAGAATCCGCCCACCGGCATGCCAAGGTGAGCTGCCAGGGCGGACAGCGGTTATGGAAGAGTGGCGTGAGGAATCAGCCTCCACAGGAGTAACGGACACGCTGGCACACACTCCCCTTTCCACACAGCCACCAAAGACAACCTCGTCTGCTTATTCTCTGCCATTCCACAGCCCCACGTAAACTGCAAGAGAACGTGCAGCACCTGAATCACACGCTTCATTTAAAAACAGCAGGGTACTGCCTGATGAGGTTAGCAGGAGGTAGGGGAGATAACCAGGCAATCTTCTCATCAGCTGAATATGGGGGTGGAGTTCTTGTTTAGATTAATATTGTGTTATAGTGAAGTACTCATCCTGTTTGCTGATCTAGGCTGTGTGTGGCAGTTCATTTCCGTTGGTAAAAACACAAAACAATTCAATTTTTCCTTAACATCAATATCCAATTTTGAACATTTTACATAAACCTGGTGATTGTGATTTTCACCAATTTCAAACCCATTTTTGTATGTATTGTCAACAACCTGTTTACAATACATACAAAATTACTACGATTGAACAAAATGAGAAAAATAAATGACTCCAAGTTGAAAATTAATTTCTCTAAGTAAATTGTTTTTTAAATGCTTATCACTGCCTACTTACCCTGGACAATGTCAGGAGGAACCTGGAGCCTGTCCCAGTCAATATAAGACAGAAGGTAGAGGGACACCCTGGACGGGATGCCTATCCATCACAGGCGCATACCAGCGCTTACACACATCCACACACACCGGGGGCAATTGAGAGATGCCGATTAACCAAACTGCATGGTCTTCGACTGAGCAGAAAGCAGAACATCTCCAAACAGATGCAGCAAAAGTGAGACATGAACTCTGGGGGTTTGAGGTAACAGTACTACACAGAAAGCCACCATAACACTCACGTGAAAGATTTTTACGTTGCCAACTATGCTGCTAAGTGCTGGTATTGTTGCTTATCCAACACAAATAATCAGGATTTTTAATAATGACAATAGCACATTATCCAGGAAACACAGGCTGAAAATGTTACCTTTGTCATTTCATGGCAATCCTTGCAGAACCTGTTTAACTCAGTACACACAAATAATTTTATTGAACTAAGATTTACCAAGCATTTCATTACTACTTAATATTGGTACTTTGCATTTTTTATGTATCATCCTTTGTGCTAGGGAAAAGAATGTGAGGAAATAAAACAATATAAAGGAAATAAAATGATTATCCAATCTGCTTCATTGTGACACATCATTAATGACAGCATCTTTCCTCACACTAGCTGTAAAATTAGTATCTGTGTTTTATCCAAGCGGGGACTGTTCCTTTACTGTAAAAGCACTATAGTAAGTAAAAAGCAATATAACTAGATTGAGGCCCTAGCATTTTTACCACCTTCCATATCTTCCTGAAAGACTGTTTTACCCTTGAAGGAACCGGAATGCAAACAAAGAGGTTTTTAATTAAAGCTTTAGTTGTCCAGGGAAAACACAATCCACAAATCAGCATTTAATTACATGTTACGAGGATTTAACATCAGAGATATAACCCCAATGGATGCAAAACATTAGTGTGCCCAAATGAAAGTTTGCTTCTCAGGCTTCTGTACCACATTTAATGGAATATCCATCATTACACCTAGTAAAATTCACTGCCTGGTTAATCAGTGGAATTAATGTTAAGAAACCTCTAGTAACATCTCATGTATTGGATTCCGAAGCTATGTTATGGAAACCTCAAACCCTGACATTAAAAAACCTGATTAGTCGTGATCATCCATGTGCAGTATCAGGAGATATGGACTCACATCTGTACTTAAGTGATTAAATTTAAAACAAAGTGAATTCAACATAAAATATCATTACCACAGAGGCTCTTAAAAATATTCTGTTATGGAAGAATTAAAAATGCATGCACTGGCATCATTTGGCATAATCAGCTGTCAATACAATGAAGACCCCTCATACTTCACAATCCTTCATCATGAAGGAAATGCCACCTTTGGAAGCTTAAGTAAAGGTGAACAGCACATCTAAAACATGACATTTATGTGATCACCATATGCAGATCATAGGCACTTATCAGAAATTAATCCTGTCGGTCTTAAGTCATTCATGCTCTTTTGTTAAAATGCCTCGGCTCAGCTACGAGGGAGTTTGGTCTTGGTGCTTTTAAACTTAAAAAATCCAAGCCTGGATGACAAAGTCCATCTGTTCCCTTGTCACAGAGAGACAGGTCTCAGTGGGCAGACAGTCAGCAGGAACGGTAGCATGGCCTTTTTTTAACTAAACCACATTCAGGTATAGCAATCAAAATTTTAATCAGACTTCAAAACCGAGCTCACTGCCTGCTTCAAAAGAATACACTTAGAAGTGGAGCTGCAGCTTCGATATTCATGTCCTTTATTCTCAGACTAAAACAGGCTTCCCATTGTACTGAAAAGGTATTTGTTTCCTTGCTGCCTTTTTCATTTTTGTTTGAATTTTTCCACTTAGCATTTTTTAAGACATGCTGTGAATGCATTTCAGTCCTTATCTTATTGTAAACCTTAAAGAAGCATCGGGCATAGAATACAACAAGCAAATGCCATTATTACATTATTGGAAATTTAGGGCAACAGGTAGCTAAGACTCATAACTAAAAATGATTCTGCTTTGGTGGAAGGGGGGGGTGGTCCCCTAAGCAGGGGTTTAGCCTGAATACATGGTGCAGAGTATCTAGCTGTCCATGTGCAGCATCAATGATTTTGAGAAGTAAAACACAGATAATCCCGATTGCTGTTGTCTATACTTTTAACTTACAGAATCGAAGCTGGGCCTGTTTTTGGTCTGAATACAGAGCCAGTACACACAGCTAGGTTCGCCAACTCCATTTCCCCAATAAGGATACGCTTCCTTTTGACAGAATCATACTAATATGACTGTAGCCTCTCTCCTAGCAGGGTCTGTATGACTTTACTCGCTATCGTGAGTAGGTAGCTTGTGTAAGCCAATATGATCCTTAGGCTGGAACCATGTTTTTTAAAGGGCATGTGGCCTATGAAAGAATGAATGGAGTCACACAATGAGCGTACAAGTAGTGCCTGCGCACCAAGTACAAACACTCATGTTCCTGACATGAATTAAGAAGTTGCATGTGATTAGCAGGCCAGAGGGGCAGTTCTGTGGTCAGCTTCAGCCAGAGAGACAGTTCTGCAGTCAGCTTCAGCTGGGGATGATGGCGGGTGCCCCTGGCACTGTAAAGCACAGCGTAATCACAGGCCACTTTATTAGGTACACCTTGCTAGTACCAGATGACCACCAGAACTGCCTTAATTCTTCATGGCATAGATTCTAGAGGACCTTGAAATGTTCCTCAGACACTTTGGTCCATGCTGATGTGACATGCACACTCCCTATACCTGATTGCACATACAATATATACTGACTAATTTTGTACATAACATTTCATTTACGTTTGTTTACATTGTAAATGTTTTAGTGGGACAAAAGTCTAAAGGCACATGGAAGCGATAGGGTTTGAATGATTTTAATGTTATAATATTACTTAATACTTTAAACCAGCCCTTAATTCGAGTCTATGCAAAGTAAATCAAAATGAATTTTCACCTGAAAATCTTGTTTATGACAGAAAATATGGTATTTCAGTATCCTCCTTTTTTATTTATATTTATCCTCTGGGTAAATATAAATAAAACCTTTAAGCTGGTATTTTTTTTCTTCTCTCTGTTGATTCAACGTTGCATTACAGGAACCTGATTAAGTATTTCATGGCTGCCTTCAGAGGTCATATTCTTGCCTTTATCTCAGTATTTCAGTCTGCTCTTGAAAATATGAGTTTGAAATAAAAATATAACAAATCACACATTTATATAACACAAAAAGCCACGTTACTTCGCGATTTCTCAGTATTTACATTGCCTTGCTTTCATAAGCGCAGTTGGCAAACTCCCATAAACATTCTGTTGGTGTATGAAGGGACCCACCCTACTTCCTACATATTTCCTGTCTTTCTTGTGAGTGAAGTGGCATTTCAAATCCACTCCAAGACTTCAGATCTCAGAGTACCACCCAACCTGTGCACTCTCCTCTCAAGAGTGAGAACATCACAGATCACACCACAGGTACAAAGTGTACACTCCCAGGAGGAGAATTTCTGGAAGAGTTGAGGTTATGAGTTCAAACTTCATGCCTTTTTTCAGGTGGAAAAATACAATGAGAGGTTCAGTCACGCTGGGACATACACCACAGTGCATGTAACTGTCAGAACTGCCATTCATGAGAAAAACAATGGCTCCACAATTCTCTCAAATACACTGGGTATTCAAAAACAACAGTGACATTTAAATTCGTCCTGTCATTGTATGGGTGTTTTTATCTTACCGGAAACAACCATCATCAATATTCTTATGAAATTTAACATCAATAGATATCCAGTCTGTATAAAAATGAGTTTATCACTCCACAGGTTATAACAAATTAATCAGCAAGAGCAATTATCCATAATGGCATATAGGTTTCTCTGTTTTGTTAGACAATGAAGGCCGCTGTCACAGAAGGACAGACCAAAAGTTCAACCAAAGCTGAGACCCAGCGTCACGCTGCAGTCAGCGAGGCTCTAGTTCATACGTCCATTACACACATCAGTGCTGAGGACGCTCATGACGGCCCATGCACTAGGCCCAGTCCTCACCCCCTCCATTTGGCATGGAAGTTGTACACTGAGGGGGAGACCCTTGATGGCATTAATTGTCTGTTCCCGACAGTGAAAAACCATAGGGAGGGATAAAATGAAAAAGGTCAACACCACCCTCAAATCTCTTTCAAAGAAAGAAAAAAAGGCATACTTTCCCGAAGAGGAATTTCAGATGTATGCTTTACGTTTTGTGTGGGTTCTTTATACATTCCATGAACAGATGTTGTGCTGCTTACAAATAGGACAGAACACATATACCTATAAATATACCTACACGTTACCTTATGTGTAGTTCAGTGCTGACTAATAAAAAGCAAAGCTTTTCTTCAAGGTTGCAAAATATATTACATTTGGAGGTTTAAATTTCATCAGCAGTGTAATCAGTTCCATTTCCTGCCAATTCCTGTCTGCTCCTGTGCATTGCTATTGAGTGGAGAGTGAATTGTAGAAAGCCTGACTATTTTCTTTTATACTCTCCAACATGGAAGAGGTACTGAAGGCAGCCAGTGCCTTTAATCATCATTTCGGAGCTGGCAGCAAAGATCCCTCCAGTGTATGTGTTTGGAGGGAGGTGACCCGGCCTTTACCTAAGTAGCACAGCCCAGTTATATATGTTTATGTGTGAACAGCCTCGTTTGTTGACAGCCTGAAAGCAATAATCACAGAAATTATAATTCTATAATAACTAAGCAGCTGACTCAAATTGAATTTAATATCACACACGTAGTACTAGATATGAAGTTTTATTCTGGCTTTGATTCATTAAAGACATCCACCCATCCATTTATCCAGAACTGATAATTAAACTACCAAAATGACACTTGTTTAACATGCTTACATAAGAAGTGACTGTGTTACTCCTGATTTTAGAAACCGTAGTGTACTTTGTAATGGTGCACATGTAACATGTCCTATATGAGTCTGTAAGCTTGATGGATAGAGTTTGACCAAAAAAACAATGAAAAAAAAAAGTATAGTTTGGACATTCTGTTGTGCTGCACAACATCTCAGTAAAAATGCCTGTTCTGTGTTCTCCCTACACAAAATCATAGGAGGCCACGCCTCTGTTTCCTAACTCCTAATTGCATCCATAATGTCAAAAACCTTTCCTAATGTTGAAATTTTGCCAGGTGGGATATACATGCAGGGAGACAGACTTCAAAGAAGCATATTTCATTACTGGGAGGAGGCAAACAAAATAAAGATGGGATGAAGTGCGAGACTGGGAAGAGCACACCGCTCACCTTTCTACAGCTCTGATGAGGCAATGAGTGCAATCAGGTCCAGCTAAATTTCATTAATAGTGAAAAAAGATATCCGAATATTGCAAGAATATAAATATATAAATGCAGCAATCAACATGAGAAGGAACAGGCTATTTTAGAATTTTTGGAAAAGCTTCAACCAGTGTAAAATGCAAATCCCGTGCTGATAACCCATTAGGAATCACATTAATTCCCATTTACCAATATTAGGATCATTAGGACCATCAAAGGAACAGTGAGACAGATCTGGGATGAGATATGAATAGTTTATTGGTAATCTGATAAGTGACTTTTTTTTTTTTTGCAAATGTGATCATTACACTTTTATCTGTCGTATTTTCCAACGTGACTACGAGGGAAGCAAGACTGCAAGGCTGCAGAAAGGCTGAGGAACACAACCAGCAGCAACCATAGGGTCGTACCACAAGTGTTAATACAAGGAAGGATTTTACATTATGCACTCTTGATATGTCCTTCACATGATCATTAACGTTTATAATCAGTAAATATCAAGTCATATAAATATAGAAATTTAAAATTGTAAGCATCACATAGCTACAGCGGATATTATTGTTTCCTGAAACCTCAAAGATTGTAGCGTGAAACAGCTGCAGCTCAGGATTTGCAGGATTTGCATGTTCTCATGTTTTAGGTGTTAGGTAACTGTTTTATTTTTCATGATCTGTGATTCTAGCCTCAAGGCAGCTAAACGATCATCAGATTCATCTTTGGTGGTATACAGGCAAAGACCTCGGCACTGTCAACATCCAGATATGTGACTAGATGCTGCTGGAATGACAATGATGAATTTATTAACTGAATGAATCGCCATGGAAGGAAATACTATACAAGACATCTTTTAAAGTTACGCAGATTTTTAAGGTTTCTTTCTTTCTCTGTAGTATTAAGTTCTGTGATTTTTGCATGCTTATCAAAGCATGGACTGTACATGTAACAGTAACAGCCAATGAAGAAGCCAACAAGTAATAGGGGACACAATTTGTATTTGTCCAAACTAAAACACCATCAGCAGGAGCAATAAAAGACACATAAGAATAATTGTTTGATGAGGTATCTAGGAAACAGTAAAAGTAATGTAAATGATGTGCTTAGAAATATGATTATTTCAAAACAGAAATCAAGTTTTAAAATTTAAAAATACAGATGTAGTGTTAGCAAAATAATAATAATTTGAATAAGAATAAGATGCATAACATTGGAACATACTGACAAAAAAATAAAATCAATATACGAAATGGAATGAGCATGACAGAAGACAATTTTAGATCAAGATGACTCGATTGCATGGCGTGGGAAAATCCAGCCAAAAAGAAAACAAAGGATATTCAGTTCATGAATATTCAATACTTCGGTCTTTTAGTGAAAGCGAAAACAAGCTCAGTTGGATGACTGGACAGGAAAAAAAACCTTGCAGCTGACAGCAAAATTTAGAGAGGCCAAAAGACCAGGAGGGGTGAACAGTAATGAAGTACATTTACTTGAGTACTGTACTTAAGTACATTTTTCAAGCTTCTGTACTTTACTTGAGTATCAGATTTTTTGGAAACTTGTGACGCCACTACATCTGAAAGACAAATGTACTTTTGACTCCACTATATTTCTAGGAAGGTTCTCATTATTTATTATTCTGAAGCATAGCTTTAAAGTCAGTGGAAATTTTTTCTTTTCTAAAATGTGATAGGCCATATTATGTTTGTCACAGGAGAAAAACAAATCACAGCACACGGCTCCTATGCTGTCAGTCATGTTGCTGTTGGGTAGTTCTAGAGGTATGTTACTGGGTTGGTTGTTTTATTTATTTTGTATTTTTCAAGGAAGTTCCATCGACAGCCATTCCACTGTCTGTCTGATGCACATGAAAAAGGTCAACATTCATATCTTTGTGGGGATCATCCATTCATTTCTATGGGAAAAACCCTAATCCCAACTATGACAACCTTAACCCGCACCCAGCCGTAACCAGTCAGAACACTACCATTCTGTTTTGTGTGGGTGGGGTGGGGAGGTATTAAATTTAAAAAAATGATAAAGAAATTCAATTTGATTCAATTGTGTTTCTATAGCTGTTGTATCATATTCCACAAGATTTTTATTCTACAGGTTCTACTAGTAAGTGCATTCAGTTGTTTAAGAGTCATGAGGTTCTGTTATAAATGCATTGTGGCAACAATACAGCAATAGCATTGACATTAAAAAAAGAATGAACTTCTTAATACTTTAGTATTTTTTAAATCAAGAGGTACTTTAACTCGAGTAAAAATTTGACTGAATGACTTTCACTTGTATTGGAATAACATTTGACCAGGAGTATCTATACTTTGACACGAGTAATGGAGTTGTATACTTTGTTTACCTCTGAAGACCAGTGAAGCAAAACTTGGATGGTCCTGTCTAAGAACAAATATAAAATTGAATTTATGATTTACTGAGGTCAATAGAGATATCATGGCACAAAGCAGGATGTAGCTCTCTAAGGCTGGTTTTCATGACATTTTTGTGTGTTCATGCAATATTCCACTAGTTTAAATATATAAACAAGGTCTATGCCTCAGATACTTGGTAGACACTCATGAAAATAAAGCAGTCAGAAACAAACAGGCAAGTAAATTTAACAGCTGCCATTTTTATATGCTGGTGCCTAAATTATCCCTGACTGTACACACTGACAGGGAAGGCCAAAGTGACAGTGCTGTGGAAACAGTCAAGCCAAAGTCACTGAATATTTTAGCGATTAATAGTTATACTAGCAGAAAACATGCTTAGATTTTTTTATAAAATAGTTTTACATCTTTTTCTCTATGCAACAAATAATTGGACCCAATAGTAAATGAAAAAGTATACATTCCATAAAAAATCCATTATTCACAACCACATTATTACGGAAGAAGGATTAGGGCCACCATGAAAATATTATTCGAATTCTGACTTTTTTTCTCAGAATTCTTACTTTTTCTCTAAATTCAGAATTCTGAGATTAAAGTCAGAATTCAAATAATATTTTCTTGGTGGCCCTAATCCTCTTCCGTACCATTTTTGAACTTTGAATTAATGACAATGTGAGAAATCTAGCTCATGAACCAACCTAAGGATTTCACTTGTATTCTGCCTTGTATTCAAGTTAGGGTGAATGACGTAAGTCAAAAAAGCAAAATGCTAAGAACAACAAATGCTAAGAATGACAAATGACAAGCCATTTGTTAGACAAGCATCAGTGCAGTTAAGACTGAGAATAGATTAATAACTAGATAATTTACAGGAATAAATGAACAAAATGAACCCCGTAAAATTAGTTTGACATAATAATGCTTTAATAATCATCATCAATCAAACTTTTGGTCCCCGCAATTTGATAAAAACCTGGTATTTTTATATTGTATTTTGTTTGGATATTTAGGGTTAAGGTTTGGGCTTGGTGGGGGTTAAGATTGTCATAGTTGGGATTATGGATATGCCCTTAGAAATGACTGGAGGGTCTCCACAAAGATATAGATACCTAACCTGTGTGTGTGTGTGTGTGTGTGTGTGTGTGATTATTATTATGGCCTATCCCATAAAAATTATAACTATCGCAATATTCACTCATTAAAATGGATATGATGTTAGGTTATTATAGAGTTATGAGAAAACAAGAAAGAGTTTATTGTTTGAGTCAAAGACAGGCCAACATACTGGATGATATGTTTAAATGTAAATGTTTACTGTTCATTATTGTTATTCACGTAATACTACACTATGGTAGCTGCATATTAAAACAAAGATACAAATACAATGTCATAGGCATTTAACTTAATGCTGCCCTCAGCTTCAGGGTAATTTAAATAAATCACATGCTTATTTTGAGTGCGTTTTTTCGTTATGCATATTAAAGGAGATAATGATGCTGTAAATATAGGACAAGGACAATCACAAGCAGTCAACCTGGAAGCTCCTTCTGTGTCCTATCTTAGATCCAAGTTCATCTGAACAAGTTTAAAGTTAACAGTTGGGCTGTCCTGGAAAACCATACTGAGTAATCTGTGATCCAGTGCGCCAAATGAGTTGCTCAGCAAAGAACAGAATGCCTGTGTTTGAACCTAGTGACATCTGAAATTAATGTTTAACACGGAGGTGTCAAACTGCAGTCCTGGAGGGCCGGAGCCCTGTGTAACTTAGTTCTTTCCCTGTTCCGCCACAAATGATTCAGCTCAAGAGCTGTGTGGTAATTAGCACAAGGAGTTGAATCAGGTGTGTTAAATGAGGGTAAACCAAAAACTTGGAGGGGGGGGTGCTATCAAAGGTGGAGACCAGTTAAGAATTGTGTCCTGGGTAAGGGAATGTTTTCCATCTGTTTTTCTCCTCTTTCATTTACAGCTTCCAGAACACAGGGATTGACTTCTTATGCAATCAGCTTGTTCCAGTTTTTGATTTTCTCTGAAAGATTTGCTGACATAATACCTCTTCTTACCATACATTCATGTTATGTACAAGGTATACTTTGAAATTAAAAATCTCCTTTAGAGAAATCTGAAAAGCATATGAGATGTGAAGGTTTTTTCAATCAGTAGACAGTAAAAAGCATCAATGCTTCATCAGTCGGATCCCTTAGGAAAGCTGATGCTATTTCTGCAAAACACTGACTGCTTGGGAAAATGTGATTCCAATTAACTTGCTCAGAAGCATATTAATATTAATCAGTCTCATTTTCGGCTTACAGACAGTTGTTTAAATACACTTGCCGCTAAAATAGGGAAATTCTCACTTATCACCAGCTTCATGATAATTATTTAGCTAAGACCGTTGTCCTGCTTTATTAACTGCTACATGGTACTGAACAAAAAAATAAAGAACATTGGTCCGAAATATGATCCTCTCAGTTCAGATTCTGTGAATTGTAACATTTCTGTACTTGGATTTCAAAGAAACTCGTTCAATTTTATGCAATATTTAAAGCTTCATGCAATTAATTTCCTCCCACAATCAGAAGCCACAGACTCTGCCTGATGCACATTTCAAATTAAAATGAGGAGACACCAGCATTTCACTTGTCAAATGTGACCACTTTTAACAGGAAATGCGCAATACTGAAATTCAATTTTGCTATTGTTTAGTAGTCTAAGTAAGTAGGTGGCGGACATTAAAGGAAGAGCGGCAGGTAATAAGAGAGATTAGCATTCCATTTTCTGCCAAGTCACAAATCAAAATACACAAGCTGGCATCCATTTTAATAGAACTTTGAGGAAGTCATATTCAATAATGACTTTAGTTTACGTAATTTCTATGTATGTTTGAACCTGTAACCTCATTCTACAATGACAAATGCCTTTCAGGAAAGGCCTTTTCACTAACATCTTTCGTCAGCTTTGTTTGAACCATTTTTCAAACAAATTTTAATTGCTTAAAATATTAAAATAGTGTTTTTTACAGCTTCTTTTGCCAAGTTAAATCAAGGTTATATTTTGTGAATATGGCTTAATGATACAACATCAAACACTGAATACACAAAACAGAATGTTTATTGATTGAACAGACTACTAAAAACAATACTTTGTGTTCCTTTTATTCATTGAACAAAGGAGATCAGAGATCAGATAAAGGATACTTGAGATTATTTGCCAAATGAAGGATGCTCCACATACTTTCGAGCAGCACTGTATGAGCTTGGTTGTATTTAAATGTTCGTTTCAGGGTGAGCCTCTCCTCCCTCCATCTTGGTGCACAACCCCCTCTAATTAAGTGTCCGTAATCCAAGCTTCCATTCAAGCAGCACAGACAAGTGTTTAAAGAATTTCAAGTTCTCATTACTGTTACTTTACTCATTTATAAAGCTAAAACTTTTATGAGGCGTAATGGGTTAAGCTGGAAACTGAGCTACATGGGTCACCATGAATAGGGATATTTTAACTATAAATAATGTAAGAAGAGGAACTAAGGCCGGTCAATCCTATAGGTGACATGGGCGGCCGCCTAGGGCGCCAACTTCTGAGGGAGCGCCAACCTATCAGCCAATTTCCTGGGACAGGGGGCGCCAGCAGTGATGTGAGAGTAGGTACGTGAATGAGAGAAAGTCATAGAGAAATCAGGTAAAAGTGATGCTACAGAAAATGTGAGCAGGAAAAAACAGCAATTCAGGCATCTGAGAGAGTGAAGGTAGAAATTAAAGTTGACTATTAGATTTTTTGAAAGGGGACCGTAAGGTTTGGTATGCTAGTCATACCAGCTAGAACCTTTGACGCACAATGGCTCGAAGATGCCCGTCAAGTGGACAAGACACAGCTCTTCTTGGAGCCCAAATGCCACATCCATAATCCGCTTGCCATTTCAGATCAAACCTGAGTGCGTAGCGGGTGAAGCCTCCTCAGATCCCTGACAGCTCCCTCTCAGTCCTGCCTTCAACAAGCTTTTTGCTTCATAAGGTTATAAATCATAAGGTCTGGAGATAATGTTTCTGTCACTTTCCAGTTTCTCCCTTGAATAAATTGATTATAATATGAGCTCTTCTAACCTTAACATTCTGTCTCACTGCACTTTGAAGCTTCACCTCCACTTATAATATACTTGAGCCTATTTAAGCTTGGTAAGACTTATTTTAGGAATGAAGGACCTGAGTATCTTTAAAATGACTACTGTTCATTGGCTTATGTAGTAATCAAAATGAATTAGAAATTAGCAAGAACTGTATCAGTATTTATACTCACTCTTTCTTTTTGCTTCTGTCTCTGATACATATGATTAATATCTGGTATCATACATGGCACATACCCTTGTCCACGACCTCATGAACAAACACCATTCCTCACCCCTACGGTGATTCCATGAAAGAAAATATTAAATAAATTTTAAATGAAGGCTTTATTCCCATCACAGATGTGATGTTGTCACAGTCATGCTAACATGTGTTTTAACTTAGAGAGACCACTGCGGCAGCGGCAGCCTAGATGATGGCCTCAAGGTGACTTCCACAGCACACTCGTCTTTCCTTCTCCCAAAAAAAAAAAAAAATTTTATTGACCAAGAAAAGGTTAAAAAACGCAAAACCTTTTTAAACAGTCGACAGAGTGAAAGGCATGCCATTATGCCTTGTCAGAGCTTTCAAAACATCCCTGAAACAGACTGGAACAAGCAAGTCATCAGCAATCAAAGACTTTCTTTTTTTTCTTCCCTTTTCCCCTCCATAATTAATTTTTCAGCTTGGCAAGATGACAGACAGCAGCTGACAGAGCAGTCCCAAAGCAGACCCCCCTCTCCTTGCAGAAATGTGAAAGACTCCAGGAGGACAATACACAGGTCCCCTTCCCCAACTCAGAACAAAGTGCCTTGTTTGTCCTTTCTGAATAAAAATGGCAGTGAAGAACTGAAACACTCATTAAAAGCGAGATATATTTATAAATGCTGAGCGTCTCAAAAGCAGAGTCACAGAAACATACAGAAATCCTGAAAGGTTATCCTCTTCCTGTCAGTTCTATACAATTAGTACTATGTAGCTGCTTAAACCCAAAAGCAAATTTTGGCAATGAAATACCTAAGGTCACGACCAACTTCAAACAGAAGAAAGCTCCATAGTTTTTTTTCAGGTATGGTGACCAGCAGGTTCCCCACTGGGATCACTGGTGTTAATCGGACTTTCATCTTAAATGGTATGAAAAATTTGCATGAAATGACAATATACCTAAAACATTCCTCACAGCAAAGTGTTTAGCATGTAAGATTATGAAGTATCCATTTTATCTAAACCATATACCTTCACATGCACGTAGGGGATTGAGTTCATTCTCACTCTCTCACAGATGCTGAGAGACCTAAAGTCTATCTATGATTGACTCACACAATCTGCCATGACCTCTCTGTCTTCTGCCCTTCTCAGGCACTTCATAGAAAAGCTCAAACAAACAAACTTTTGACAGAGATCATACACAGTCCAGGATTTCCTATTGTATAAGATATGATGCAAGAATACTAATGTCATTTGGGTCAAATATTCCGTCTGAAGATCTCTGAGCAATAGGACAAGCGCCTGCTTGGTATAAGAGCCGTATGAGTTCAAAGGCTGTCTCCTTTATTACATCTAGCTTCCAATGACCTGGTATCAAAAAAAGGGATCCAGCACAAAATTAGAGGAGTATTCCAATAATTTTAATAAAATTGCATTTCAAAATTACACATTTCACTTTAAACAGGTCACGACACAAGTTTTTCTGAAATTGACAACAAAAAAATTCAAATACATATTTTAGACAGGGCTGTCATTACGCCTATTTTAGGGGGGCTTTAGCCCCCTCAAATAAATGTTTATTTATTGGTTTAAATCATGAATGGCTTTTTATATTCTATATGTTTGCCATCGCCCCCTCCGGTAGAGACTCAACCCCCCATCCATTCATCTCTAACTAAGCCCCTGATTTTAAGTAATTTTATGTAGTCACTATAATACTGAAGACATTTATTTTCAAAAAGAACAGCCTTGTCCCCTGAGCACTAATTATTGAATAAGAATTCCCAGCCTGAATGAGCGTATTTACAAAAAACCATACATATGTGATACAGCTAATAAACAACCAGCAAGCTCTGCAGACGCGGAGAACTGAGAAGCAAGCGTTCGCTCCTGGAATGAAGGAATTAATCTGTGGGATAAACACTGCTGCTCATCCAGCCAACAGGACCCTGACAGCAGCATGGTGGCCCTGTCATTTCCGTTTTGTTCCACGGGAGAGGATGCAGGAGAAAAACACTGTTTGGCAGGTTCCACCAAACAAAAAGCTGGCCAAATTAGATACCACACAAGATGAAGATGCCAGTTCAAGCCCTATTTTCTCCTCTAATGCTCCCTGCTTTTCTAAGTAGTTGAAACAGAGATACAAATTGATTTGAATTTTACGTATCTTAATCCATGGCTTAATTGATTAATCAATTGGCAGCTGGGCAGCCCACTAGATACCTGAGCCAATGAACACATCCCAAATTTAAGCAGCACAAACTATTTTGTAAAGATTTATGATAAAACTTGGTCCACATTAATTTTTCCCCGGCAGCCCATTTGTAAAAAGTAGTAAATAAGATATTTGCATATTCGAGGATAGTAAACTCACCACAGAGAATAATGTCTCTTGGATGTCTAACCACTGATTAACCCCAGTTTGCCAAAGAAGGTATTAGGGAGGACAATTGGGTGTAATAAACAGAATAAGTTCACAAAGCTGAAGAACTTGTAATGAGAAATCTTCTCTTACATTCCTTCAAAAGTGTTGCAGATTAGGGAAGATTATTTATTATCAAGGGCACCCTGATGACTCAGGGCCCATACACCTCTAGGATATGTCTTTGATTACTTCCACAGTTTTCTATGAGAGATTTGCATATTCTCATTGTCTTTGCATGCATTTCCTGTGATAGATTGGCATTCAGTTCAGGTTTTCTCGCAGCCTCAGCTCCCTGTTGGACATGCAATTTGGGTAAATGCATGTATGTAGCTTCAGTTTTGCAGTATTTTTAAGACACACCAAAGTGAGGACCATGAAAACTGTATAATCCCTGATATCCCCATAGCCTAATTTAGACAGGAGTTAATATTCTGATTATTCTGTGATGTTCAGGCGTTCACACATCGCATCAAGTTGGAGTCAAGTGGCTTGAGTGCAGGAGTTTGTATCATTACAAGAGAACCTGGCTGCACAAATTCTAGAATTATTCAGTGATTGCATAACACCTTAATACTTAAACACCATATGCTGAATTCCAAGGGACAAATTTGCTTGGTTGCTAATTACACTGATGAGCAACAATGACAAGCTGCCAATATGTTTGCTTTAGATCCTGAACTGTAAGGCATCCAGGGAGTTTCTTTGGTAGCGCTTTGGGAGAAAGTGTGTGCTGAACTTGCCATTACGTCACAGGACTTGTCACAGTGCTATCTGATCGTTACATCTCAGTAACTCCATTTACAGATAGTTCCCCCTCTCAAAACAAAGTTATCAAGTCATAAATATTTGACACAAGCTATGATTATTGCTGCAACTGAGGAGATTTTGTGTCTCCTCAATGAAAGGTTGTATGCCTGTCAAGATCTCAAGTCAAGTCATTCTGAAGTCATTTAAGGGATAATTTACCGCCCCCCTTGTCATACAGAATTAGGATGAATAACACAAATGACCTATCCAATGGGCACATTCAAAAAGCCATACATTATTATGTGTACAGACACATGTACATGTATCACCATGTGTTTCAGGAGAAGACTGTAGACAATAATAAGCAAAAATTACATCCTAATAAAGCAATTCACTGATTTTAAATGTTTGAAATTTGTGGCAGTGAAGAAGGATGGATCAAAGAACATTGAGAAGGGAAAGGTAATAATTATGCTTTTTGTTTAAGCAGTAACTCAAATGGTCAAAGTCACACTACACCAACTGATGAGGGAAAGCTTCCAGCATCATAACGTTCATATTAATATAACAATTCAATGGGAAATCTAAGGTAAATTGCATGTGCATACAGGGTTTTACGTTTAAATATAATACTTAATCCTACCACTTTGTAATTAAACTGCAACTCATTTTAAAGCTTCTTTTTCCTCCAGGAAACTGCTGATACTGCCAATCGTTTAGGGTACAGCAGCACTGCCTTTTCCCAGATTTTGCCCCGTGAGGTGCGAGTCCCACTCTGCCACCTGTCAGCCCAACGCAGCCTCACCTTCCGCACACATACCGTGCTCGTACACACCAAGCTCCGCTGTTTTCCCATGAGGCACGTGGTTTCATTTGCTCTACGGCCGTGAAATTAGTTTCTCACGGTTTGTGAGTTCAATAAAAACACAGACATTTGTGTCTCCACGTCTCGCACGGGAATTCCCTTAGATTACAGGTTTAAAAGATGTCATGCAGCCCTGTGGTTGACAGATTTTTCTCAAAATTTCATATTTGCCAAAAATTTCAGCGGTTGATCTCACGGATGAGTATTTGATTTGGCTGAGACATATGAAAGCTGTATTATACTTTTTAATTTAATAGCGTAAAGTTTTTTACCGATTTATACAACTGAATATTATTTACTGGAGCAATCCAAGTTAAGTACCCTTCTCAAGAGTACAACAGCAGACAGGACCCATCTTAGGGTGTCATGTAAACGTCCTTAAGGATTGCTGAAGTATTTACTTATTGCAATGCTGCTTACTTTAAAATATGAGTATCTGATGCTAACGTGTTTATTTTACAAATGACTGTAGGGAGCAAAATCTGGAATTTTTTTATGAAGTATTTTAAGCGTGACGCTAACTCCCCTAGCAGTCAAACGGCGGCTAATCAGTCAGTGCAGACATGCTGCTTATCGCCTTGGCTTTGTTTATTGTGCATTTCTATTGTTTCTTCTGTTACCTCATTCTACTGCCAAACTTTAAGTTTCCTTGCTGTGTAAGACATCCACAAAGACCTTTTATCATGTTACCTTGGAAATAAACCCAAGAAAGACATTGTGGGAATGATCATGGCCGAACACCTCAAATCAGTGGCTAAATTAGGCCTACGTCTGTGTTAACAAATCTGAAGCAGACCGGCGTGAGTAACAACTTCTGGGTTCTGCGTTAACGGAGCACGGTGCAATTCACATGTGATAACGTCACTGGCACATGAGTGTGTCAGCGATGCGGGTTTGGCTTAATGAATATGTAAATATCAGTGTTTGCATGAAAGCTTTGGAGGAACACGACATAGTGACAACTGTACAGGATGTACCACATGAGTTAAGAAAGGTGGCAACCTCTTATTAGAATATGAGAGGGATAGATGTTTATTTAGAAAAATATATTGTAGTGAAAGTACAAAACATTTGATACATTCGCCATATACTGTACATCAGCAGCTTTTATGTATACAGGTGTGTGTGTGGATTATGTTTATATTATATTGTATATTGTGAAGTTGAGAAACTTAAAAATGCTTCGTAGCAGGTTGCCTTAAATTTTTAAGTTTTCCCAACTTTTCATTTTCTACAGCATGTTACCATCTAGTATACCCATAGATTTCTTGAACTTGACCACTAGCACATCATCTTTGGCTAATCAATGTCTCATTAAGTTATTTAACAACTTAAGTAAATTAGTTAGATGAGCTGGAGGTAGAATTTCAGAAACACATGGAATGGCTATAGGGTGACCCTGTGGATGGATCTGAGAACCAAAGCTGTGTTCTTCTGGCATCCAACAAGACTTTCTGGAGAACAGAAGAAATTCTTGTAAATTTTTATTGTTACTGTTCATTTGCATATGTTCTGATATTAAATGATATTTTTCCTAAGCAAATATACCCCCTAGATACAGCACAGATAGACAAGCTTCGCATAATTTTCTTTGGTTGCCTCAGACTGAAGAAGTGCTAAGACACAGAACTGTGTGTGTGTATAAATATGTATATTATGTATATTATATGCAGACTGAAGTACTGTCCCAGATTTCTGGAGACTATATGTTTGTTGAAATCTATAGTTTAGGTCATAAAATAAACTATTGTGTTGTCTGACCCTCAACAATGCTCACTGTAGCAGAGCATTAAATATTAACTATGAACCATGAAAATGGATTATTAGGACACAGCGCCCACAAAACATCAGGAGTCCGTAGTCTACCTACCACAACCCAGGTACAGTATACTTGGAACAATCCATATGTTAACTCAGTAATGGGGGGCGAGGGTATATGAGCAGATATCATACCACGATATTTTTGGAGAGAATCACGACATAGATCATGATTTTATTTTTGCTTGTTTACAAATCAACCAAACTACAATGTATGCAGTAATGCCAATTTACTATTTAACCACTTAAACAACAATTGTGGTTTTATAATCAGAGATTGACATATTATATGCGCAAGTATGCATTACACATGTGCTTACTCATGTACTTCATGTGTGTACTTCAGTCACTGTATAATAGTTAAAATTCATGCCAATTTCTTGTGGTAACAGCACAAATGCATGAAATCAGCATGCATATTGCTTTTTCACTGAGATGTGCATTTGAAATTGCTTTGTTCCACATTGTTTCTGTTGTACTGTTGTAGCCTCTGAACACGCAGGCACGTGATAGGTGCTTGCCAGTTGGTTCTGTCGTTATAATAATGTTATTCTGCATACGGAAGTGATTTACGTGCTTATTTAAATAAGTTGCGGGAAAGTGAGATCCGATTAAAGGCTGGTCAAGAAGCATGCGGAGATGCCTGTTAATGCCAGGTGTGAACAGGGCCTTAGATTCATTTAGTTACCTTTAGCAAGCATCCTGCCCGCACTATGTCTGCTTCGTGTGCATTTTGTTGCTGCCAATATGGCTCGTCTCCATAAATCAGCCTCATAGTGAAAATGAACTGAGCCACAGGTCACATCTGACCAGAACCAGTTTTATTTCACAAGGGGGAAAAAAGAATGTCAAAAGAGTGAAAAAATAAAGCTTGTATTTGCCATCACTAGTGCATTTCATGCAATTGCTATCTAATAACGTGCTGCTGTGACTTGTTTATGTAATGAAGGTTTGAGCATGCAGCTTAAATGGAAGTATGTACCTAACTAAACCATAGCCTTGCTCTGAACTATATCACAGGCCTGGCCGCTCACCAACATGGCTGAATGTAGGTGCGGCTTTATGAATTTATACAAACCTGTCTATTTTTCATTGTGATTACTTGTATATTCCTTTCAATAAAACATTTCCCCTGACTCCCTCTCTGAGGTTGAACAGTAACAGGATGGAGTGAGTGAAAAATCCTCCATAAATCAGGCTCCCCTCTGCCATGCAGACAGGCTTCCTGGGCCTGTCCATAGCCATCCTGACACCTCCATTTCTCATCATATTCAGCCAGACAGATTTAGGGCCTGTGGCTGGTTAAAAGGAAAGCATGTAAATTTCAACATTTGGTAAAGATGGTGGGGGGATTAATTATTCATTTAAATCTACTGAAGCTGGGAAGTGCAGATAATATACAGTGATTCTGTTTGAGCCCCCTACACCCACCCCAACACACACTTGGCTGTAAAACATACCAGACGTTTCACACTGAATCACACCAAACCGACTGTAACTGATATGCAAATACGCACTGATGCAAGTACATAAAAGTATCAGCTTATGTTTGGCCTTATGTTTAAGGTTGTAACTGAGGTTACGGTAACATTTAGAATGAGCATTATAGTAAATGAGGCACACTAATTTTATATGGGCACTGATACTTCACATGTCCAGGGTTCAGGGTTTGAATCCTACTCCTGTTCTGTGTGTGGAGTTTGCATGCTCTCCCTTGTCACACGGGTTTCCTTTCAAATAACGCGGGTGACTGGCATCTCTGTCTTGCCCATGGTATATTTCTCTGGGTGTATGAGTGCTGTGATGGCCTGGCATTGTATCTCAAGTGCCTTGTGGTGCCTGAAATAGGCTCCCCTGATGATCCTCTCCAGAAGAAGCAACCTTGTTGAGTTGAATGTGTGAATATACAGTGATTTAATATTACTTTCATTATAAATCCTGTGATGTAACATCTTGACTCCTCCGAATACACTTGATATTTCTGGACAAAAAGATGAAGGGTAAAATATATTGGGAGACAGAAGCAAGAAACTTGTCAAATACGGGTTAGAGAACCTGTGATAGGTGTGACAAATCAATTCTGAAGCTTGAAAAATTGATAATTATACATATAAATTGCCTATGCATAAATAAACCAAAAATAAAGGTGTCACACCTGTGTTAGGGATGTCCTAGTGTCTCATCACAATCAAGTAACAATAACTCAATTCCCTTTGATTTTTGCTGTCCAGAAAACCTGCTAGGCAGCAGATCCCAGCAGCCCTTCTGGATGAATTAGTCCACACCTCAACGGAATGAAAATGAGAGTGAGGTCATCTTAGGGCACTGCTCTGTGAAAACACTTTTTTTTCCAAGATTCAAAACTCACATGAGTTATGAACCTGCTAAGCCAAGCTACAAGAAATTATTGATGTGACTCCAAGCGTGGTCTAAGACTAGAGATCATTACACTAAAATGAATAAAACACCAAGGATGAGGATGCAGGGTAAGTACAATCAAGGAAGTGTGGGTTGAAGACACACTCCCCACATTTCAATGTTGTTAACCAAGCCAGCACTAGTGTAACTGTTATGCAATTCCACCTTCACATAAGTTGAGAGAAGGAGGAGAAAAACTCTGGCTGTAAAGAAATGAGGGTCAGATGACCTGGAGATTGCAGAGATATTGATGACATGAGTGGTCGGATTAAGCTGTATGGAGCAATGCCTCAAGCAGCTGAGATAGCAAAAATGAGGCTGAACAGACAGGGGGCATGGAAACATTAAAGAAGGTTAAATGTCATGCATTAATGCTGTTCCAAATGCCATGGGCCCATTGGAGAGGACATGTAGAGGACATCAATGCTGAGTAATTGTTCAGCACCCACAGATATCCCAAGCAACGGCACCTGCTCCCAATCAGCCAATCATCTGCAGGAATGAAAGGATTAACAAAAAAAAAGAGCAAAAGGGTGGTGTGTAGATAGGATTGAAAGGTTGGAGAAGGGTCTGTTTCTCCTGATATTTGCTTTTTTTTAAGGAAGTGCAATTATTGAGTCAATTGACAGAGACTGACCCTGATAAAATCCTGCAGTAGTGAACCTAAAAGTGCTTATTAAAATTTCTTCTATCTATATGGTAATTATTTGGGTAAATTTATTAAGATTTATTCAAATTCCAGAGTTTTTCTACCTTCTAATGGTTAAATAAACCAGTGTTTCCACCGGTGATATTTTGCTGCGGTGGCCCATCACGACAAAAAATCATACAGTGTGTACGGAAGTTTTTTGGATAACCTTTAGGTCAGCTGTTCAAACCCAGGTGTAAGAACTATTCAGCCAATCAGTCCCCTAAATAGTAATGAGTTGCAGCGAAAACCCACATACACAATGGCCCTTTCTGGATAAGATTGCCCTTCCCTGTTGTGCGTATTACGGAGTTCAGTTGCTTTACCGCACTAAATAAGTTGTCATTTAGCTGACGGTATTATAATGCTCTAATGATGAAAATAAAAGCTTACTTAAGTATTTTCCAAGGAAAATAGAAACAAACTAGGTAGGTAAACAGAGCAGGCATGGGGGGGGGGGGGGGGGGGCCGGGGGACGACACGCCTCCCTCCTCGTTCTCTTATACTCCATTCACACACACACAAACACACAGAAACCCGCCTATATATCGTTAATTTACCGTTATAGTGTGGGAATGGGAGCAAGACTGTAAAATCTATCCCCTGGTGACCTAGTAAGATTCTCGGTAACGTTCTGACACAGCTCTAGTGTGACTGCGAAACCTTAAGAGACTACCGAATTAAGGAACATAGAAGTAATGCACTACATTTATATCAGTTGGGAGTGCACGTCACCCATAACTTTACTGTTATGGAAGACTGAGTGGCAATGAAAATTTGTTATCTATCCTGTGTTGTTTTTATCTGGTTCATTAACAGGTTTTGTATGTGAAAGGAGGTCACACACAGGAGGACTGCTTCACTGAGCATGATTTCTTGCTTAGCCGGATAATGTGTCGGATTTAAGGTGTACCACAAATCGACTACTTCTTTGTGCACTGACATTTCGCCTTGACTGCCGTAAATCTAACAAGCTATCTGGCTAAGCAAGAAATCCTGCTTCATGAAATAAGCCCCAGAGAGACTAAATTCCCATAACAAACCCGCTAATTTTGACTGAGTCACATAGCAGTTAGGCTGTTGTTACATTGCTGAGTGAAGCATTGGAGATGGGGAACCCGTCGAGGACTTCATTTGGCAACTCTAAAAAACGTACTTTACTGTTACTGAAAAATAACTAGCCAATATAATTAATGTGTTTGTTTACCTCCATAGAGAGTGAACATGCCATCACTAAACAGCACAAATGTTATTATTATTATTATTATAATAACATATCTACAACAATGGTCAGATGTCTACTGTTTACTGTGTGTTTAGTTCCTGCACCATGTCTGTTCACTCCCCACTCATCCTGCAACGCCTTACAAATCATAGACACAGACACCAACACACAAACTTAAATATTTTCAGCTAATTCTTTAGGACAATGGATGCATTTTTTGTGGTAAACAGTCACTATCACTAAGTTTCATTACCATGCTCCCAATGACAAAAAGTAATTGCCAATCCAATAAATAAAAACTTTACCTTAAGCACATTCGATCACATATTTGGAGGGCCTTCTGGAAATTCTTTTATGCATCTAAATAAAGTTAGGTAAGCAAGACTACCAGGGTCAATAAACTTAAATATCCTCCATTACAAAAACTGCACCAAGATCGAACATGATTTGGCTGAAGCAGGCACTTACCTGAGAAGAGTGATTCGATCTGACCCATTATCCACAACAAATGACCAGTCAAATTCAGAACAAGGGAAAAGGGAACTGGATTCCAGGATGTTTGCACTACCCATCATGCATGAAACACTCACATATGCGCATCCATGCTTAAGAGTGGTTTACCACTGATGAGCAGGCCTGCTGCACATAATTCCCAGGCCTGCTGCACATAATTCCCAGGCCTGCTGCACAAAATTCCCAGGCCTGCGACAAAATGACTTGAACCATGTCCCCCATGATGTGGGCCAGGGCCCAACTCTACCTGAGATGACGGCTCTGCTAATGAGAATCACCATTCTACACTGTACAATGCAAGTGCATGTTTTAAAATATTTGCTTATAGGGAACTGAATGATGAGCTCTTTCACAGAATCATTCTGCTCATACATATTATATGTGAATGTGTGTGTGGTCATTTATGTATTACATTGTGGGGACCAATGTCCCCACTATGTCATAAAAACTTGTTACTGATGTTGTTAGGACCATTTTATAAATTTTTTTATAAAAATCTGCAACTGTAAACAAAAAACTAAAAATTCCAGAAGTCTTGGTTACTTATGGTTAAGGTTAGGGCTGGATAGGGGTTATGGTTGTCATTCCGTTCTATTATATATATAAAAAAATGTTTTTATTTCAATGTGGGGGACATTTGGTCCCCATGATAAAGGTGTGGGATATAATACATGGAAAGCCAACACTTGGTGCTTGTAGTTGACATGTTGAATGCGAGGAAAAATGGGCAGGGACTTTGATAAGGGCCAGATTATTACAGCCAGATGACTGGCTCAGAGTATCTCTCGGTCAGAGTATCTCAGAATGGCGAGTACCTAATGAGAATGGTCCGAGGAGGGTAAAACACCAATCCGCAGACAGAGTGTTGGGTGGCTAAGACTCGTCAATGCTAGATGTAAACGAAGGCCTGCTGTGTATCAGGCTACACAGCTGTGAATCCACAGATGCTCGACAGGTTCCCAGCTGTCCACATAACGGAAAATGGAATTCATCTGACCAGGCGACCTTCTTCCCTCGCTCCAAGGTCCAGTCCTGACGTTTGTGTGTCCATTATACAGTAGACACTTTCGACAGGGAACAGGGGCTGACCTGTGGTTACATACGCAACAGGGCTTGATGTACTATGTGATGTGACACATTATTCCTCTGATCATCAAAATTTTCTGCCCTTTGTGCCACAATAGCCCTTCTGTTGGCTTGTACCAGATATGATAAGCTTTACTTCCCGCATCAACAAGTCACTGGCCGCCCAACACCCTGTCTGTGATTCATGGTTTTTCCCTTCTCAGACCACACTCACATCAGCTGACCATCAGCTCCCCAAATGCCTTGCCATTTCATAAATCCTCGGACCCAGTTGTCTGGCCATTATAATCCTGCCCATTTCTTCTGCATGCATCATGTTGACTACAAGTACTGCATGTTGGCTATCCATCTAATGCATCCCCAGACCTTGGCACACATCACTTTTACAAGATAATCAATATTTTTCTTTTCACATCGGAGTGCATAATGTTTTGGCTCATCAGTGTATATTTATAATTTGTGCCTTGGCCAAACATATGCTATAAATGATACTATTGTCATATTTACTTATAAAATTGATAAAATGAGACAGGAAATAAGTCAATCTAATGAAAAAAAACCATAATTACTAAAATACAGAAACAAGTCTGCAATTAACACATTCTTTAAATACGTCCATTAAATTAATAATTAAAATCTATTTAGAATGACTTATGCAATTTTTCTTGTTGAGTAAACTCCCCTGTCAGTGACAAAAGCATTAAAACCAGCATCATCTTTTATGTTCAAATCTTAAAGTGTACTGGATTTCAAATATATGAACATGCTTAACTGGTGAACCTAGGCATCCCAAAGATTTAACTAGCGACTTGTACCTAGACTAGTAAATTCTTAAGTTCAGCTAATTAATTCAGAATTTAATCACTAGAAAACTATTTTAATTAATTTATTAAACATTTTTATTAATTACAGTATTTGTAGCCATGATTTTAAAATAATAATTATTTCCATTTGGATGAGGAAAGTGTGAGGTATCTGATGTAAGTCAATATCACTATACCTAATAATATTAACATTTGAATTATTATATATATATATATAGCACTTCTTAAGAACAACTTAACAAAGGACTTTACATGATATAAACAAAAATACACAACACAAAACCAAAACAAGAAGGCATAAAATAATAAAATAATTCTATTCTTTTGTAAATACATTCCATATTGTTTATTTATTTGTTTGTTCATCTGTCTGTTTATTTTTTTCAGTGCCTTCTTGTTTCGTATTTTTCTTGAGAATGCAATGTCATGAATTCAGCACAATAATAAATTTAAAACTAAGAGTAAGCAATATTAAAAAGGTAGATCTTAAAAGTCTTTTTAAAAGTGCCAAAAACAGTTATTTCCCATAAATGTTGTGGAAGTGAATTCCAGTTCGGGCCGGTAATAACTCAAAGCTGACTCTCCACTTTTCAGTCTACATTTAGGGAAGGTCAGGTACTTATTATTTCTTGAGCGCAGAGATCTCACAGAGCTATACCAGGAATTAATACAACTGAATAGACAACAGCATAAGCTCACACAGCCTATACTCTTCAGCAAGGTTTTCGATCTGGTCCATGTTTCACCCAGCATTTCAGCTGGAAAATTGCTAGTGACATAGTTACGCTCTGCCTACAGCCCAAACTGTGGTTCAGGTGAACTGGTGCCTCTGAACAACTCTTAGTGTGTGACGGTGCGTGAATGCTCTGCAGAATTAGCATTTAAAGGATACCTTGGGTCATGCTGTGTGCCTATCTATTTATTTGCATACGTAAATAAGTGCATATAGCTAGAAAAATAGCAAAGGCATGAATAAATGTTTTCCAACACATATACACAAAATGCTCATATTAGACATATGGAAAGAAAATGTGCAATACATAGTTTCCGAATGAGCCCCAACATTACATATATATGTATATATGGCAGGAACTGCTTTTTAATTCAAAGAAAAAGTCAAACTTTAAAGCAGGGTGACACTGCAGTATAAATTTTTAAACTGAAGCGCACTACTGCCTACTGACAGTTGGCATGGCCAGTGATAATCCCTTTCATGTAGATCCATGTACAGTCTCTGATCATTATCATATCCTTTATTGTTGGAACTCCAAAACCAGGCTAAAAATGATCGGACCTGGTTAGAAGTTTGAGTTTCCCAACATATTTGGACTTACTGCAAGAAACTACTATACTGTTTCCTGTAATGTCATTAATAAATTCCTTATTTTAACATCACGTTTTACTAAATGTGTTTATACATCGACGGCATTCTCATTTTGTGGTATTTGATCTTATTCTTGGAAGCTGAACAGTGTCCCCAACAGTGCTGAACCATGTCATTCTACAGGAAGTAAAAACTATAAAATGAAGGAGCAGGTCCAGTCAGTTTTGACAGAAAAAGTACACGATGAAGCATATTTACTATCGTCATGCTGAAGTTAAAGGGAGCTCACCCTCCCCATCCTTTGTTAGCTGGGACACATCTTCATGGACCGCAGGGGGTGTTGAAAAAATCCATGGCTTTGGTTTATATTCTGAGGTCAGAGGTTACCAAAAGGGGGCACAGATATAAGCAATCCCACCCAATGATCCCCTTTCATGTAGTTATAGCCCAAGAGCCGAAGGACCAAAAAGTACAGTGAACAAAGGGGCAGTGATGTTAGACTGGGTAGTGAAACAGTTCACAAAACCAGCTTTGATCCCAGTGAAAGGCAAGCATGCTTCAGAACCTGGTCTTCAACCAAACACTCCTCTGTCACACAGTTCCAATGGGCCGTAAAGCAGCATCAGCCTCAGATTGCCTGGAGAGTCCTGTTAGTTACAAAGGCAGCAGCATGTAACGCACGGGCCAAGACGTACACACGGAAGCCCAAAGAATATGACAGAGGCACCAGTGCATCTTTCATAAAACAGAGTAACTACCAGCTTTCTGAGGAGGAAAAAAAAACTTGTTTGTGTCTTCGCAGCAGATCCTGAACAATAATGCCCCGGGGAGAGTACAATCATTCACAGGTGCCCACTCACTGCAGAAAAAAGCATGACTAGATGAACATGTGATCCAAAACCATGATGGGTACTGCTGTATCTCTGAGTGGCCTTGTTTATTTTGACAAAATACAGCCAGAGTGATTAATAGTCTCCCCAGCTATTTATGTGCGTGTGTGTATTATTTTTATATTACATTGTGGAGACCAAATGTCCCTCACAATGTAATAAAAACATGTTATTTTGACATTGTGAGGACCATTTTTCAGGTCCCCACAAAGATATGTGAATGCAATCTAAAAATTTAGAATGTAAAAAATTTTGTTTGGTTACTTATGGTTAAGGTTAGGGCTGGGTAGGGGTTAAGGTCGTCATGTTGGGATTAGAGTTTTCCCAAAAAAAAGTGAATGGAGAGTCCCCACAAAGATATTACACACCTGTGTGTGTGTGTGAGAGAGAGAGAGAGAACCCTCCCCATTACACCTACAGAAACCTGTATGACATCCCATTGTAAATCCATAGCCATGAATATGGAGTTGGTCCTCCCTTTGCAGCTATAACAGCTGTCACTCTTCTGTGAAGACTTTTTAAAAGTTTATGCAGTGTATCTGTGGGAATTTTTGCCCATTCATTAAAAAGAGCATTTGAGAGGTCTGGCACTGATATTGGACATGTAGACCTGGCTTGCAGTCTCCATTCTAGTTCATCCCAAAGGTGTTCAGTGGGTTTCAGGTCAGGCTTCTATAAGGGCCAGTCAGGTTCTTCCGCACCAAACACTCCCAACCAGGTCTTTATGGATCTTGCTTTGTGCAATGGGACACCGTCATGCTGGTACAGCAAAAGGCTTTCTTCAAAGTGTTCCCACAAAGTAGAAACCACAGAATTTTCCAAAATGTCTAGGTATGCTGAAGCATTAAGAGTTCCTCTTGCTGGAACTAAGGGGCCTAGCCCAACCCTTGATAAAAACAAACCCATACCATTATCCCTCCTCCACCAAACTTTACAGTTGACAATGCAGTCAGGCAGGTAACATTCTCCTGGCATCTACTAAACCCAGACTCGTCCATCAAACTGCCAGACAGAGAAGCATGATTTGTTTCTCCACCGATCACATTTCCACTGCTCCAGAGTCCAGTGGCAGTGCGCTTTACGCCACTCCATCTGACGTTTGGCACTGTGCTTGGTGATGTGAGACTTGCACGCAGCTGCTTGGCCATAGAAGCCTATTCCATGAAGCTCCCAGCGCAGAGATTTTGGGCTCGGTTTAATTCCAGACCAAGTTTGGAACTCTGCAATTATTGAGACCACAGAGTGTTGATGACTTTCATGCACTTTGCACCTCAGCACTTAGCAACTCTGCTCTGCCACTTTGTGGATGAGTTTCTGTTGTTCCTAAGTGCTTCCACTTTGCAATAATATCATTTACAGTTGACTATGGAATATCTAGCAGAAAAAAAAATCACAAAGGTGGCATCCTATGACAGCACCACGCTTGCATTCATTGAGCTCTTCAGAATGACCCATCATTTCACAAACGTTTGCAAACCTGACTGCATGGCAACGTGTTTGGTTTTATACGCCTGTGGCAAAGGGTCTGAATGAATCACCTGAATTCAATTATTAAGAAGTATGTCCCAATACTTTTGTCCATATAGAGAATGTTACAAGGGCAGCATGGCGGCTCAGGGAGTCCCTGAGATCTCCAGGCTTGAGGCTTTAAATCCAGCTTCAGCTCTGTACGTGTGCAGTTTCCATGCCCTTCATATGCCCCACATTTCCTCTGACTACCCTGGTTTCCTCTCACAGTCCAAATAAATCCAGTTAGTCTAACTGGCATCTCTAAATTTTCCATAATACGCGAGTGTCTGTTTGTATACGGAAATCTGCAATGAACTGACATTCTGTCAGGCATGTCTCCCAGCTTTGTAGGCTCCAGCTGGGGTGCCCCTACCTCCCCTCCAACAACACTGAGTTGGATAAATGGCTAGAAGAAGGTTGGACGTGTGTATATATCTTGTCCAGTCTTGGGCACATTCCTTCCAAATTAAAGGGAAGCCAGACAAATGCTAATACTATTCAGGCATGAACAGAGATGAGTAGAGGTATGCAAAACAAAGTAAAGATTAATCCTTTACACACCAGTCACATGAGGTGGGGGGGGGAGGTACAGTCTTATTCTGTCCGTCGTTCTAAAAACATAAAGCCCTGCAGCTCTCTGCTTTTTGTCAGTGAGTAGTAGCATCCTGGAACACTTATACATCAAGGCTTCTTTGCATGCCCTTGTGCCATAATTTGCAATTACCTACAGGTGAAACAACAAGACAACGTAACAGGAGACTTGGCAATGTGTTTAATGTCATAAACAGCTGAGGTTACACATTCGTCGTATCTGCCTAGATCTGTTTCATACTTTAAAGTTAAATATTTTTTTTATTGTATTTTTTCCTATATCTTATCTCTTTTTTTTTTTTTTTTTTTAATATTTATACGGTTGCACATTTGGATAAGAGCAGTTTAGGATACATTTCACTGCATGTTGTACCTGTATAACTATGCACGTGACAAATAAAAAATCTTGAATTTTGAATCATACAAGGAAAATTTAGATGTTCTAAGTCTGTTTCTGTTTAGGATTCCTCCAGAACCAGGTGCTTCATTAAAACGACATGGTATGGCAGCGGGGAAATTAGCAACCAAATACAGAGGGTGGATCGAAACAGTTTGCCATGTTTCTTTCAGAAGCTCCACAAGTCTCACAATAAGACACAAGGCACAATCCTTTATCTGTAGTGCTCAGACATCAGTTATTTTTGGAGCCAAACCCATCGCCTCTAGCTGATTTCACAGGCCCCGGAGGGCTTCCCTGCACAGGCTCATGGTACACAGGCTTAGCACCTATATGTGTGGTCAGGGCTATGCCAACAACGCTTAAATATCACAAGCTCAGTCCCACACAACAGCTCCCACAGGTCCATCACCTATGTGTGTGGCCAGGGCTATGCCAACAACGCTGAAATATCACCAGCTCAGTCCCACACAACAGCTCCCACAGGCCCAGCACCTATGTGTGTGGCCAGGGCTATGCCAACAACGCTGAAATATCACAAGCTCAGTCCCAAACAACAGCTCCCACTAACATACTGTATAGTGACACAAGAATGCAAATGTGGGCATTATGGAAATACAGCACCAGCTGTATCTAACAATGTTAAATCACAGGTAATTCACAAGTCCCTTATATGTCTCCTGTACTTCCTCTCATCTCTACTATCAATGCACCCGACAGTGAACGAATCAGCAGAGAATTTTTATATTTTACACAGCATAGAGTTGTGTTTGAAGTCTGTCATGTAGAGAATGAACAGGGAGACAGGACAGTCCAGAGCTAGGGGTGCCAAAGGAGGGCTGAAGCAAAGAACACATGCAGCACACCGGCTGTGTCTGAGTTAGCCCCCCCTCTCTTAATTCTGTGTTGATGTTACCCAGGCCTGTGCTGCCAGTTCCGGTATCAGCGATTGTGTAAAAAGCTGCCCAAGCTCCAGAAGTGTCATACAAACAAACCTACTCCACATCGCCTACCGTGTAACTTTGGAATTTAAAAAGTAGTAAATGACACCCTCGAAAACAAGAAATAAACAAACAAATACACAGAGCTATTTTAACAAGTAGGTACTCCAGAAAATGTCATAAGCATATAGTGGAATTTGGTATTTTGCTGAGTGCTGTTAATG
>JAOYFF010000106.1:25340546-25352255 GCA_025773925.1 Cryptomyrus ogoouensis
TTCCTATTTCAGGGGAGTGGACCCTAGTGCAGAGACACCCCACCAAGCCTTTCAGTTATACACTGCCCAAATGCATTTATATATATAATTGAAATGCACATAATTTTACAAATTAATTAACTGCATAACAAATTTTAAAAGATACATTTTAAGAATAGATTAAATTTTAAATGTAAGGAATGCAACAATGTACAAATGTTGGCGGGGTGGCAATAATCCAATAATGACTTGGGTAGGTCTGTATATGCTGGACATTTGTTGCAGTACTTGATGCAACAGTCTGTATCCTGAGGCATGTTGAATTTTGGGAAATAGCTGAATTCTCTTGTTAGCTATACAGAAACTTAAGCAGCTCCAGTAGAAAGAAATTTGCTTCGTCTTTTATATTATATAATGTTTTACATATCTTTGTGGGGACTCTCTTCATTTCTGAATGATGATCTTCACCCCAACCTTAACCATAAGTAACCAAACAAAATATAAGATTTGTGGCATTTTTACTTTTTTGATTGCATTCACAGATATTTCTGGGGACCTGAAAAATAGTCCCCACAATGGCAAAAAAACAGATTTTTATTACATTATGGGGTACATTTGGTCCCCACAATGTAATATAAACCTAATACACATGCACACACACACACACACACACACACTTTTAATATATAGATACAGGTGTATTTTTAATGATCTAGGGTGATTTAAAGTGCTACATTTCCAGATTATAAGTACAATATTCTGAATCTTCTCATTGTTCTGCATATCCAGAAGATAAGTAAACAAGGTCTTTGTTAACACTTTCAAAAATTGCTTCATATGAAAAATGGCAAGAAGCCAACAGGAGAAATTATGTGCATCTAACTGATGCTTGGAGGCCTGGTGTTTTGTTAATTTAATTCTTTAAATAAACAAACACAATATGCTGAATTCTCTGAATTATTAATCATGCATCAACTGGATTGTGTGCCTTACACTAATCCATGGATATCAAAAGAGCAAATATTTGTTTAAATCATAACACACTCAATAGAGGCAATTTACAATTTAGAAATCAACAGAAACGTCAAAATAAGACCCCTATGGAAACATTAGCAACATATTCTGACTGTCAAATTTACTTGAATAATATATCATGTACTTCAATAATAGATTACAAGTCAAAAGAAAGTTACGAGAAAGAAAAAAGCAATGCCCAACTCATAACATTTCTGTTAATTCTTTGGGACTTTCTTATGAACCCCTTAGCTAACACATCATCAAAGAGGCATATAGCTAAAAAGGATGAAACAAACGTCTGTATGATCAATCCGAGTAGTAACATTGTTCGTTCTCCGTCTGATCTTACTGATCTCCATGTTCAGTAACTACACATGCTGAGTTACTGCTCATTTTATCTCATGGGCTTCAACCTTCACCAAAACTGCTTCCAGTCATTCTCCTCATATTTAAAATATGATTAGACACTGAAAATCATACCCTTAGAAGAGCAGTTGTTTATAGGGTGATGAGCCAAAAATCTGCTACAAAAATATCAAGTAGCGAGTACACTGAGCATTAAAAAACACTCTACTTTCCAAGAAATGTTAAGGACTACTGCTCATGCAGACCAATGAGATTTCCCACACATAGTCTAGACTTTTCAGAAACACTGATTAGTGATGGTCCATTAACACTCACTACACGAAGGCAATTGTTTCAGATCAACAAATATCCATACAGCATACTCAGTTGTGATCGCTTCCAGTACAGGAAATTTACAAGTCAACAAGACGATTTCTACAAAAACATGTTTTTTTTCTCACAAATCTACCAAAAGCTAGCTTGCTTGCAAACAATAAAATGCATTCTTATTTCTAATGGTATATCTAATGTTTTTTTTTCTACTTCTTTTCTATGTGATTGCTCATTACCTTTACCAGTGCACACTTGCCAGTCCAGAAACGGCAATTAGGATGGCATGCTGGCATCTCAGTGGATGGGCTTTGAGAGAGATATTCTCAGAGAATTCTCTGTAGTGTGACTAGACCCTTGTTCAGTTTACAGCTGGGGGGGGAGGCTTCAGACTGACAGGATGACAGACCAGATGAAGGGTGGTGGCAGGAACAATCCACTAGATATCTTTGTAAAACAGAAAACACTGAAGAATAAGTCAGAATGGCAATCCAGGTTTGAGGGTACAGGGAAGGAAAATGATGGCTGATCATCCTTTTCCCTAATGACACGGGGACAAAAATTGAGTTTGTGTTCTGAACATTTTTACATATCTATTTATCCATCTATCTTCTAACTGCTTATCCTGGTCAGGGTTACCGGGGTTGGGGGGGGAGCTGGACAACAGCGCTACCCAATGAGTCACTATACTGGCACATTTTTTCACATATTATTGTGATATGCTGCTATATTGTCAGATAATGCATAGACTGACTGGTTTTTCTGCTGTAGTGGTATATGCACATCCTACCTGATACTAAGCATCCTTATGGCCATAAACATGCTTACTAGCACAAATTCATTTTGACTTTTGTATATTTATCTAAAGTCAATACAGCAGCAGGTTTTAACTGTTAAATGTAAGTATTTGTTACATTATTCCCTTCTTTGCTACTAAGCTGCTCTGCCTTGTTCTTGGGAATAAATACATGACAGTCTTCAACTGACACAATTTATCTGAAATCTAGCTATTTTTTACGTTATTGCTTATGGCTTCATGTATCGCCATCTTACCAAACACAGTCCTGAGCAACTGTCCAGCCACAGACAGCTACCATAAACAAACAACATTTAGTGCCTTTCAGAATATATAAGTAGCATAAGTGACAGGAGTAGAGTAAATGAGCCAAAATCATTTTGAGTCTGACTAATTGTGGCAGCAATGCAGTGCCTGTAGAATTAAAGAAAGAACTGGTTGCTGTTGCCAAAGCAGGAATCCCACTAGGCCCAAAGCATTACCATTAAGGTCCAACATATTGGAGGTTTCCCTTTCAAATATTCATGACCTCCTTAGTCATCCTTTGGTTAGAAGCATTGTAATTGATAGATTTTAAATGACTAGGTAAGGCACTTGAGTTTGTGTGTCCACACACACATACACACACACACAAACAGGTTTGTAATTTTATGTTCGTGGGGAGGTTCCATTCATTTCTATGGGCAAAACTCTAATCAGAGTTCTACCCAGCCCAAACCTTAACCATAAGTAACCAAACAAAAAGAGTCTTCTTGCAATTTTAGTTTTTTCATTGCAGTCACAGATTTTTATAAAATTGAGTTTCCCCTTGTGGGGACCAGAAAAATGGTCCCCACAACGTCAAAAGAACAGATTTTCATCTCATTGTGGGGACATTTGGTCCCCACAATGTAATGTTTATCTGACACCCCCCCCCACACACACACACACATACATACAGAGTATGTACTTTTTGATATATTTCAGGCCACCCATTTTTTACAGACAGATTTTTATGAAAAATCCATTTTTATTTAGAAACATGCAAGTATTTCCCTGTGCTCTGAAAACTTAAAACAAGCTAATTCATTAGCAACTTGTTGTTATAAACAACTAATGAAATCAAAGCCTGGCAGAACAGCTATTTTAATATTCAAACTGCCATTACGTAGCCTGTAGAGCGTCCTGTGAATAGTAATCACTTAAATTCTTCACTTTTTAGAAAGTATGACAAGCCCTACATTTATTACAAAGGGGAAATTGGCCCCTGGTTCTACTGCCATTGCATTATTCTCTCTGTATTGATACCCACAATTATTTTCAAAGGCAATGCAACTAGTTCTGTTTGTCAATCACCTGTTTCTTCATATGTAAAATATTTTATTAAAAGTGATTGAGCCAGATATAATGAATTTTAGCATTAAATGCTATTTACTTACAGTAATTAAGCTATTCAAATTAAGTATTAAATCTCCATACTTATTAAATGCAAAGGATCTATTCTATAAATATCACTCTTAAGATGGAGTGGAGATAGAAATCACCAAAATTTCCCATTTCAGTAGAAATTACTGAAAGCAAAAAGATCCACTGAAGGTAGTAACATTTTAACATAAAGTAATAACAGGACCATGCTTATTATTATCCATGCAATCATCCATTTTCCGGCCACTTATCAAGTCCAGGTTCCTGGAGCCTATCCCAGGCAGCAAAGGGCACAAGGCTGGGGTACATCCTGTATGGGAAACAAGTCTATCGCAGGCCACAAACATGCACATCCTCACAGAATGGGGAATTTAGAGATGCTGATTCACCTAACTGACTGTTTTTAAATATGGAGGTAGCAATTGGCACAAAATGCAGAGACACACAAAGTTATTCGAACACCCAACCCTGCAGGTGTGAGGCAACAATGCTACCAACTGTATTGCCCCATTCATAATAACAATACAGTATAATAAATAATAATAATAATAATAATAATAATAATAATAATAAAGAACTGCCCACATAGAACATAGACCTATGCACAGAAAATGAGGTCTGGGACACAATGGAGATTCAACATACATCAAACGGAAGAGGATAAGAAGGCTTGATGGACTAACAAGAGTTCCTGTTTCCCAACAAGAGTTTACTAACCTAATGTTACAAGCGTTTCCAGAGTATTCCATTACCACCTCTAAACCTATCCCTTTTGTAAAGCCAAGGCACTCTACGTGTAAGTGGAATCTGCAGGGAGAAAGTCTTTAGCACAGAGAACAGAGGTTCCGATGGTCAGTATGGTACCAATAACAAAAAAAAAATTATTTATTAATGCGCTCAATTCATTCATTACCAAACTCACGAAAGTCACAAGTGAAAGCAGAGACTGTGCGAAGGGAAAACAGCATACTGCTGTTGGCTTTGAAAAACACACAGAGTATTTTTGACATTCCCCCTGATAACCTCGTCTTCAGCTCAGCCATTCTCCCAAAGCTGTTAACGCTACACAGCCACCATCTTTATATGGTGTCAGTCCATATCTGACCTTGTTTTCTCAATGTCTCCTCCTAATCAGCACACTGGACCCATCCTTACATTAGAAAACTGCCAGTAAATGAGCACACTGTAAATGAACAACAAGTACATTTCAGGCTTTTTTTTGCACCTTCGCTGCTCAACGAGCAACATCTTTTCAATTTCCCTTCCCCACTTTCTCTTTCAAAGTCATGATTACTGCAGCTGCTTAATTCGTTCTATTCAAACTCTTCATTGCATCCCCACTCCTGCCACCAGGAGCCTGCAAGCTCATTATCGAGTCAGTCATCGCCGTTATTAGTTTAAGAGTCTGTTGTTCCCAAGCCCTGCTCTCACATTCATGCTCATCTGCATAACTAAATTATACCATGAGAAACCCTGAGATCATCCATCAAGGGCCCCAGAACTTTCTTCCAAAAACAGAATAAAAAGTATCTTGGAACAAAAGAGAAAACACATAAAAGCTCTAGTTTGTGATGGTAAGGGTAGAGTGAAGGTACAGCCACATCTGTGAAATAGCAGATCGCAATTCTCTAGGAGACGTAAATGTAAAGGACTGCTGTGTGCATTGCTTTGTTTGAACCTTCTGCTCCATTATCAGTCTACTTGATTCCAGCAGGTGTTCTCTAAGCCTTACAGTCTAAGCCTCTAGAACAGATTATTTCCAATGCCACAGTGACAATGTCAAAAGACTGTCAGTCACAAGACATCAAATGAGCTTTGTGATCCAATGAATCTTCCATCTTAGAGCCAAGGAATGCAGATGCACAACAGCTTACATGGAGTCAAGTGAAGTAATTATATTAGGTAACATTTCTTTACAAAAGCTGGACCTCTCCCAGACGTGGGTTAGCATAAGTGTAGGAATTGAAGAGAGCCAGGAAGATTCAGTCATGGAGAACCTTCTATGCACTAATTTGACAGAGTCTGGCACAATAGAGAATGGCTAATCTGTACGCTGACTGGACCTTCATGGGCATTTGTTTGGTTCCACCTTGGTGTGTTGAATAGCAGCCAGTGTGAAATAAATGCTAATTCAGATATGACTGAATATCCAGTGGGATGGCTGGCTAACTGGGTAAAGTGATACGGGCTAGTGGTTAGAAATTTATGGTTTAAGGGTCAAAGGTTACCAGTTAGACATAAAGATATTTAGTATACCACACCTGTGCATACACATGCAAATAATTCATTTACATCTCAGACTTCAGAAATCTCGGAATGTACTAATTAAGAGGAAGTGATTTCTCATCCTGGGAGCTTAATCGCACAAAGAGGTGACACATCCAGAAGGACAGGAGGGACGTTGTCAAGGCAATGCTTTTCATTAACCTGCCCCAGGAACACTCTGGCTCATTTCCTGTAAATTTTATTAATTTCAATGAGAGCCGCAGTAGATCAAATATGCCCCTCAATGGTATTAGCACAGCCCTCATAGATTCTTTATTTGTATGCAATTTGCCTTTTAATAGATGCTATGCATTGTTAAGAAACAGAAAATGAAAGAAACAATTTAGAGCTAGTTTCCATGTGCAAATTGCTTCCTGCCAGCACAACACGTCGGACAGGATTAGAAAGGAGATTTCTCTTGGCTCTCAGTCTTATACGGCTCCATCCAGTGGCGGCATGGCCAGCACATCCGTCTCAGGGCCACCAATGACAGAGACGGATGGTCCGGCCATGCCGGTGAATTGCTGATCTGATCATTAAATGATAACTGAGATGAATTTTGCATGTGACACTGGCCTCACAGAATCCATTTTTGATAATTAGTGTTTCGGTGACTCAAGATCTTTCAAAAAATGACTGCTATTCCAGCCTAAGGGGAGAAGTCTTACATCAAATAGACATGTGGGTTTTAACTGATGTAGGCCTAACTCCTATTAGTTTAGACACAAAGGAGACTATAAATTACAGAAGAGGGGGGGGGGGAAAAGGAAAAAAAAGCATGTGGATACCTCCTGAAAGAGCTGCATATTCATTCCAGTGTCCAGTGAGACATGTGGTCAGGAGATGTCCCAACCCTGCCTACCCTATTTGCAGGTTGAAGTCTTTTAAGTGAGTTTCACTTTTAACACAGCGGTAATACCTTATATTTTTCACACCCTGCTGGAAGTGCAACTGTTCCGCCTTGGGCAAGGAACTCAACCTGAGAGGCTTCATATAAAGGCCTGCACTGTGGGCTGTGTAACAATAAACAAACAAATAAATAAATCTCTGCAATGCACCAGCATCCTATCCAGGGTGTTCCCTGCTTTGTGCTCGGAGCGTCTTGGGATAAGTTCACCATAGCCCTCTACTAAACATGACATTGTAGGAAATGGATGGCTGAGTGGATAAATAAAACAAATCAACAACTGCCTCTGAACAACTGCGCACCGAGGTAAAAGGCACAGTGAGATTCTACCACAGGACAGACGAATCCCACCAAAGTGCATAAATAAACCTGAATTTGGGAAGGCAGAGATACAGTGACTTTTAACCTGTCTTTACACCTCTCCCACAGAAGAAAGCAGGTTGGGTCTGAACAGACCCCACATTTAAAAAAAATAAATAAAGCTTCTTGGTTTCCCAAAGCAGGTGGTCTGATCTAACCAAGCTTAACAGTTACTGAAATGCGATCAAGACCTCTGTCATAGGCACTATTTCAACAAAGTCAACTGCTGTCAACAGTGTTTTGTTTGAAATGCCACAGCTGATCTATCCTGAAATAGTTTGTCCCTGGCAACCTTTATGTCGCACTGTGCCTAATGCTGCCACAGGAACATGTACCCAGAGCTTTCCATGTCTTCATCTGAAATACAGCACAATACATTAGAATAAATGCAAATTTAAAAGTATGTATGACATTTTTTTCCATGGCAACAAACAACTGAGGCAGGTAACGAACCAAAAGCATATAGCTGTCCAGGACAAACCTTGACCAATAAGAAGCATAGGAAATTTATGGAAATAAAGGCTGCATAAAAAGCACTGTTCAAAGGCAAAAAAAATAAATAAAAATTCAGAAAAGCTGTAAAAAATAAACACCAAGAGAATCTAGCTGGAACTAAAGCCTGAGTGTGAAATACAACAGAGCACCCAGAGGAACACGGGCAAAATCTCAATTTAAATACACTGAAATGATTCTGTTGTGCAAAATATTACTATAGCCACGAAGACAAAACACTTTATAATGTGACATAGCCTGATGAGGGTTAGTCATAGACAGGCTGGGCAGCACTGACAGCTCTCTCCCGTATTGTGCCCTGTCGGGCAGCTTCTCTGTCTACCAATGTTTTCCTTTCCTTGTTTCCTTCCTCTTGCTCAGAAAGCTCTGCCTCTCGACCTCGGGCTTTGAAGACTGATGACATTTCACAGTTTTTCTTTTAACTCTGACACCAGCCTCAAAGTCCTGCAGTGAATCCTAAGCGGTCTGTTCATCAGAACCTCGAGTTATTATCAAATCATGGCCAATATCATTCATTCACACTACGCACTCGGCAGAAAATGTTAAAATACACACATACATACATACCTGCACGCATGCAAGCTCTCTGGAATGATTATTGTTATTACTTCTTATAGGGTCCTTCAAACTGACAGGATGACAGACCAGAGTTGTGGCTGGAACAATCCACTAGATATCTTTGTAAAACAGAAAACACTGAAGAATAAGTCAGAATGGCAATCCAGGTTTGAGGGTACAGGGAAGGAAAATGATGGCTGATCATCCTTTTCCCTAATGACACGGGGACAAAAATTGAGTTTGTGTTCTGAACATTTTTACATATCTATTTATCCATCTATCTTCTAACTGCTTATCCTGGTCAGGGTTACCGGGGTTGGGGGGGGAGCTGGACAACAGCGCTACCCAATGAGTCACTATACTGGCACATTTTTTCACATATTATTGTGATATGCTGCTATATTGTCAGATAATGCATAGACTGACTGGTTTTTCTGCTGTAGTGGTATATGCACATCCTACCTGATACTAAGCATCCTTATGGCCATAAACATGCTTACTAGCACAAATTCATTTTGACTTTTGTATATTTATCTAAAGTCAATACAGCAGCAGGTTTTAACTGTTAAATGTAAGTATTTGTTACATTATTCCCTTCTTTGCTACTAAGCTGCTCTGCCTTGTTCTTGGGAATAAATACATGACAGTCTTCAACTGACACAATTTATCTGAAATCTAGCTATTTTTTACGTTATTGCTTATGGCTTCATGTATCGCCATCTTTCCAGACACAGTCCTGAGCAACTGTCCTGCCACAGACAGCTACCATAAACAAACAACACTGAGTATCTTTCAAGTAAGTAACATAAGTGACAGGAGTAGAGTAAAGGAGCCAAAATCCTTGTTTGACTAATTGTGGCAGACCAGGTTTCAGAAAGACAGTTTAATTTGACCTTTGACCCATAAAACGTGTTTTTTGGGAACAAAGTAACAATTACGGGCTAAAAAGCTGTTGTCTTAGCTTCTCTGGGTCCTTCTTTCCAAAATCAATTTAACAGGCAGCAGAGGGACAAGTAATAATGCTTTATTATGTTAAATATACAATAATATCCATCCATCCATAAATACATCTTCCAGCTGCTTATGCTTGTCACAGTAAGCGTAAAGCTTCTGAGTTTGGGCACAGAGTATAAATCTGGGGATACCGTGGACAGGATGCCAGTTCATATCAGAGCGCACACTTGCACAACATTTGAAATTTAGACTTACCAGTTCACATAACTGCATCTGTGACTGTGCAAGGACACCATAGTATCCAGAGGAAACCCACAAAGACAGTGGGGAAAAAGGCTAACTCCCTACACACAGAGGTGGGGGCAGGAAACTAATACACAAGCCTGGAGGAATGAAGCTACAGTGGAAACCACAGAGTCAGCTAGCCGGTACATCAGCCACAGAGTCAGCTAGCCGGTACATCAGCCACAGAGTCAGCTAGCCGGTACATCAACCACAGAGTCAGCTAGCCAGTACATCAGCCACAGAGTCAGCTAGCCGGTACATCAACCACAGAGTCAGCTAGCCGGTACATCAGCCACAGAGTCAGCTAGCCAGTACATCAACCACAGAGTCAGCTAATGTTACCTTCCACTGAAACAATGACAAACATGTCATTATTCTGGGACATGAATAAAACGAAGTCTGCTCTCCCTCAACATAAGATTCACTTCTATTTCTCTCCAACCAGTGATGTACAATCCAGTATCACCAACTTCGGCCAGCTGACTGGCATGTGATTTTCAATGCGATATAAGTCTGCACATTCATTTACTTGCATATAACAGTTTTATGAACTTCTGTAAGGTTTGTAAACTACCCTAACGCTTTTCGTATAGCCAATTTGAGGTTTATAATGGAATAATATACACTTGCCGTAAGATTTCTTGTATAGGCGTGAGAGTCTGAAATGATGAGTGTCACAACAGATACGCGAGAGTTGGCAACCCTGACAATATTTACCGTTGTTACCAGGTGTTAGTGGGTAGAGTAATTCTACAGCACCGTTTATAACACCAACAACAATAATAAAAAAATAATAATCAGAGGCTGCTCTGAAAAATCAGCAACAAAAGGACTGCACCACGAAATATGGAAGCGTTGCCTTTTGGATAAACGGCCTTGTGGGGAGTCTTGTTATTTTTTTACTTCCTTGCTCTAAATACAATTATGAGTATTTGTGTTATACCACGTGGGACAGGCATGGTCCTATTCTACAGAGTAATAACATGCTAACTCACTCTGCAGTAGGAACATGAGGAGTGGCATCATGGTTTTCACATTAAGACATGTCATTTGTGCAACCTTATTTAAGCAGAATACATGACTCCACTTATCACTGAAAAAAACACTCATTCTAATCCCTAGTCCAAAACACTTAGACCATCTAAGTCATACTAAGTCAACAACTTTACCTGGTATATCTGGTACCAAAAAGCGTAATCCTGCCTTTGCTAAGAGGTTTTATGTTCACCCCGGCCTCATGCAGGACATGCTGGGGGTCCTCAGAATGTAATGTTGTAATTATAACAGAACAACAGATATCGGACATCATTTTCCCACTGAGATATGTGAGATTTTCCACACCAACTAAAAAACTGAATTTATATGGCAGTTTACATGAATAGGAAACACTTTATTTTTTCCACTCATGCATTAGTAAAATATTATTGTATATAATATAGTCACGGTGCCTCTTTACTCACAAAAACAACATAAAACTGTATATTGCGGACATAGTCAAATGAACTTCACCATGGGATATCACGGACATATTCTGTTTATTTTGTAGAATTTACTCTTCATTCAAAATTTACATTATTTCATTATATACGATAAAATTGTGATTTACATTAAAGTACAGTTTATAGTAAAGACTATACAGTTGTGTAATTTATTTGTCTTTACTTTGCATGTCTTACTTTGCATGATACTTTACGTGATTTTCTGTTCTGAAAAGCATCCACTTTGCAATAATACCCCTTACCTTTGACCGTGGAACATGTACAGCAGGGAAGACATTTCACAAACTGACATAGCAAATATGGCGTCCTATCATACCTGTCAAGTTATGGATTTGAAAATAAGGGAAATTTTCCGGCCCCCACCGCGAGCCACCCCACCCCCCCAACCAAACTCCAGTATCCCTTATGTTTTAAGACAGTTGTACAAGAAATCTAAAATAACCACTTGTCATTTACATTTTATTTTCATTACACATTTTCTTTTAATTTCTCATGTT
>JAOYFF010000106.1:25359433-25370293 GCA_025773925.1 Cryptomyrus ogoouensis
CACAAAACATCATAAAACCACACGGGGACAACAACACTTCTCTTTTTTACCCCCCCGCCCGCCCCCCCCCCCCCCCCCCCAAGAATCTTTATGAGTGGTACTGAAAGACAGTTGGGGAGGAGCACCACAGGGTCAGGTATTGGGGGGCGCCTTGCTCACCTGAGTAGGCCCAGTAGGACTCCTTGGCAGCCCTCCGGGTCCTGGTCTCTGCGGCCATCCCATGGTCACCTCCTCGCAAAGATCCAGGCTGATCTCCTGCCCGGGCTGGTGACGAAACAAAGCATGAGCTGAGCAAAAAGGATGGCAGATGACACCGGCAGAACAGCTATTCATTGAATCTGCTAAAAAAAGAACATTAAAAGCCCAGCAGTGTGACCAGGCAGAGAGTGTGGTTTAGATGCTAGTTCAACTGAAGCCTGAAATTAAACTGTGGGGGCTGCAACGACAATGAAAAACATAATATTTCAGTCATCTCTCATCTCAGAACTGAATACAGAATGAGCATAAATAGCTTCGATATCCAAACTAGGCCAACGTTTGCTGCTGTTTGTCCAGTGTTGACAGTGACAGGAAACAAACAAACCGATGACCGTTAGTGTTCTATCAACATTTTTCTTCTGATAGTTTTTGGAAATGTAGGATTGGCGCAGCCATGGTTTCTGCACCCCGCTTGTAAGACAAAATATGAGATTTAATTAGAAGCGTGCTCCCTTAAATACGGCCTTCCTCATTTTTTTGAGTAAGATATATTTAGGTCACAAGTGACACTAAGCTGTCAGCTGTACATTGAAGAACCTTTCATTTTTAAAATGGATTCTACTCTAAACAGAACTCTACCTGTAACATTCCTGTAGCAAAGTCAGCTACATCCCGCACGGTCAATAACTTTTGAACTGGTGATGCAAGCGCACATTCCGTCATGTTTAATTATCGCATCATCACAGTATTTCAGTGTTGCACTAATCATTGCTCGTTAAGAACAATGCAGTAGGGAGGAGAACATCTCACACTTGGCTTGCAAGCAGAGAAAGCAGCACACCCACTGACATGTACTGTCACAGTAATAACGACCGTGATGCCGAAAGCATCTTTCTGGGGCGGATCCAAGCCAGTGATGTTTGGAATGATCCCATCTCATGTGACCCTTTTTTGAGGCTTCATCATGGTCTGCATCAAAAACATTAAGGACACCATACATTTATGCTTTGCTATTAAATTAACTAACTAAGAAACCAAAAGTGTCTATGAAAATATTCTTTTTGTGAGAGGTGATGTAATTTCTACAGTCCTATTAATGGGAGGAATAGAGTCCAAGTTCTTAATTCACACTCAAGGGGAGCATTCACTTTGCAAAGCACTGGAAAAACAAAACAGTAATAAATTCAATCACGAAAGGAGCCAGAGCAAAATAGACAAGGTCATCATTAAGAAAAAAATAGCTTAAACTTAAACAAAGCAGGACACAGCATCTGACTTACAGTACAAGTAAATGAGCAGCTAACTCACTATGTCTTCTCTACACATCAAAATAAAATACATCTACTAAAACGAGCATAATGAAAAAGACCAATGTTGGCCATGAAATTGTCTGGACCTCCACAACGAAGGAAAAAAGTATCAAATAATATTTCACACACACACACATTCACATGCACATATAATTAATAAGAAATCAAAACAGAAGTGTATTCTTTTCGTGTGTGTCTGTGTTCATTTTTGAATTGTATTTATTTTCAAAGAATGCTCCCCTGGGACAAATAAAGTTAATTTCATCCTATCCTACAAGACAAGATCTTATCTTATCACTTTCACCTGGAAGGTCCCGCAGCATCCCGGAAACACACACAAACCACATTCATTCGGCATTCCACATCCATCTAGCACCTTTGGCTAAAGGGCAAACACAACAAGTCTCACACAAGCTGCATTTATCCTCAACCATTTCCGTTTTTCTTAATAGCAAAAGGAAGAACAGATGTTCAAACCTGCAACTCATGCAGTGCAGCGGTGCTGGAGATGGGTTAGGTACAGTTTGGTTTGCAAGTTAATTTCCCATATGTGTCACTGTGGGTATAGCACCCAGCTAGTTGTCTCACCTTAATTCCAGACTAAGAATACCTGCTAAGCAAACCAATAAGCAAAGTTTCAGCTCAATGGTAGTTAAAAGGTCTGTTACAGTAGTGGGAATGTCGTGTTTCCATCAACAATAAATGATCTGAATAAATCCCTGCTGCTGGAATACACAATGCAGAGGAACATTCAAGCCCCGCTGTGCCTACATTGATTAACAATGAACCACACAACAGAAGCCCATCCACTGCTGTGTGATGTGAATGAATGGCCATACAATCTGAATTAGTGTATGTCACCCAGGAAAGGTTTCCTCTGGGCACTTTGGCTTCAACCCACAGTCCAAGACCTTGTGTTTAATAAGAAGTCATGGAAATATAGTGGATATAAGTTTACTGCAAGGCCAGCTAAGTTTTCAGAGCTAAGCTTGTCTTATCAGAAGCTGTTTTTTTATGGGAGTGTAACTTGCAAAGTAAAAAAAAAAAAAAACTTAAAGTCTTACCAAAATGATACTGGGAGTTACTGAAGTCCACCTGAAAAGCAACTTCTGAATAAGATGGAAGCGGAGCAAAAGCTTTTCACTAGCATGAACCATTTCCTTTCTTGAATCCTTTAGCTCATTTGGAAAGGGCACATTGAAGGACGGGGTCTCCCTATCTGCTGGAGTGATATTACTCGGCTGAATTAGCCGGAGGCTCATGGTCAAGCATTAATTCGAGAGCAGGAGGGCTGCCTGCCGGCTGGAGTGGCTCCAGCGGAAAGATTGGAGACCGGTGCTGTGAGGCAGGTCCGAGGGGAGTGAACCAGAGTGCTTGCCGGTCCCGGGGGCTCGTCTCCTCATTTTTCTCAAACTGGGAACCACTCTGGCACCAGTCAGGTAGCAGATCTTTTTTCATAGCCTATGAATTACCCTTTGACAGCATTCTGCTCTTAATAAAAACTGCACCTTATTCCCCACCAAAAAAAGAAACAGTCATTCCATGCTATTGCCCATTTTATCCAAAAAATTAGAGCTAAAGGTTAGGACTCATTTATTGGAATAATTACAAAATCACATTCTGTCCTACTACTTCCCCTCTTATATTTCATTAAAGCCTACTTATATGAATGGTTGTCTTCATCTGTTAAATTTTGTTCAGGATTGGTCTCATATACATACATATAGACTCACAGACCAACAGTGAAATCCAAAACAGAAGTGTGACAATAAGATATAGCACTAAACACACGAAAAAAATGGCTTCAGACGACGAAGAAGATCGTAAAAAATACTTTTGATTAATGCAAAACTCCCATTTAGATGTGTCTGTCTGTTAATGTTTTCTGACATTAATGAAGCAGACTGGGAACCGGATAAAACAGCAATTTCTTTAGAACAGGAAGAACAGGAGAAAAAAGTGTCACAAAAATAGAACTTAAAAAAAAGAAAGCAATTATAAACCTTTGTCAGTATACATGCACATCAAAGCAGGCCGGGCAGGTGTGGGGGGGGTCATTGGGATTTCAAGGGGTCGAGACAGGAAGAGGGTCAGCCAGGTCTGGCCAAAGCCAGCGGGAAAGGGAGGGGAGCCTGAAGAAGGGGGGTGGCACACTATTTCATTGCAATACAATTGAGATTATATGGTGCATGCAAAATAATCACCAGGGCTTTAGAAGACTGCTGTAAACATTTGTCTGGACACTGGCTTTTCGGTGCAATATGAACATTTACTTACGCCCATAATTTGGTAAGCGGATTAGTCATACACCTAAAATATTAATGAGATGCAAATTGTGATGCCCAAAAGTTAGTAATCCATATAAATTCGGTGTGTCCTTGTGTTTATTAAATTCGGTTAGAGGAGCCTGCCACATGCTATTGTGTTGGAAGGCCTATATCATGAAAGAGATCAGCACTGGAGCGCAGTGAAGAAAGAGACAACTCAGCAGCCACAATATCTTTTGAAAGAGGAGATATTGTGGATAAAAAAGGACGTGGGTGGTGTGGCTGTACTTTCTGCAGTTTCAAGTCGGACAGGTTTATTAAACATGAGGACGCTCCAAATTTGGCATCACCCTATGCCTTTCATTAATATTTTAGGCACACTACTAATCTGCTTCTTAATTATGAGCAGAAGTAAATGTCTGTATAGCACCAAAAAGCCGGCATCCAGACAAATGTGTACGGCCATCATCTAAAGCCCTGGTGATTATTGCGCATGCGTCATATAATCATAATGTGATATCGTGCAATCCTATCCTGAAATAGCACCCAAACTTCCCAATTTTCATTTGCATATAAAAGCAGAACCACACAGACTGAGCTCAGATTGTGAGCAGAGTTGTCAGACAACTAACCCAATACCCTACCGGGTCTGGTGGCCGTTGCCCTTGTACTGGATTGTAAGTGCTCCAACAGCTAAATACACTTCCCAGCATCCCTGAGGTTTGATTGGTAACTGACTGAAGCAGCGTGAAAGTGGCCAAAAGACAGACAGGCAGGCAGCTGTCTCTCAGAAGCACCGTCCTCTCCAAAGTACAGCGCCAGGTCCTGCAATATACGCTAGGATCCTTAGGCCCCAAGCATCTCTGCTCTACCTCTTCAGCCCCTATCGCTGCAGGCTGGAGTCCCTTCCTGCATTATTCAGCAATGCAAAAACTCCTCATCACAGTGCCACAGGGTCTGAAACCTGGAGCCGCCACGGGGAGATCAAATGAGCCGCTCCGTGCTACATCTCACGCTGCGCCTGTCGAGAGAGATCACTCACTCCTCTCGCACCTCCCTCCCCGTGGGACTCCCCGCATCGCTCAGAACATGCTTGGAGGAGCTGGTCGTCGGTTAAAGAGATTCCGATGCACTTAAACATTCAACAGGCTCCTGCAAGGCGGAGTAAAGGTTTCTGTCTGCCTGTCGCGCTTCAAACGTCCGCCTGCCCATACTTCTCCACAAATCCTTGCCACAGGTGAGTTGGGGCACATGTTTGGTGTACCTCTGTCAAGGGAGACAGTGCAACCTTTTTAACACAGCACCCTCCACTGAGGATAATTAATACATTTATAATGAAACCCAATTGAGGTTTGACTCTCACAAACACTCTCCTATTCTGAGCTCAGCCCTTACCCAAAGTTGCATCATTGCATAGGGAATAAATTACCAGATGTGAGTTTCTCGTTCCCTCCTAACAATTAAACTCACTGTCCAGGACTTCTCCTACATGAGTCGACAACTGTCACATCATAAAGTCCGGGCTTATGTGCCGAAATGTGTATCTGACTTCCTGCATTGAAAAGAAACATATTATACAAAACACGCAAATCCACACACTGCAGATGGAAAAAGCCCCAAGACATCTTATGCAAACCAGCATACGATCATATTGCATTAAAAACATTACACATCCCTTGTTCCCCATGCAAATTCTACACGCATAAACAAATAATTGAATCTGAATCTGCATCCGATGACAGAAAAGCTTTTAGCCACACTAAAGCGTTGAGAAAGACTTATAGCCCTATATTAGAAGTGAAAAGCTTCCTCAGGGAGGAAAGACAGTGGGTGGAAGATGCACACATCATTATATATTATTTATTAGTTACTTTTTTGTCATCTTTTCAGCATTACTGTGACAGGCTCTTCAGAAGCAGTGCACGTATCTCGTAAATCACGCAATAAACAGTTTCCAGTTATTTTGCACGCATGGTTGATCAGAAGGAAGATGAATCCCAATCTCGCAAGGACACAAGCATATTACAGTTGATAAACCTTTTCTGACCTTTCTTACCGCATGTGTTCCCACAGAAATAACCATGACTTTTTTGTTATTATTGCACAGGCAGGTGAAAGCCACCCCTCTTTAGAACCTAAGTCTAACTCTAGCCTAAGCTCACACTGGCGAGTGCAGATAAAAGACGACTCCTGGGCTTTCTGAGCGGATCAGCTCGCAAAAAAGTGCGTTTCACCGGAGTACGGGTCCACTCCGACGGCTCTGGGTCACAGAGCAGTCTGAGGCATGTCATCCGCCCATTGTGGAAACGTAATTGGCGTCATTTTTCCCGCAAGTCGAGGGCTTAAGTCTGAGGAAGAGGTCTTGCGTGACTGCTTATGACTCTTTCGATATCCCAAGCGGATAAACATTGAGGAAGCAATGCCATTGCTGCTTGCGCGTATGAGCTGACATGGAACCCAAAATACACAGTGGATCTTGCCATTTTCCTGAATCCACAAGAAGGAAAGCCACCAATGAAATTTCCATTAGCTGCTTTTTGGTTGTGTTAAAATATCCATTCATTTAACATATTTACTCCATGTTCAAAAAAATGATACTGAAATCTACAGTGGGAACTAGAACAATAATGATCTTTGTAAATTTAAATTTCACAGAGAAAAGCAAGTACTGGGTCTTCACAGCCTGAAAGCATAAAAGTCTCTTCTCACCAAGAACATAAGGATTCAAGAACTAAAATGATAAACTACAAAGAGATTGTTACAACAACATTCAGTTTTTGCCTGTGAATTTGCTGCTTTGATTTACACATATTTTGGGCAGTTTTTTGTGTATTTCTTTGACATCACAACATTGCCAAACAAGTGTGCCATGATGGCAAAAAGAGAGACCACCAAGCAGCACCATCTAATAAAAACCCAAGGAAAAGGTTCAGGCTCAGTAAGCACAGTCTAGCCATTTAAGCCGGGCGACACCAGCAGAGGAGTGACTTGACAGACTGCATATGATATCAATGCTGAGAGGTCCAGACAGCTGCATCTCCTAACCACCTGCCAAAAAGGCAGTCACACGAGGAAAACCTTCTATCCTCTAAATAAAATGGATATAGAACAATTCCAAAGACATGCCAAATACTCAAAAGGGACAGAAAATACTCCAACCCCAGGAGGACAATTGTCGTGCTGCATTACAAAATACAAGGGCAGAGGCTGATGAATAGAATAACCACAAGCCATTTTCAAAAACCCCACCACTACAATCATATATTTTCGCATAACCAGCGTGTATGAATAATTACAACCTTTCTGTCACTTTAATTTTCTCTTTCTGTTTCTGGTGTAACTCAACATTATGTTTGTGCAAATGAGGAAATGTCAAAAAATGAAGTTAAAGTTCTGAGCAGGCTTTTCTGTTATGGGAACAAGCTTAATAAAATGTTGCATGTGAATGTGATAGAACGAGAACATAGTTTTTAGTCAGTGTTTTGTTTTTTTTTCTTTACCTTTTTTTTCAAATTATTATCTGCCTTTTCTGTTTTTTTTTCCCCTCCTCTATCTGTCTGGCGATTCACAGCCATTTCACGTTTCATGCTTCCTGTCAGGGTACTAATAGGACCAGCTTGTGTGCTCTCTAAAAAAACAATCGCACTGCCCAGCCTTGGGTGGTATTCCTGCACATTAGGACCAGGCACGAATTTTCCAGCCCAGTCGAATGGCCAAATCAACCGAAGAAGTAAAAGCCCAGACCAGAGGTGCAACCTACGGCATGCATCTGCCAAGGAAAGTGCGACAGGCTCACTTCCTGGCCACAACACTCCTAACCAACGCCCCCCAACCCCAAAATAGTGCATTTAGACCAAAAGGATTTTTAAGGATTTCCTTTGCACGCTGCTCCATTCAACTGGAGACGTGGTCTATTTCTGCTTAATATAACAGGAATAAAGGTGGGGGGGGGGCAGGGAATAGCGAGGAAAACAGTGGTATGCACAATATAACACCTGATAAAACCTAATACACATACGACTCTTTTCTACTAATACTCTTCATAATAGATTAAAAAAAGCCCATAAAAAATTTGGGATTTGGGTCTCTTATTTGTTTGCAGTAAATATACCAAAATAAGAGGACTCCTGGGAAGATCACGAGTAGCGAATCAGCTGGCTTAACAATATATGATCGTAATCAACCATGTTTCTTTAAAAAAAAAAAACATCATGCCATTGGGATTTTAGAGTGGTTTCCCTGTAGGGTTACACATTTTATAATTTCCAGAGAAGCTGTTTGACTAATAGCTAAACTGACATGTTTAGTCACAACAAAAAAATCTCAACAGCCTGTACTGAAAGCAGAATTTAAAAAATGATTCAAGTATGATTGGTTTAGTACTATGGACCACATCTTTCTAAAATTTCTCTCTCGCCTATATGCGGTAGAATGGAATTTGCAGATTTAACGACGATGCATATCCCAACACAACGAGGCACAGATACATTTATAGCCCCACATCGGAACCCTGTTCACAAACAACTCAACCCATTATATCACGGGATTTTCAGAATATCCCGAGACAGCCCCCAAGGTAGCGTTCCGACAATTAGCCCCAGATCTCCACGTGCTGCCTCAGCTCCCACAGATCACTTCAGTCCCCTGGAAACACTCTGCCCCTGTTAACATAATTAAGTTGAGGGAAAAGCACTGAAACTGACGCAATGAATCTATAGCACATAGTGGGCCAGCAGCGTAAACAATCCCTACCTTCCCCATTCAGATACCAGCCATTAATACAAGGACTAGACTTCGGTGGGTTGTAACTCAAAAGTTCAGGTTATTTGTTTACATGCTTATGCTTAAGGAATGCTACATAACCTGTACTGGCTAAAACCAGGCCGTATTGCATGTACCTTAAGGGGTAAGCATTCGAAAAAGGTCCAACAGCAAATAAACAAAAATCTGAGGTTCAAGGTTCTTGAAGGCACTTCTGGAGAACCTGTTGATGATGCTGCCACATATCAAAGAGATTAAACAGTAAAGAGCTTAGAGTGATGCACCTATATAGTGCATGGCTGATACTCGGATTACCGTGTGGGATGAAATCCTGCAAGCAGAACTTTTTTTTTTTTTTTTTACCGTGTGATGATTAAACTAGCAGTTTCCCAGACGCCTGGTGGTAATATCAGCTCGGGCTGGTCTCCAAAGGGCCGCATTCATGTCTGTGTATGTGTGGGCTGATGAGTATGCCTGTGGAGATGGATAGCCACGGTGGAATAATTAAAGGCCTGGCGCAGGCCCTAAGATTGTGAACAGGAAGAAGTTGGTCTCCAGAGAATCCAGAAGGTAACCAAAAGTCAACAGCGAAAAAACAAAAAAATAACGGCCTCTTCACCAGAGACTACAAATCAATTAGACTGATCCCTTCAAAAGTTTTCAAGAATAATAATAATAATACATAAAATTGCGCTGATCCTGCAGAATAAGGACATTTGCATGCTGGTCCACAGCTGACCAGGGAAGACCTGAGAGCAGCAATGGCTCCCAGAGGACTTTAAACTACATATTAGTTACAGCAGCTTAATACAGACACAGTCAAACAAGATTTTAGAGGCAAGAAAAGCCTTAAAGGGTTTATACGTAACCTCACATCCTCTATTCATTAAATACACATATTTAAAGCATTAGGTGATGAAATGACTTTATCAAAGGTTTTTTGGGGAAAAAAAAATCCTAGGCATGCAGAATTCTGACGACACAATAGAGCGTGTAACATTTCCACTTCAGCTGTTTTCCTGCAGGTGTACCAATTTAAACTGCACTGGGTCAGTCATCAAGGATCTCAGTATGGTAATAAATTTTGATCACATTTATAACACATCAAAACTTGCATTTCATCAGCGTCTCACCAGGGAAATGTAGCAATAAAGCCCCTGCCTTTTAATGTAAAAGCTATTTCATATGACTGCATAGGTTTTAACTGAATTGGTACATGCTGTTGAGGCACATAACCTGTAAAAAACTACACTACAACAGGCTTTGAAGAAAGATCATTTGCATACATCTTCTTTACATAAGTTTGAGGGCAACAAAAAGGCATACACATACATACATACAGTATATGCATACATATATAAGCACACGCAGGTTTGTATTCATATCTTTTGTGGGGACCATCCATTCATTTCTATGGCCTTAACCTTAATTTTGACAACCTAAAACCCTAACCAGACCTAACCTTAATCATATGTAACTAATCAAAATACAATACTTTTCTTTTGTATACTTATGTTACGCACAAAGGACAGAGAGCATCCCACATTATCTGTTGATTGCTTTCTATGCTTCAGTAATGACAGCATGCAGTCCACAGCTCCACACTGTCATATATGCCACCCATTCTTTCCTTTGTGTTTTTCTATACTACTTTTGTGTTCATTTTTCCTATACCTAAGTCCACCTATACCTTTTGGGAGTTACCTCTGATACTGAGTGTGTAATCTTCTGTTGAAGCGACTGGGGCAGGGTGCCGTACACCCTCAGGATCCTCCCAGTCAAATCAAAGACTTTTTAAGGCCATTTTAATACCATTCAAAATGGAATTTAACGCCAACTTCACAACTATACTGGCAAAACTATGAAGAATATAATAGAAAAATCATTATTGCCTTTAAGTCTTAGAAAATAATTATTTACAGAATCTGAAAAAAAGACTGACTATAAAAATCAGTTTATTTTCCGTTAGACATTTGTTGAAGCACTCTGGTTTATTGTAGAAACATGTGGGCTCTTAAGGCTTACATATCAAAAATTGGATTGCATGTGTTGATAGAGTCTGGATAACATTTCTATTTAAGTAAATAAATGCATTGAGTGTTAACGAAACACAGTAAAGATACTTCTTTAATGGAGTTCTTTATTACTGCACCAATAATGTGTGGTCCATGGAATACACTATTTACCTGATGGTAGATAATTAAAACGAAATAGATGTCTATATGCAGTGCTTCATTGATATTTACCAAGTACACTGTGTGCAGAATTATTAGGCAAGTACTATTTCTGGACATATTTTTTAGCTAAAGTTGGGCAGACTTGTA
>JAOYFF010000106.1:25370393-25394359 GCA_025773925.1 Cryptomyrus ogoouensis
AGAGAGAGAGAGAGAGAGAGAGAGAGAGTTTTACTCAGACTCGGTGTTGGACATGGGACTGCAGCATTTCAATAGATGTTCTCCGTGACACTTTTTACTACCTTGCAAGCCTGCGCATGTGCAGCACTGGTACCTATCCGATCCGTTCGTCCTGCCATTGTACGGCAAACCATGTTGTCTACAAATGCAACAAACTATATTGGTTGCATTTGTTTAGCAAGAACTACTGTTAATGATTCCACTAAAAAAAACAGGGGAAAAATGTGTTTTCTTTGCTTGTCAGTTTGTGTTCATTCCCGTGAAATGCAAATTGCAATAAATATTCAATAAGATAGATAGATAGATAGTCAGTCACTGACTGGCAAGAGAAATGGTCCTATATAAAGGTATAGTTGGCTTCAAATCAAATCTAAAATGCAATTCCATTACTTAAAAACCAACTTAGGAAGGCTTATTCAGTTGAATGTTATTACTGAGTGTACTATTGGTTACGAAACAAGAAAACACATACTCCTTTTGTTAATTTTTCATCCAGGTTAAAGTCCTGATATGGAAGGAGGAAAAAATAAACTGCCAGTCTGCTCGATTACAATTTAGAACCATCGCCCACATTTGGGTGTAATCACAGGGTTGTCAAACGGTGCAGTGGCAGAGTAAAGCGAGACCGGGGGTGGGGGGGAGACCAGAAAGGGTAGGCCATGTTGATTTCTGATGTCTCTGGTGTCCAAGCAGCACAGAGCCACTGTGGGGAGGAACAGCCTCAAACAGGACTTGGGAGGGCACTGTTGGGAATGAAGACTTGATACAGTAAAAAGCTTTATATCTGTTACACAAAATAAGCCAGAAAAACAGCACTGTGTACACATTATTTTGTGAGGCTAATGAGCGTTATAATAATCTTCAGAAACTGTGTGGGCTGACAAAGAGGACTATATGACTTGGAAGTTTGAGATCTTGATGAAATCTGCATTAGGACTTGTGCTAATTACCATCATTATTATTCATTACCTTGACAGTTGCCCTTGTCAAGAAATCGCAGAACAGGACAGAACTTCAAGAACATGCATAACAATGAATGAGTGAATGACAGGGGGAAAAAAAAAATTCACAAAATGTTGCGAGGTGAGAGTGGTTTTAACTGTGGCCTGGGGAGCTCCTACATTCAAAGCCAGGGTGGGAAACTGCCACTGTTACCTTGAGAAAGGCAGTCTGTGCAGATGCCGGCAGCACAAGGTCAAATATATTTATAGGTTCAGGAGAAATGTGTTATAAATACATAAAAGACTGTGCTATAGGCCTCTGCTGGACAAGCAGCGTCACAATTAAACACTGCTGAGTTCTGAAGGGCAATTTCTTGACAGTTTGTTACAAGGCAGCCATTTATTCTTATTGCGGGGGGGGGGGGGGAGGGACCCCACACGCCCACTCCCACCCATATATGTGTCTCATGGAGAGCAAGACAGGGTAGGAAGAATTACCCATTAGGATCAATAAAGTATCACTATATGTTAGGGATGTGTATCTCCACAGAGGCCAAAGCAATACACATCTCCATGCACTGCCAATGGTCCAATACATTAAAGATACATATGAAGAAACTACTAATGCGATACAATATGACTCATGCCATTGCAATGCAGTGCAATTCAACACAATGAGATTCAAAACAAATATGATGCTATACAACTCAATATGTTGCAGATACAGAAATAGTACAGAGGCGGAATCAATCTAAATATAAATTTGGTCAAAAATATTTGGTCGCATTTCTCAATAATTATATATTGATAAATCAGGTTTTACCAATGCAAAGATGTTAGAAACAATGCATCCAGTATTCATCCCAAATTGTATCCGTTGCATGCTTTTTTTTTTCTTTTCTTTTTTTTAATCGGGACAATGCATCTGAATTTTTATGCTGGTGCACTGAGGCGAATCTGTGAGTAGTTTCTCTGCTATATGACAGATCACACAAGGGGAAAGAGAATAAAAAGAACGATTCGACAAGAGAATTTCAAGACAAGAATTCTACTCATGTTTAAATTCAAGCACATTTACTATTTGTCTGTCTTAATCCAGAATATAATCTATAGATCAATAATTCTAGGAAACACACGTTACGTATTGAGGAACTTAAGCCTATGTAACAACCCATAATAACTTCTGCTGCTCTGCAGGCGCTATGCTTAATCAAACACCTTCTGCGACAGGAAACCAAATTCCATAAAACAGTTCTTATCCAGCTGTTCCATTCTGCTCACCTACAAATTTTAGCACAAGCAAGCTTTTCCATTATTAGCAGTTGACACAAGGGTAAGAGGGATTTTAGTTCTGGAAGAAGCTTAGATGACAAACCTTGTCCTGTCATCACTTTTTTTTCTGGCAATCATTCCACTGACCTGCTCCATGAAGCAAAACCTACAGCTAATTAAGGGTGAGCTTCCAAACTATGATAGATCATCAGTTACACTAGGATTTAGAGCTCAGAGAACATATGACTAGTAAATCACATTTTTCTAGGTATTATGGATATGAAAATATTTGTCAAAATCTTTTACCCTTCAATTTAATTCAGGGTAGGGCTGGGCGATATCATATTTATATTATACTGCACATGTGCATTAATCACCAGGCCTTCGGGTGACAGGTGAAACATCTGGGTGGACGCCAGCTTTGCGGTACCATACGGGTGTTTATTTATGCCCACAATATGTTAAGCAGATTAGTACTACGGCTAAAATATTAATGTGATGTGTTTCGTGACACCCAGAAGTTAGTAATCTGTATAAACTTGGCATATCTTCATGTTTATTAAATCCGGTTAGAGGGGCTCACCACATAATACAATGCACTGGAGTGGTGGTGAAGAAAGGAACAGCTCAGCAGCCATGACATCTTTTAAAAGAGGTGATCTTCCGGATAAACAAGGTGAAAAGACGTCGGTGGTGTGGTGGTATTTTTTGCAGTTTAAAGTCTGACACATTTATTAAACATAATGATATGCTGAATTTATACTGATAACTAACTTTTGGGCATCATAAAATGCCTCGTTAATATTTTAGGCATACTACAGCCCTAATTAAGGGCAAAATTGTTTTGATAAAAGTTGTGGCTGAAGTGCAGCATGCATACAGTGTTGAACACAGAAACATTACTGTGATGTGGTGAAACTCCCTTGATGAATTCTTGATCCCCTTGGTGTTGGGACTTCTGCCTATAGTGACTGCTGATCCCCACCAATTGCCCCACAAGGTAAGACAACTGCCAGGATTTAGCTGACTAATATAACCCTATGGGCTTTCATAAATGCACTCGAGAGCACTGTTCACTGCTCTTAAAAGGGTAAAGAAAGCAAAGCTACCCAGGAGTAGCTGTAAATAGACTGACATGGGCAGGAGTCAAGATGAGCAAAAAGCAGACAAAATCAAAACTGGAATAAAGTCATAAATAAAGACATTTTAGGTGATAAAAATGCCTGAAAGAGGAGCTCAGGAAGACGTTTCAACGGGGAAGCAGTAACCAAAATGCTAGAACTTATATAGGAACTCAGGAGCTCGATCCAAGCTGCGAAACTTTACACTTTTCTGGGTTTACCATGTGGTCAGAGAGTGTGTCCTTGGCAGCTAAATCATCAGCACCAGCTAGTGCTCCACTAAATCTACAAAACAACTTAATAAACCACAACAACCTCGCATTAGAATTATTTCTGTAATTTCAGTAATTTTTATATTACTGACAATATTATACCTGAAATACAAAAATCGTGATTTTGCAACCATGAGGGGTAAAGGAATACTTGTTGACGGAGACTCACACTTTTTGGTGAGACAAAGAAATAGTTAAACAAACAGATAAATGTTCACATTAACCACACTCAGGGCTCAATTAGAAAGGTTACTTCATCCAGATGAGATGCATCTTGACAACAGCGAGGCAAAGCATTAGATGCAAGCATCTGTCACAGTTTGAGGTTGTCAAATTTCACTGCTGATGCCCTCCAGTCATCAAGGTGAATCATCTCAGATAAAAGCTTAAGATTCAGATGGTGAGTCATAAGCTGCACTCCTGGCATCATGTAAAAGATAACATTACAAAAAAAACATTATAAAAAAAAACACCAATTGATATAAATATCTTTCTGTTACAGTGAGAAAAGAACTGACGAGAGGTCTCGAAGCTCTGTGTGTCAAATTTTCACCTTACTGCGATTATAAATATCAAAACCAAAAAACACGTACAGCCATCAGAGTAATGCTATTCATGAAGCAGCATTGTGAAGAAGAGTTCCTGACCTGTTTTTGATAATGAGGTAAAAAAGAACCCATTGTGAGCAAGGAGACACTGAAATCACAACATCACACAAACGGAAAGAAAAGGCAAAGAAAAAAAAAACAAAAGTCAAAACTAAAAGCTAGCCAAATTCTACGCTCCAGCTTGGTGTTCTGTTAATTTAGTTTTAGCATGCCTCCCACCCCAGCTTAGGCTCATAAAATTACACAGAGTATGTGAGCCTGGGATATTAGGGAAAATGACACTCGCAAACAGGACGCTGTGTACATCACATCTGTCCGCTCTGCAAAATTATAAACAAATGAGTCCACTAGTAGGTGACCAGTCACTGAGAAAGGGAGGACCATGCATGACCCATGCTATTTATATACCAAACAGTATTGGCTTTTTTTGAGTGTGAGAAATTTTCATTTAAGTTGACTGCAGTAATCAAGGCTCCATTACGTACTACAGCATGATGAAAAACACAAACTTAGGCAATCATTCCTGCAGAGGTCACCAAAAAAATTTCCACGTGCGCAGTACCAGACACTGCTCCGAATACAGCGTAATCTTCAGTAGACATCTGTGCAAAGTATGCCTGGTAATTGGGCTATTAGGTTTACATTTACTGCATCTGGGTACTGCAGCCATTGCAAAGTCAACAGGATGGATTTATAGAGGAAACTGGCCTGGCCACTTGCTGATTAGGACTATCAGACTTTCAGTGGGCTAATTAACAAGATTAATCATATGCAAAATGTTTGATTGCAGGTCATGCGTCTTATGCTTCTTAATTGCGAAGCACTTCAGTCTGTGCATTTACACTCAAGAAAAAGAGCTACTTATCAAATCGGCAGCAGACTATTTACTCTGCATTGTATCCTGTCCCATCAGTATTAGGCCTACAGAAATACAGCGTGCATAAATTACAGTGCTATACTGAAGATTTATTGGGAGGGGAGAGTTTTATTCAGACTGAGAGAATTACAATAGTGCATGAGGTCCGATGTTAGCGCTAAGATTATCAACAAGAGTTATGATTTCTCGGTGGCAAATTAGAAACAAGAAACTCAAGGGATCAATATTCAGATAATTTTGTAAAGCATAATTCATGACTTGGCAACCTTGACAGTGTATCTTAGTCAGAAAAGCGAGGCAAAGTTAATAAAATAAATGCTTTTATGCTCCACTCTACTGCTCACCTGTCATCAGAAAGGAACTCGCATTACCTGACAAAGGAGCACTTCAAGCAGTGGGCATACATTTAAGCGATTTCTTAAAAGACCAGACAAGACACATCACTTTGATCACAGCAATTTACTGACACTGTTCCAACATAACATTGCTTTGCTATGCATCTGGAGTCTGCAAGCAAAGTAGCATCACACCTTGGGTTCAACGGCGTTGAATTTGTGTAGCCAGATGGGTTTTAAGTACAGCAAACAACGCACCGAATTACACTGTATATGAAGATCATAAATAGATATTCCAGGTCCATCACAAGTAGCTGAAGCTAATAAAGATAAAACAGACATACATCTGCAGTATGTGCAATATTCAGAGAAAGCTTTTGGGGTGGTGGCAGTTACTCTACCTATGACATGGTTAATTCATTGAGCTATATGCATCTGCAGGTTTCAGCTATTTTTTTTGCTGCATCCAGTTTTTTGACACTTATTTTCCCTTATTGTTTTACTGACAGAATACCAAGAGCGAGCTCCACGTCCAGGCATGCCTCAGTTAGCCTTTGATGTTACATAATGATCAATACAGTGCAGAAGAAGCAGAAAGACTGTAATGGAATGGAATAAAGCTGTGAACTGGGTCTCCTCAAAGCTTTTCTACAACAACATGCCGCAGCCTGTCGAATACCCAGCCAAACATGCACAGCCTAAAATCTTTAAATCCAATCTAGTTGCTGGAACGGTATGAAGACATTGATTTTTTATGAAATGTAAAGAAAAAAAGGCTAACAGGGTAAGAAAGAAAGAGAGAGCGAGAGAGAGAGAGAGAGAGAAACTGCATGAAACCTACAGTTACCTGAATGAATGCATTGCCTGCCAATCTCCTTCAAGATGCTCAACTTCTTCATGCTAGTCCATTTGGGCAACTAACTGTCCAAAAACCCATTTCCCAGCCTGTAGCATTAGTAAGATTCAATAAGACAAAGTAGTGCCGGAACCTTGTCTTTTCTAGGTGTTAGCATTGTGAAAAAGCAGAATTTGCATATGATCGGTACATATGTAAAGACGATGTGCATTTTATTGCAGTAAGTAAAGCTCAAACAGCCTCGCCAGAAAAGGGAAATACTGAGAAGAATCCAGACACCCATCACATTTGGCATCTAGAGAAATGTTTGCCACTGAAAGATAGACAGGTAATTTTTCCAGTCTCACACCTCCAACACAGCAAAACAGCAGGCCCCAAACTTTTTAAAAAATCTATAATTGTTTTTTTTTATTTTCATATGTATCAACATGAAAAAATACCTTCAGTTGAAATGTAGAGAGCACAGCTGTAAATATACTTCTTCTCATAAAAATGGTTTTTAAGACACAGAGGAACAGAGAAGGAACTGAGGCCACCAAACCTGCATACATACACCCAGGTGGACAAAAAAACCACAGGAAGTGGTCAATTAGAGCCGCCACTCAAACTGCGCTGGGGGTCCTTGGGACAGGGAAGAAAACCCCGGTCAGCTCACAGTAGAACTGCAAATTCGACACGGGCCCAACCGCATCCTCATTTGGCTCCTTTCATTCTGTAAGTAGTTTCTCGCAGCCAGGAGGGCACTGTTTCAGAGCACATCTCAGCATGCTTCCCTAAGGGCAACGGCCTACAGAAGGGTGCCGTGAACTGACTCGAAACCCCACATGATGCCAGCGCAGGGAACAGAGATGGTATCTTGTCCTTTTCCTTCTTTCCCAAAGAATCATCTGAATCCCATTGCAATGCACTGCCTTCTATTAACTCTAAGTTTAATCACACATTTAACGTTTGTTAAAAGATTTATCACCCCTCCACCCACTTTACACTTGAACTACTCTCTTCTATGAATTTCTCCTCAATATACAGTAAACTAATGCAGTTCTTTGGGCATATATTGGAATTTTTTATCATAAAGAGTAACTTGTAGTACAGTTTTATAAAACACGTTGAACAGTCTTGGGCATGGCTACATACAGCAGGAGCGATGCAGGTACGGTCAATGCTGGCGGTCCCCACAGCTGCGGTTTTACTAATGCGTGTGCACCTGTAGATGTGTGTGTGCACATTTGCAATACAGTGATAAATCAGAGCATCTTCTTCTTAACAGAAAGCTCCCGTCTTGAGGACGACAGTGTCTCAGCAACCAGAGCATATATCATATTATACACGGTGTACATGACGAGGTACTGAAGCACAAGTGACAGTGGAAATGACTTCTTCTGACTGACTTTTCCTCAAGCTGCGCGAGCTTCTGAGCTCAGAGTGTAATGGAGAACAAAAAGTATGTCTTGTAAGCAAAGCAGCAAACGTGCCGTATCTATCAGCAGCGATGTCTCTCAAACAGAGGACACTGTTTGCTGATTCCAGCTCTCTAAAACAGCAAGAGAAGCAACCCCCCCCCCTCCCCCTGCACACCATCAAATCCCAGTTAGGGGAAAACACAGAATCACCCTCTATCTACTTGCTCAACGTGGATTCCAGCAGCTTTGGATCCACTGGGAACTGAAAAATGAAGGAAAAAAAGTCCAACCTGGAAAAATATTTCTTTCACTGCAGTAGCATTTCCATTCCTTCCAGCAGAAACTGGATGTCATTTGCTCTCAATTTTTAGAACAGGATACCTTCTACCCCCAGTTGATTATGACATCCAATATACATTTTCACATTACGTTCCAAGCGGTGAAGCAAACTGAAGCAAATTACCAGTGCTGTGCATCTATGCTGCTTGCTTTACCTTTACATTCGCAATATGCTGACAGATTTGAATTAGTCCCTGTTGGTAACTTAGTCTGCTATCATAAAAATGCAGTGGCCATTTGTGAGCTAGGGGTGGCCACAGGGGAGTAAAAAGGCAGTTTGAATTTGAACAGCATGGGGGGGGGACAAAAGGTGCTTTATTAATAGCAGGATGAAACATAAAACAGGACAAGGCTCTCTACAGCAAAAATAACAGTGATGCTGCAAGCAAACAGAAAACAACCTGAAAATGGAACAAAGTGAATGGAAGTTCTTAATGAACATTTTTATTTTTTCTTTTTACTTGACAGGTCTCGACAGTTTAGAATAACCTTTCTTAGAGCACAACCTATTTAACATACTTTATGCAATATATAGTTCTTTAATTTATTTTATTTATCTATCTGTGGAAGACTGTCATCACTGCCTTCTACTCTTAGCTTCCTGGGATGAATTCCACCTAAGGTTATTGAAATACATATACTTTTCTGTTACATAATGAATATTATACCATTTTGGAAGACCTCGCTGAAAAAAATCTCTACAAAGCATAGTCAAGAAGAATACAAAAAAAAACCACTCAAACCTAAGTGCCCAGCTAAAGTATTAGCTGTTGAGAGAGAGATGCCACTCTAAGGTCAACAACCATAAAAGATCAAGAAAGCTCAGTGGTTGAGATGGGAAGAACCATGGATGAGTCAACGGTACCCAAAACACTTCACAAAAAAAGCCAATATGGCCGACTGGCAATATGAAAGGCACTGCAAAAAGCGAGTCATCTCAAAGCCGTGGTATTTACAACAAAGCACCTGGATAATGCAGAAAAGGTGCCGTGGTCAGATGACACCCAACTTTTGGTCTAAATGCTACGTTTGGCACATATCCAGCGTGACACCATGACAATGCATCTGTTCAGCAGAGACTGGAAAGCCTGAGGAAAATGGAACCTGGACAGGCAAATATGAGAGCAAAGTACAAGCAAACAGAGAATGAACCATTTCTTTTTGGACTAAATGGAGGAGAAAATTCACTTTTGTAGCAGGACAATGCCCTGCAGCGCAAGGTCAAAACTTCACCAAAATGGCTTAAAAATAAGAAATGAAATGACACAAAATTCCTAATATGAATCTCATTGAAATCCTGCAGACTCGCTGTGCCGTTAATATATGACCCTCAAAAACAACATGGGAGAGGGGTCACCATAAAATACAGCCAAAAATACACTAGACAAGAATCTCTTAAATGTTAAGTTTCAAAATACTAGTAATTCAAAAAAGTAGTAATTGTGCATATCAGTTTCATCACATCATTTGTGGCAGCAATTGCAAAAAAGTATACATAATTAAAATATTACATAATTTTATGTGGTCCTTCCCAAAATTTGATACAATCGAGTTTGAACAGGCCTGAACATTTTTGTAAGGCACTGTATATTTTAATAAGCAGATTACAAAAAAAATTATATTTGGGCAACTGGTACAGTTGGATATTATTCCATATTTGAACAACTTTAGTAAATAAGGATAGATGTCTAATACAGGTTTTGATACATATCTTCCTCACACACCACAGGAATTACCCAAAAAAAACATTTTTTAAAAGGATACTGTATTTGAGGTATCTGGGTCGCAGAGCTATGACTGAAGCCTAGAAACATGTGAACATGTTCTGCCTCGAGGTTCATGAGAAGAGGCTGGCCAAGCACCTCCTTTGGCAAAGGATATATATCTCAAACCATGTATATCAATATTCACGTTTATTTTTACACCTACTACATAAAAGAAAAACTTCACAAGGCTACTACTCAAATGTTACCTGGTAACTACTCAATGGCCCAGAATCTCATCCATACCAGTATTTAACTAATTCTTAAAACAGACACGGGTACTTGTCACTAGGGCATAATGCAATACAACAATTAATTAAAAGGACACTACAAAATCATTGTTTGACTAATGCTGAAGCAGTTTACGCCGTTACAAAGTCAATGTTAAAGAAAAAAATCAAACTCAGAATTAAAAAGAAAGTGCGGATTTACATGACAAGGGTAACCCTTCAAAACACGCAGCTCTTGCATCAGCAACTGTCTAGCGAATATAACGACAGTGGGCAGCACGCTAACACAGCTACAATGCTAGGAAGTAGCCATCTACAAAAATAAAACTGGCCATGCCAAAAATGATCTCACCTGCTTCTCCCCGATGGACGAGGGCCAGTCCCCAGGAACTGGCAGTGTCTCCACTGGCTCGGACGCTCCGTGAACATCGGCGTCAGCCAGGAAGGATGGTGCACAGTGGCTGTATTTATTCTGCTCTGCTGTGAGCAATGCTAATTGAACTTACTCTATACGCTATCCAGGTCACCATAAAGCAAGTAGTTCACAAATTGGATCCCCCCCCCCCCAATATCAGAAGGGTTCATAGAAGTAGAGAGGCAGCACATCACCTCGGTATTAATTCATTGACCCAAGCTTCTGCTTCTGACTAATCTCCTGCTTGGTTAGGATGTGTGAGTATCTTTTAAAGTCACGTCTTCTTTGTAAGCAACTGTATTGAGTAAGTCACACAGCTGCAGTTAATCCTGGTGCTGCATCTTGTTACCTTATTTTCCATAAGTTTCCGGTGAAAACTTTTTGATGCTGGAGCAAGGAGAGGTTTGTACTTGATACTTGGGGGGGGCATAAATTGCACACCACTGAGTTAATGGCAAGAGGGAGAGCAAAGCCTTTTAAATGTTGCTGCTGGCATACAGCATGTCGTTTGGCAGGGCTGCCAAAGGCTCTCTTGCTAATAATTTAGGGTCTGACTAATTAATGTATGGCATCAGAGACTGGTTTGACAGTCCAGCTGGATGGCCTTTCTGTCATAAAAGGTGCCAGAACATTAACCTGAGGTCTCATGATGGGGAGGGAGGTTGGGGGAAGGGTGTGGAAAGGAAAAAAAAAACAAAATCTCCCCTGTCATAACAGCAAATGTGGAGGATCAAGGTTACAATAGCAATGAGCCTCCTGGTAAATGATGGGTCACAGTCCAATTAGCTGGACCATGACAGCACCTGACGCCACAGGCACGGAACGTCGACCCACGGCCCATCGTCATTAACGCTATCCTTCTGCCACAAAACAAAAACACAGACATGTGCCTGCTATAAAATCCAGCCTATGTACTGTACACGTATATATCCATTTAATTATCATCCCTGGAGTACTGTCATCACATTTCAAACTGCTCAAAGACCGAAAATGCTGCGTTTTAATATACTATTTATTTTGCCGTTTCTACCCTCAAACAACTGAAACACACATAACGGAGGAAAAAAAAAACCTTCTGTAAAACGTCTTTCAAGGCAGGTCCCTTTACAGGGCTGTTTTCCCAGGTAACATGGTCACGGAATTCCATTACCGCCGACCCTCAAGTCTTATATTTTTATTTGGCTGCAAGGCCAACCTGAAGTGGAAACGTAATGATATTCCGTTACCAGCCATCTGCTACCTTCAGTGGGGCCACACAGTCTTTCATTGTGTATGGAACCCTGTAACTGAACCATCTTTGGAGGCCTGGAGAGGGTCCCAAGTCACTCCAATTCACTGTCCCATTCCCAGCTGACCACAACCAATCCCATGCACGCAAAATGAAAAGGTGTCTTATTACAGCAGGGCGTGTAACTCTGTCATATTACACGACTTTGCGCTCATGAAAATCCTTTCTGGTAAATGGGAATGTACTAACAGTGATGTTTGGAGGGCTGATAAAAGCCATGAAGGTGTGAATGGGTTTTGGGGGGGGGGGATTGCATGCAGTAATAATTGTTCAGATGTTCTCCACTCACTTTAACACAAAAGGCAATGGAGCCATATTTAGGCTAGGAGGGCAGAATTTTCTTTTTGTACAGTCTAATGGCTATATGTCAAAAAAATGCACCTTCCATGGAGAACAATGCCAAGACGATACCCAGGGGAGACCGTGTCCTGCAGCCAGCCATGCTGTGTTCGTATTTAACGCCGCTCTGCCATCCAGAGTGAAAGAAATGAGTGCTTTTTTTGTCATACCTGGTCCAGAAGGCTGGGGGCAGATTGTGAGGCTATGTGCTCTAAATGTAATTGCGCCAGAGGTTTAACGGCTTAGGACGCAAATAAACAGCAGCATCTGAGCGTCGGAATGGGCCTGCAGACACTCGGAATACGGTTATTCACATTAGAAGTACAAACAACATAACACTCAGCCTTAAATCTCACTCAGTGAGATATGAAACAGGGCTGGAGTCACTGCATACGGCTTCCTTAGCAAGAGCAACGCGGAACTGTGCTTACAACATGCTGGCAGCATAGCCTGTGCTAACCTCATTCAGGTCTGATGAAATTAGACTTATTCAGGATCAATAACACTGGAACAACAATAAGATGCATTCAGCTGCAAAAAGCCACAAATAGCAATCAGTGCATGCATCCTGCCACATGCTTGCAGTAACATGAGCAATCACTTGTTCTAAAGCAGATACATCCTTTTAGTTGTCAAAAGCACACTGGTATGTGTATGTCTGACACCAATCACGAAAGGCATGCCAGGAGTCAGAGCAGGGTGACCGCAAGAGGACGTGCAGATGATGCAACAACAGATGAAGTCAATACAAGCCGTGCGTGGACATTTTCCAGATTAAATGTGGCACTGAGGTTGCACCTGTCATCAGCCACCCCTGACAGGAGCACGGTGGGCATTAGGGCTACGTCCCACCGAGGGGTGAAGGTGAAGCTACTGAAATGCAGCGGTGAGACAACTCCCATCGGAAAACGTAGATAAAGAATTTTATGAAGAACTTACTCCTGACTGTATGGATAAGCACAGAAGCACAGCTCAGGAGAACAAGAGAAGCTTCTGGGGATGGACGTGTGACTGGTGTTCTCCTTTCGCATTTAACTTCTCATCAAATTTTAAAGTGCTACAGTAAATATCCCAGTGCACTACGAAAATGCGCACCTGCTAATCAAATAAATACTGTATGAAACGGGCCTCTCTTCTTCTGTTTATACCAGCAACTGGAAAAATAGATTTGGGATCCTGGATCCAGCTGTGGCGCAGTTACGCAGAACCCCAGGTGGGATGGAGAAATGCAGCCCCTGGAAGGCGGCGAACAGGGGGCTGAAATGGGCTGGAATTAAAGCCGTTCTTTGCGATTCCACCAGTCCTCCTCGGATCCATCTCCACAGTCAGGGAGGGAGGGAATGGCAGGAGATGGGGCACCCAGGGCAAGATCACCCAGCCCATCTGTCTAACAGTTCATTTTGGGGAGTGAAATGCTTCCAGCTAATTTGTCAGGAAATTGGATTGGGGAGGGGGGGGGGGGGCGGAGAGAAAATGGCAGAAATGGAAAGATCCAAAGTCGTTTTTGTCTGATCACCCCACCCTCTGCTGGATAACAGAAAAACCACAAAAGATAACAGGAAATGCCCATAGCATCAGTACCAAGCAGTTTCCAGAAAGCCTGAAGTAGGAACTCACCTTAAAAAGGTGGAAGAACGTGTACCTAGTATAGATGGTTCAGTGATGGCCTACGTAAGAACAGTGCATCAGGACCAATGCCTTTCATCAGTTCCACGATGCAGCCCCGATTATTTTTAATAATGGCCACGATATGAAGAACAGAGCAATAACATGCACAACTGACAGGGAAGCCGCCAGGCACCAGGTCCCCCTCCTTTACATCTTCTCTCTCCTGAGCTCCAGGCCTTTCATTCACACGCGGCAGCTCACTGCCTCCCATCATTGTGTTTCAGGATTTCTTGTAACAATATAATTTTTTTTTTAAGTAAAATTCTCTTGTATATTCAAGAGAACAGAGGCGACGGATGTGAAACATTAAAACAGCCACAAAAAGCCACAGGACTCCAATCTGCCTGTATTATGTTCTGCCTTGGGAGTTTTTTAAGTTTCAGCTAGACGGACCAAAACACATTATTACCCAAAGGTGGGAAGCACCGGGGTTCCTTTTAAACACTGTGCCCATCTATTTCACCAAGTATTAAGGCACAGAAGACTAAAATGAAGTAAGAAAATGGACGAAGCAGGACGAAGGTACTGTATCACCAGCTTTAACAAGTTACGAGGCTGCACTTCTTTTTGGGAGAACCGACTTCATCACCACCACCACCCAAATATCCCAGCTCGGAATTCAATATCCAACTGGCAACAGTTTTGTGGACCAGTTTTATTTATTCAGCAGAGTGGACTCGTGATCAAGAATAAATAGCGTCAATTTATTAGCAGATGGGGCATTACAGCTTAAAGGGCCTCCCTGGTGAAAGGCAAACTTGTCTCAAGCAGCGTCTGCCAGCCCCAATCCCGGTGCCACCTTACGGAGCAGCCTGGGAGTGGAAAGACAACCACGCTGTAAGAATTTAATGAGGATATCCTTCAATCCCCAGCATCCGACTCTGTGACAGGCTGCTTCTTGCCATGTGGTTATTTTATGCTTGGGAAACAAAGTGGGTACCCGCACAGAAGCCAGCCCAGTGGGATGCAGCTCGTGCAAGCGCTCAGAGTGGAGCACCCAGGGACACAATCTGTGGGAATTTCTCCCTCCCCAACAGGGCCAACAAAGGAAAAAAAAAAATCTGATTTTTAAACATTACTCTGGATCTGGATTTGACCCAAAGTGATATCAACCAGCAAATCCGAGAGAGCAGGAAAACAAGAAAGACTAGAAATTGGATTTCTCCTGCTTGCCGCTTTAGTTAAAGCCACACATCGCCAAATCACAGAGAAGCACATTTTGAAAGCTGTGAGAAGCACATGCGGCACTGAAGTTCTTGGGTTTCATGACGTAAATTATTTGGCTGAAGGCGACATAGCTAAATGAGAAGATGTACAGTAGTTAGCTAAAACCAAAAACCAAGACGAACGTCATCCTAATCTTCAGGGACGCAGCTTAATGATGGAAAATGGCAGCCAGACAGTGGTTACAAGGCATTAAGCTTAGTCAATGATAAAACACTTGATTAAATGATTTACTTGGTTAAATTTCACAACACAAAAATACTCATTGAAGCATACTGTGCTAAATATTACTGACTATGAACCAGCAGCGTAAAGTAACTATTTGATTATCCAATGATGCCTTTATCTTTAATTCAAAATACTGTCCAGGACATACTATTGTTCAAAATACTCCCTCTGGTGGTGGGCACACACTTTAACTATCATGTGCAAATGATCTTAGCTTTCGAAATCTTCCATTTATGAAAATTTAATCTTTTAGAATTACATTATTGTCAGAGTTTACTGTCATAAGGTTCCGGTTTCAGCACTAACAGATCAATGCAGACACAAAACACCCCAAAATTAACATGACACTAAGCTGTGAAAATTGTTAAGATGCAAAGAATCAAGGTAACATCAACAGCAGGAAATGTAACAAATGCTAGAGGGAAAAAAACATATTCCAGCATTGAGCACCTTGTCCTGTGATTATCAGCTCTTGTTTTCCATTAGACAAACAGTAAGTGCCAGCTGTAACCTATATTAATACTGAAATATTGTTTACCAGTTGAAGCCCTACTTTTTCCATGTTATAAATTAAATTATCTAAGCTGAATAAAAATATGGGAGAGATATTTATTTTTTGGATCTTACACCGTGATAAAATTATCATTTATTAATTCTGTCCCACTTGGCTTCTGATGAGCCACACCTGTTCCTGGTATTTACCTGAGAACAGGTGTGGCTCATCAGAAGCCAGGTAGGATAGAAAACCTACTGGAAGGTAGCTCTCCAGGACCGGAGTTGGAGACCCCTGATCTATGTGAACAGCACAGACCAGGAGAACCAGCACAAACTGAGTACTAACCCCAATCTATACTCTGTTCACCAAAATAATACTTTGGGCTACAAAAATTTAAATATGTCAAAATCGCAACACAATCTAAAAAAATTCCAAAAAAGTTTATTTTACATTCATGATATGCAAACTTTCTAAAAGACATTGTTAAGTATACAGCAGGTATAAGCTTATAATTGATGAGAGCCTTTTTTTTCCATTATTGGATTTTGGGAAATTTGTCTCTCAGATTTGTGGCACTGTATGTTCATTGTTATGGTTTTCAGGAACATAAAAAAACACTACAAGGTACCAAGACTTTCTGATAATAAAATGGAACTTTTTTTTTTGTTAAGGTGGGGTTTATGGGTAATTTCACCTGTAACTTTCCATTTGCCTGTAACGACTAAATTTCCCATACAAAAATGACATAACACTGAGACTGCATATAGCTTATGGTCCCCTTTTAGACACAGGGATGGCACATTGATTAATCTACTTATCCATCCATTTTCTGTAACCACTTGTCCTCTTCAGGTTCATGGGGGACCCAAAGCCTATCCCAGAGGCTACAGGCGCAAGGCAGGGAACAACCCAGGATGATATGCCAAGCCATCACAGGGCACACTCGTGCCAATCGCTCACACTTGCAATCCTACAATTTTTTACTCCAATTCACCTTAGCATGTTTTTGGACCAGAGTACCCAGAGGAAACCCCATGACAACATGTGCCTTGTTTCCACCAACATGGTGCCGGTGCTGGACTTTTTCCCAATCCGGAACTAGTTCCACGCGTTTCCACCACAAAAAAAACTTGCCCTGAGCCAGAGAAAATGGCTCCAGTATGGCACCATAGAAAAGCCACAGAATTTGACACCATTACAGCACCGAAAGTGGGATGGGCTATCATGTCCAAACCTTCCACATACCCAGAAAATTCAATCCATAACCAACATAGTTTAGTTCTATATCAACTTTGTTTAATGTCAAACAACTTGCCGGTTTATTAGCGGAATAATCTTTTTTTTTATTCAGTGAAAAATGAAAAATCAATGTGCTGGCCAAATAAATAATAATAATAATACAATTATTAAGTACAATTCTGTTGCAGGTAAAATAAATAAAATATCGTGACACCAGAGTGGCGAAAAGATAATGATGCAGTCCGCAAAGTTCCGTTTCTCGCATTATTGGGTGATCCTTAAAAGCACAGCAGTAAAAAAGCGAGCGAGAATAAACTAACGCACACAGACGGGGGAGCCTTTACGGAGACAAAATGTTGTAAAACAGCTTAAAATAGTATGGACTGTATTTGCTGAAAATAAGATAAAATATTAACTTGCACTAAAACACTAAAATTGACATAAATAATGCAACGTTGCATTGTTTTTTATTCTGTGGAAAACGAGAGATTGATCTGCTGGCCAGATGTAATAAAGCATAAATATGTCACAGGTCAAATAAATAAAATATGAGGCGGACTGCAAAGTTCAGTTTTTAGCAGACTTTTATTGTGCAATTCTTTAAAACACAGCGGTAAAACAGCGAGCGAGAATAAACTCATACAGATGGGGGAGCCTTTATGGATACAAAAGTGGATACAGGCAATAGAGACAGTGCATCGAGTCATACTTTGAATTTCTTTTTTCGATTCGGCAGCTTATAAAAACTACAAAAATCCAAAATAGATCGAAAAAAACAAAATATAGATTAACCTTTACTTCACTTTCACTTCTGCCTACATAACATTTCTGTTCTGTTCTTTTTCAAAACCAGTGGAAACGCGTGCAGGTTCTCAAAAGGCACCAAGCGAGAACCAGCCCAGCACCGGCTCTGTGTTGGTGTAAATGAGGCAATGGGGAGAACATGTAAACCCCATACACATGGGACCCTGGCCGAGACTCAAGTCCAGGTCCCAGAGGTGTGAGGCAACAGTGCCAGTCACTGTACCACCATGCCGCCCCACAATGATCCAAAAATGAATATTTTATAATGAGAACCAGTCTATTACATTAAATTTATTGCTTCAGTCTTACTACTTTGTACATTTCAGCCATTCACCTTGTCTCTCTGTACCCAGGTCAAAAAAAAGAATCAAAAAACATGGGAGGACCAACAATAAATAAATAAATAGATAGATAAATAAATAAACTTTGAATTAGCATAGCATTGCTTTCTTCTGCATTATTAGCGCACCATGAGAAATACAGGAGAATCACGAATGCATAACAAATACCCTTTGTTCCACAAGTGGTCCTTGAAATGCTCTCAGTGCAGGTTTTCATTCTGCACTGCTCACTTTTGCTGTTGTGTATTTGAAGGGGACAGTGCTGGGTGTGGGGTGCACCCCACTTCAGTGTTTAAAAAGTTCTATATTGATACTGTAATCTTGTTTTCTCTTTCAGCACTGACATACCTAATGGAAAACATAGAAAAGATGCAGAGGATAATTCTGAGTTCTGATTCATACGTATTCTCTGGAAGGTCTTCATTTATTTTTTTTTTCTTTTTCTTCTTTGTAACAGCAGTTTCAACTTTCATTCCAGGAGGGCTTGCAAGTGTCCACCCCAGGTCTGAAAACTCTGCTGGTAGATAAGTGAACTGCAGCAGCCTGATACATAGCAAAAAAATACAATATAAATTCCTGGCATACATAATTTACCCCGAAGAATATACTGAGAGAAACTGGGGCTGTGGTCGCACAGCATGTCTGTAAAAAAACATTGCTCACCATGAACAGAGAACGGGGTCCATGCAGGTAGCTGCAAATTAGGCTTTTGTGCATTGAAGGAGAAATCAGACCTGTGGCCACATATCAGTGAACAGGTGTAATTCTAAGACTGAATAACCTGAAGAGCCTTGACAGCCAAACAAAGACACTGAGAAAGAATGGGGTAGCTGTACTGTTCAGAGTCACAGCATTTCTGTAATATGCTCAGAGCATGGAAAAGCCACTATGATCTCCCAGCATAAAAGAGAATCAAATGGCAAAAAAAAAAATACATATACAAAACTGCCAGCAAAACAAATGTCATTGTTTTAGCTACTAATACAGTTTTGTGTACTTTATTAAATATATTGACGACCTATTAAATACAAATAATTCATAGCATCAAAACACAGAACAAAATTGCTTATAGGCTTATACAAAGCTTTTTTACTTGAGAATTTTTGCTATCCTACTACACCTTGTTTACAAGGCAGACAAAAGAAAATATTGGCTTTGTATTTACTGACAATATTACTGTAGTCTTATGTAATCTTTGGTTTTTGTGATCTCCAAGACAGCACGTCCCACACAAACAGGAGTTAAAGTGGGTTGCCTTGCACATTATATGATCCACGGTGTTTCTGACAGCAATCAAAAAGTCGGGAATCTGAACTTGTACAGTTTCCAATCGCAGACAATTTGTAGCTACTAGGGGCAGGCTGATGTTCGCGCGAGTCCTTTGACATTCGTTCCTCCTGCAAGTCCCACAAGTTGGCATCCTGATGATCTCTGCACCTGACTCAGCCCACCAGTTACAACAATGTCAATGTCAGGCAGCAACACAGGCAAGTCCTTGACTGTTATAACCTCTGTCCCACTATTGACACCATCATTTACCTGGAGCATAAATCACTGGTGTAATGAAGCCCACACAGGCTGCAGGCATGGCTGCGCTTGGCAGCCGCGACATATCGCGGGGCAGCAGAGTGCCCCCCATTCGCTCCCTCTGATTTGATTCATCGCTCCTCTGCTACGCTGCAGGATCAGAAGAGGATGAAAGACGGAGATGACCGACTGAAAGGTCAGGAAACAAATTCAATACTCAGAAGCATGGCAGGTAGCTTGAAGCAGAACCCCGCTCTCCTAGAAGCACCCTAAACTCGTGTCCCTTGCCCAATCAAGTTAACACACCAGGAAAGTGTCTGATCTCAGGATCAAATGGTGCACTGCATATGAGAAGGGTGCATTGTAAAGGCTGTATCTGAATGATGCAGTAATATGTGAAAAATATCGTATCGGCCTGGTTTTATTCAGAGTTCTTTCAAGTAAATGTGATGTTTAAGTGACATACACATATACATATATAGCTAAAATGACACCATAAAAGATGTATTGAATATTTTAAACTTCACACAAGAGCATAATATTTCTAATCTTTATATTTGTTTTAAATGGCTGACTTTTAATGTACATTGAATATTTGCAGAGTATATGGTCTCATCCTTGCCCCATTTTTTCGGGTAATATAATTTCCTAGTATCTAGCATTGATTTAGAAATCAATGAAAAGAACATAAAAGGTATAATGCTTACTCCTCAAAACAGATAAAATCTGGCCAGTTCTGTATCACAAAATATAACAACGAGATATCATAAAGCAGAATTTTACAGTAAAAAGCAAGTCAAGCTGCAATGACAGACATTTTAGAATATGCCCTTCTTTAAAATGTGTCAACATTTGACTGAACGAGACAGCTATTTTAAGAAAAACTCAACTGGCAAAAGTTACACTCATTATATATATCACTATAATTAGTAAGTAAAATTCAGATCTTCACATACAACAAATGAACTGCAATAACAAATGAGCCAAACACGCAAGTCATAGGGCAAATGCCTTACCGTGTTAAGTTCAGCATGGAAGGTCTTAACCCACCAGATTTGTCTTGTCACTGCCCTAATTTTACCTGAACTCTTTCAACAGGTGTGTGTGAAACACACACACACAAAGACGTACACTAATATTTATATCCCCGCAAGGTATATTTCAATCTTTTAATCAAGGTCACCCTAATTTATTTCATGCCTCGATAACATTAACCCAACTCCAGCCAACAGTTCCCTTATTCCTGTAATCTCTGTACTTACAAATTACACACGTAGACGTACATGTTCCGTTTCTCTAATCCTCTGGAGTTAGCGATCACCTCCGCAAACGTCCCCGTCCTTCCGACGGATACAATAGGCTGCCAGGCGGATACAATCACCATTGCAACATAATCGCAACTCATCGTTCATCATCTATTTGGGATTCTGCTAGAAAAAGCACTGCGCCATAACAAATGAATTCATTGAGGTTTTTTGGCATCGAAAGGTCCGGAACACGAGCAAGAAAACGGTGTTTGATATTATGAAACTGACACCTAAAACCACGTATTTATCTGCGCACCTGAAAGGTTCAAGTCGAACCCGCATTTACTTGTGTTTTGTCTACATTTTTAGACGATGTTTATATTAATTTCGCTATTATACGTCACTTTCATGTAAATAACATGCACATTGCTCGCTACTTAAAAATGACATTAGGAGCATTGCTGTCCACTTATGTAATATCTGGCGTAACTGTTATTTGCGTTTTAACTGTCAAACAATATATTTCATAAATTATTTCTAATGAAACATATGATAAATGCAGCCTACCAAGGAAAACTATATCGTTATCTTAAACATTTTATCAACAAATTAATGCTTATAGACATGGATTTTAAATTAATTAACGCAGACAGCGTGATTATTGTCATTAGCAGTCTCCAATCTAGAAGAAAAAAAAAATCATAAATTTAATTACTAAAATGTTCCTTTCAGTTAGACAAGCAGTTATCTAAAGTCACCTTTTTAGCGAACAGCTTTGGTTCAAGTATGTTATTAATAATATTAAACGATTGACGAATGGCTTTATTATGTTAATTGAATTTTAAAATGTCGTGTTGTGAACTATTTCAGTTTAATGGGACATTTAAAATGAATTATACTGCAGCCTTGGGTAATATAACTGTAAATCACAAAACTTACCAGGATGACATTCGGCCCTGAGGAGCACGAAGGATGAGAAAATTAAAGACGAGATCCACCAACACGATTGCAGTAGTCTCCGCATGTCACAATACTCATCGAGAGTGAAAGGCAACAGCTGACAAAGTGTACAAAATTACTAGGTAAAGGAAATTTAAAAAATCAAAACAAGAAAACACAGCCGCTGTGTCAGTGTAATGAACTTTGTTACAAGCTTCGGTTTTGTTAAATATTTTAAATATCACCGGCAGATGAACAAGTTTTCTTCTCAAAATCTCCCTAATGCAAGCAGTTCCTTCAAATTCGGAGATTAAATATGTCAGGCACAATCGTGCATGCAGCCCTTTCAGTTCCTGTAGCGGGGATGTGGAGGACAGTTCTCTGGTTAGCTGTGTTCGTCTATGCAAGACGGAGATGCAGCGCTTCTCGCAATAACAGAAAGGGAATTGTTAGAGCTGCGCTGGAAGCTTCCCATTCTTCCATCCAGGAAGTAACTAACATGTGAGCCGGGGTCTGGCAGCGACTTTAAAAAACCTAGATGAAGGGGAGGGGAGGGGATGGAGAATAGGAGCGCATCCCCAGGATCCTAGCGCCGAAGAATGATCGGGGCCGCACGCTGCTGCGTGTAGACGCGCTGCATTTAGTTCTTACAGACATGTAGAGAATCTATAACTGAAATGCATTATGTAGCCTATTAATAGCTATAAATAACAATTATAACTAGGCATAAGGTTTGGGGAGAGAAGCATGAAACCTAGAATATATTTCTAGATGATTTATTCAATAAGAATTTACCACAGTGGCTTTGATACCGAATTTGTTTCTGTAATTTATATTTCGGTTACATTATGACACATAATACCTGTAGGGTAAATGTGGTAATATGGTATATGCGGGTTCATTTTATTTATGCAGTCGATCACTCATTCATTCAGTCCTTCATTCATTCTGTCAGGCAGTTTATTTCATTCATTCAGTCGTTGTAGTTTTGGCAGTAAACATCATGTACTTTAGAAACTGATATGATAGATAAAATCTATCACATTTCACTGTAAGAATCTTGTAAAGAATATTTTATGTTCAGTCAAAATAATACTAGACCTATACAGATATATAAACAGCTAAAAATCTGCATTACTTGTACTCCTGCTTGGCTGAGCACATGACTGTTTATAACATGACCACATAAGTAGCTAAATTTGTCTTTGACCTATGGAGACTTTTATGAAACTACAAAATACTTGGGAACACGCATAGCTTCAGTTTAATAGGACACTGTTGAAAATGTGTGATTTAACATTTACACCTACAACTACAAATCTACGCCATACACCTAAATGTGACAAATGTGACAAAAAAGTGATTAAAAATAAAAAGAGAAAAGAATTATTGTCAGCCCTGTGTTGGCCTTCATTAGCTTGGCAGGTTCTGAAACACCACTTGGCTCAAAACTTTTGATATTGATGTGAAAATGTGTTGTTTTTTTCCCCCAGAATTCTTTTACTCACAACTAAGACACCCAAGGTCTTTTGAAGGTATTCATTCCCTTAGTTAAGAAAAAAACTACGTTATTTTCTAAGGACATGCTATTAATCAAATTAACTTGTGAGAAATACAGTTTGTTTTTGACTGCTTATATCTATGAATTTGGGAAACAAAACTGGCTTCTGGTGTACAGTAGTAGTAATTCAGTCTTTGGTATTTGAACCTGTGTTTGTTTGGTCATAAAACCAGAGCCTTTAACAAGCACCACCATCTGCCAGCCCACTACACCACCTGTTATCAGGTTTTCTTGACTCACAGAACTCTAGAACTGTGAAATGTCCAGGTTCTTGTTTGCAGGGTGCCAAATGCAACGGAAAAACACTTTCGTTTTTGCGGGTGATTTTTTTCCCTGGATTTAGACAAAATATCACATTTTATCTCACATTTCATAAGAAATTATGGGACTTGTTCTATATCTATTTATACCAAGAACCCTACCATAGAATTTTATTTTCTTAACTTTTAAAGTTACCTGGAAAAGTAAATGTGTTTTGTACTCCATACTTCTTTGTCAGTAAATCATCTCAATCCAAAAACATGTCATTTGTGAATATTCCAACAGGCATACATTGCTACACCGTAACTTTTTAGGAATTTTTATTTCCTATATATA
>JAOYFF010000106.1:25411252-25434492 GCA_025773925.1 Cryptomyrus ogoouensis
CATGATTATACAATTATAATGTTTGTTATTATTATATAATGTTTGTTATTAATGTATATTACAGCTGTTAAGGGATGGTAGGATGTAAAGGTATACAGGCATAATGTTTATGAATGATTTCTGAATACTTAATGAATACATTATTAAGGTGTACTGAACGTTTTATGAATGCAATATAAAAGTTATATGAAGGTGCAGTTAATGTAAAGCGTTACCGTTTATTTATTTGAAGGCCTATGTCAGTTACTGGAGAAGAGGGTCCATCTGTTAGTTGAACTTTGGATTCAAGAGAAGCAATGTGGATTTCATCCTAGTTGTGGAACAGTGGACCAGCCACTTACCCTCACAAAGATTCTGGAGAGTTTGCAGGAGATTGCCCAACTTGACTGCTACTTGTGTAGGGCTGCCCTTTGTCACCTATTCTATCCATCAGTTTTATGGACAGAATTACTAAGCACAGCCAAGGGTTAAATGTTATTTATATCTGTGAACTCAGGATTGCATTTTTTCTTTTTGCAGAAGATCTTGTCCTGTTGGCATCATTGAGCTCTGACCTTCAGCTTGTTCCCGAGCAGTTTACAGTTGAATGTGAAGTGGCTGGGATGAGGATCAGCACCTAAAATCAGAAGCCATGGTTCTCAAGTGGAACAGGATAATGTCACACCCCGATCGTGCCGATCCTCCTGTGCCACGCCCCCCTCGTTAACCTCCTGTCGATTCCCAGTGTTTAACAGCTGTTTCCAATTGTCTGTATTAGTTCGGTGTATTTAAGTCCACGTCAGAGTTTGTTTCGCTAGTTCTGTCATTGTATTGTCGTGTAGTGTCGTGCCGAGTTTGCCTGTTATGCCCCTTCGTCTACCAATTAAACCCTTTTATTTTACCCCATTTTTGATCTCCGTCGCCTGTTTCCCAGGTCCGTGTTCCGTGAGTCATGACAGAATGACAAAACTACAGAAGAAGACGCCTCGAATGACGCAAGAGGAATACCTCAGCGTGACCAACAAGGTAACACATTGGCTTGATCAGCTCAAAGTCCGGGATGATGCCCTGCTTCGGGCTCTAGCCTACCGGTGCAGGGACGTCCTGGAAGAGATGTCCCTGCCCGGAGATGCGCACCATACCGGGGAGGTGCGCGAAAATCTGCGGCGGCTGAGACGCAGGGTAGCTGAGGCGAACTTGAAACGGGAAGCCACAGCCCGTGTATTGGCTTACGGTCCTCTGGCGGGGCTGCCAGAGGTGCCCGCAACATCACCAGAAACAGCAAGCTGGAAGAAGCGGAGAAAACGGAGACAGGAAGACACGCAGGAAGTCTCCCTGGGGTCAGGAAGAATCCCTCCTGGTGCTTAATCCGGCGGTGTTCGCGCCTGCTACTGCGTGCTACTGCCTGCCCCGACCGTCCACCCGCCGCTTTACTGCCCACATCGGCAGCGCGTCCCTTTTCTGGGACACGCCTGGCCCTTAAAGGGGCCAGGTCCATTTGGGACAATATCCCGCGGGTTCCCCGGTTCCGGAAGCTGACAGCACCCCCTGTGGTTCCCGTGCTGGCTGTTTCTGCAGCGCTCCCTGTGGTTCCCGTGTTGGCTGTTTCCGCTGCGCCCCCTGTGGTTTCCGTGCTGGCTGTTTCTGCAGCGCCCCATGTGGTTCCCGTGCTGGCTGTTTCCGCAGCTTTGCCCCCTGGGGTTCCCGTGCCTGCAGCTTTGCCCCCTGGGGTTCCCATGCCTGCAGCCTTGCCCCCTGTGGTTCCCGTGCCTGCAGCCTTGCCCCCTGTGGTTCCTGTGCCTGCAGCTTCGCCCCCTGTGGTTCCCGTGCCTGCAGCTTCACCCCCTGTGGCTCCCGTGTCTGCTGCTGCTCTGCCCCCTGTGGATCCCGCTCCAGCTGCATCGGCAGTCGTTGCACCGCCCGTTGCGGTTGCACCGTCCGCAGCTCCTGCTGCGTCGCCACCCGTTGCACCGCCTGCTGCAGTTGCACCGTCCACGGCTCCTGCTGCGTCGCCACCGGTTGCACCACCCGCTGCGGCTGCTCCGCCCGAGCTCCCTGTTCTGCCTGCAGCGGCTCCACCTGAGCTCCCAGATCTGCCCACTACTGCCTTGCCCGCAATCCGGGTTCCTGCTCGGCCCCTGGATCCCTTCCCCCTGGACATCCCTGATTCCCTGGACGCTACTCCCGTGCCCCCAGTCCCAGTTCCTGAGGAGGTCCCTATCAATCTAACCATCGCCTCTCCTACCTTAGTGGAGATGGAGGAGGAACTTGAATGGGACCCCTCAGGGATAACCCTGATCTCCTCAGTGACTCTTCCACCGTTACCCCAGCGTGACCAGTTCCCGCCAGGTCCCCGCCTCTCAGTCTCCCGAAAAGGGAGGGGACACCTGCGCCGGGGTCAGGTCCCGCCCGCCCTGCCCCCTGGCTCGCCTTTAGGACCTCTGGCTTCGGCTCGGCGGGCACCTGCGGGACCTCTGGCTTCGGCTCGGCGGTCGCCTGCGGGGCTTCTGGCTCCGGCTTGGCGGTCACCTTCTGTCCCCCTGGTTTCGGCTTGGCAGTCGCCTTCGGTTCCGCCTGCGGTGCTGCGTCGGCTGGCTGAAATCCCACCTCTGGCACTTCGTCGGTCACCTGTGGGTCCCCCATCTCCAGCTCAGCGGTCGCCTATGCTTTGGCCGACGGCAGCTGTGATTTCATCTGCCACGGCTGCTGCTCCCTCCTCCCCTTCACCTGTGTCCACTTCCTCCTCTTCCTTGCCCCGTCCGTCGGTCCCTCCGCCCTCCTCCTTGCCGCCTGTGGCTTTCCCTCCTGCTCACTCCTCGCACTCGCCGAAGGTCACTCCGGCCTCGCGGTCGCCTGCTGCCACCGAGGCTGCCGCTCCTCGTCTGCCTGGGTTCCCTTCGGCTCCCCGTTTTCCCCTGCCCTTTGTCTCCGTGCCCCCTGCCTTTGTGCCCCCTGTGTCTGCTCCTCGTCCTCCTGTTTTTCCTTCGTTCACCCCTGGCCCCTTTGTTCCTCCCGTTTAGTGTTCCCCCTGTGTCTCCTGTGTTGTTGCCCCTGTGCCTGTTTGCATTCCCTGTGGTTTGTCGGTTATTGTCTGAGTTGTTCTCTTTGTGCTTGTTCTGTGTGTCGGTCTTGTTCCCTGTGCCCTGTTGATTTTTTTTTTTTGCTTTTGTTTTCCAGGTCCTGTGTCCCCGGTTCCGTCCCTCCGCTCCCCTGGCGCAAGTGCCCGGTGTGCGCGCCTTTTTTGGGGGGGGGGGGGGTCTGTCACACCCTGATCATGCCGATCCTCCGGTGCCACGCCCCCCTCGTTAACCTCCTGTCGATTCCCAGTGTTTAACAGCTGTTTCCAATTGTCTGTATTAGTTTGGTGTATTTAAGTCCACGTCAGAGTTTGTTTCCCTAGTTCTGTCATTGTATTGTTGTGTAGTGTCGTGCCGAGTTTGCCTGTTATGCTCCTTCATCTACCAATTAAACCCTTTTATTTTACCCCGTTTTTGATCTCCGTCGCCTGTTTCCCTGGTCCATGTTCCGAACGTCTGTCATGACAGATTGCCCCTTCCAGGCTGGAGAGAGCTACTGCGTCAAGTGGAGCAGTTTATGTATATTGGCGTTGGTAGGGACATTTCCTTACCCAAATCTATGCCCTTGGATGGCTGGAAATACACACACACTATATGGACAAAAGTATTGGGACACACCTCTCAGTCACTGAATTTAGGCGTTTCATTCAGACCCATTGCCAAATGGGTCAACTGTGAGTGGTATTATTGCAAAGTGTAAATGTTTAGGAGCAGCAGTAATAAGACAGGGTCGCCAAGTGTTGCAACACATAGTGCATAATAGTCACCAGTGCTCTGTTTACTCAATAACTGCAGCATTCCGAATTACCTCTGGCATTAACAGGTCAGGTCAGGTTGGGGAGCATGTGCTGATGCAGCACATTGTCATACCCACCACATGATGAAACACCTCAGCATCCCAGCTGGTGATCCCCCAGGCAGACACAAGGCCCAGTCCCACCTTCCAGAAATGACCATCCTTCTGCCGCAGCCAGGTGTTACCTGGGTGTCCCCTTGGCCCGGTCCAGCTGCTCAGGTCTTCAGCAACGAGGATCCTGTGAGCCAGATCACCCTCAGGGAAATTTGCCACATGGCCGTAGTGCCGTAACTGACGCTACGGTTGACATTCTCCCCGCAGACAGACACACTACAGTCAAGCCTCTCTTATCCGGACCTCCAATATATGGGCACCTCCCTCTACCGGGCAGCTCTAGGCACGCATATGCGCAATTTCATTTTACACAACCAGCAGCTGTTGTTACGAGCCCCAGTCTAGGTTTGGGGCATAACAGTGTGAAAGGGAAAGGGAACATGGAGTAAGGGAAGGACAGGGTGTATGGACAAGGGAATACAAGTGGACAAAGGGGTATTTTAAAAATATTTTTCTGTTTTTATTGACTTGCTCGAAGACGTTAACCAAAAACCGGACGAGAGTTTGAAACCAAATAGCAAGTAAACCCAAGCAAAAGTACAGACAAGGGCAAAGCGAAAATCAGAAATCCAATAAACCAAACAAATCTTACACAGTAATATCCATCAAAGAAAAGCAAACTAACAACAATAATCAATAAGTAAGCAGAGCTCTTGAGACGTCTTGTGGTCGGCTTTTTACTTCGGAAGCCAGAAGTGACGAATGCCGCATACAGAGAGTTGTGGGTGGAGTCTGCATGTGGAGGCGGTGCGAATGTCGAATGGAGAGTGAGCAAGAGGACCAGGCTGTGGGCGGAGCTGAACATACAGCAGCGTGTAAAACTGTGCAAAATCCATGGCCCAAAAAGGAAGCGTAGTGTCATGTCCCTCCAGAAGAAGCTTGAAGATACGAAAAGGAAAATCACATAGAGTTGTTGCAGGCCATTTTGGAGTCGCTAAGTCTACGGTAGGTGACATTTGGAAGAGTAAATAAAAAATCATCCAGCTCACTGGATGCTGATTAAAAACTGTACGACCACTGCAAGAATAAAATGGGATGATTCACTAACTCAGACTGAAATAACATCCTTTTATAAGCCTTGCACCTCATAAATATCATGTCGTTTTTATGTGTATACATGAACATGTACGTTGTACTGTACTGTTCATGTATTTCTAAGTTACAGGCATTTCTTACTTATGGGCACCTCTTGGTCCCATTCTCCCCGGATAAGGGAGATTTGTCTGTACTATGAGAAGTGGGCGAGGTCGTGGAGGCGGAGCGGATGGCGAATGGAGGGTGAACGGAGAAGATAAGGAGCTGTGGCCGGAGCTGAAACTAAGCATGAACCCAGCCTGGGGAAAACTGATGACACGGAACACCAATCAGAGCCTCCATTGATTCCGTGAAGATCACAGCATTGTTGGAAAATTCAAGATCAGTAAATCTTTCTTCACCATCAGACGACCCACAGTTGCTGGACTCCATGACCCTGCCCAACACCCAGTCCATGCAAGTATTGAACAGAGCAGGAGTAAGAAAACACCCCCGGTGAACCCCAGAATCAACTGAGAAGAACGTAGAGGTTCTGCCTCCACTCTGCACAGCACTCAAAGTACTAGTGTACAGGCCAGCCACGATGTCCAGCAACTTTTGGGGGATCCTGCAAAGTCTCAGGATGTCCTACAGGGCAACTCGATAAACTGAGTCAAACGCTTTACTAAAATCGGCAAAGGCTGCAAAAATCCCTCTGTCGATATTTGTGCTTGCGCTCGATGGGAACCCTCATTTCCAGGATGCGGTTCATGGTAGACTTCTTAGGCATAAAATCAGCCTGCTCCAGTTGCTAGTAGGTGAGCAAGTGATCATGGATCCTGTTAAGGATGACTTGTAAATAACTAGGAATTGGATTGTATCGGTATGACAAACCCCTTTAAGCGTGAGTGGTGTGGTTTGGGAGGTCACTCGTCCCAAAGTCAGCGGTGTCCCACCTATAGCCCAAACACATAGGGGTTGTTGAATGGGTTCTAGTGGGATGTGATGCTCCTTAGTGAACTCCCAATTGATGAAGTTGCCTGCGGCTCCGGAATGCCCTTAGGCTTAGTTCCGCACCCTGCAATCTGCCCAACTCAATTCAACCGGAACTATCATCTGGGTCTGGGTTATACAATGAGGAGAGAGTTTCCTTACCTGAGTCTCTCTGGAGATTCGTCGTGGTGGTCGAACCAGACAGTCATGAAGAACGTGCCCCGCCTCCCCACAGTAGACACACAAGGCTTTCTGTATGCATCACTTGTGTTCCTCGGCTGAGAGTGGAGCTCGTCCAATCATCATGGGTTCCGGATCCTCTGGGCAGGGTGGTTGGGTAGCCAGGGTTGTTTCCAGATGGTGGGTTGAGCGCCGCTGTTCTTTAACTATAACATCCAGTGTAATGGGTAGTCTCACGTACTTGTCGAAAGTGCGAGTAGCTCATCTGTAAGCCAGCTCCGCTCGAAGCTCGGGACGAAGGGCGTGTCGATGTATCACTTGGAAGCAGTCCATCGGCCAGCCTAGCCTAACTGCCAGTGTGGAGAACTCCAATGCGAAGTCCGAGGAGGATCTATTCCTTTGACGTAGGTCGAGGAGGCGATCGCCAAGGCTTCGATCGAGTGCCGGGTGGTTGAAAATCTCCCGAAAGGCATCCTGGAAATCACAGGAGGCTTGTAGGAGAGGACTGCATTCACAAGGCTCGTCCCACAAGAAGTGAGATGACGAAATGGACTTGGTCCTTATCTGAGTGGAACTGGTCTGGATGGTGGGTTATGTACAGCCCACATTGCATCAGAAATGCTGTAAAGCATCGGCTTGGAAGGGCCACGGGCACAGAAGGTTGGGGGGGAGAGCTTGGGAGAGGTAGGGGGGTGGCTTGAGCCTGGAGGAGTTGTCCAACTATCTCCAACATAGAGCGAACTTGCTCCTGCACATCCATTTGTCTGGCAAGGTATTCTGTTACACTCACACCAGGACACTCAGGGAAGTTTACCAATATCTGTTTATTAATGCAAGCCAAATCGTGGTCTAAGGATCGTGTGGGGTCAAAACCAGAGATCAGTCTGTGCCAAGCGTCAAAACAATAGTCAGGATCCAAGAGAGTTGTTGATGAGTCAGGAGAAGGTAGGTCGGGAAGCCGAGAGGTCAGTCCAAAGATGCGGACAGAAGACACAGTGATAACCACGAGGGAGGATTGAGATTAGGTTGGACGGGAGTGGGATGGTTCTGGAGGCACGGGAAGAGGAGACAGGGAGAGTCTGGTGGTACGGAACAGAGACAGGGTTAGAATGCTCAGCAATACAAGGTTTAAGTAGTGGAGTGGACATTCCCTTAATTGCCCACAGCTGTGTTGATTGTTCTGCCTGCAACTTGACAGTAGCAGAGGAGACTGTCACATTCATGAAAGCCGAGCTATTCCCCAAAAAGGTCCCAATTATCAATAAAGGCTATATTTTGAGTTCCTCTTCAATATCTCGGATTGTCAGGACTTTATTCCATTAGTTCCAGCGTGAACAACCAAGGTGGAGACTTTGTTGCTGGAGAGGCAGTCCAATTTTGCTTCAGTGTTGGAAACTCTAGTCCTAGGAAGGCATTTTACCAAAAATACTGCTTTATGATTATTAGAAACTCTAATGTTTCTAACTGTCGAGTCTCCAATTACGAGCACTTTTTCTGCTTTGGCAGATGAATTGCTGAGAGCAGAGAATCTATTGCTAAGTACAACAGCTGACTGATGTGCAGGAGTTCTCTGCTCAGAGTTCCTAGGATCACGTCTAACCATGACCCTGGGCTTGCGTGTGCTGGCTGGTACAATCTGCTTAATCTCCACTAAGGTACTAATGCACAGCTCCAATGTGCAAAACCTGTCCTCTACTATGACTAAACACTTCAGGCATATGATACTGTCGGGAACACTGGAAGGACAGTCTATGCTGTACATGCCACAGCAGCCACAAAACACAGGCACAGAAGACATGATCACAACTTACCCTTTTAATTACAAGTGGTTGTCGGAAGTTGTCGGTGCCCAGGGAAGATGGTTAATATGTTGGAATTTGGAGATTAACTTGAGGAAGATTATTTTATCTTGTTGAGTTTTCCTTCAGATTATTTAATTCTAAGTATTATATCAGCGGTATCTATAGTTTGAAACTTCATGTGCTATCAACCAGTATTGCCCTTGCAGGAAACACTAAAAAAGCAGAAGTGATGGAAATCAGATCTCCCACTCCCTTCTTCCCTCACTCCTGACTAAGAGCCTAAGATACTTAAACTTTCCACCACTTGAGGCAGCAACTTATCCCCCAGCAGGAGAGGGCATTCAACTCTTTTTCGGTTAAGCACTGCGGCCTCAGACTTGGAGGTGCTGATCCCCAACCCTGCTGCTTCACACTCAGCTGCAAACCACCCCAGTGCATGCTGCAGGTCACAACCACATCATCAGCAAAAATCAAAGATGTGATTCTGAGGTCACCGATTCAGACCCTCTCTGCCCCTTAGCTACAGCTATATATTCTGTCCATAAATATTATTAACAGAATCGGTGACAAAGGGCAGCCCTGGAGGAGTCCTGTGCCCACCGGGAACAAGTCTGGCTTACTGCTCGCTATGCAAACCAAACTCTTGCTCCATTTATCCAGGTACCTGATGGTCCACAACAACAGACCCCATACCGCATACTCTTGAAGCATCCCCCTCAGGAGCCCCCAAGGGATACAATCGTATGCCTTTTCTAAGTCCACAAAAGACATGTGGACTGGCTCCACTATCCTTGTGAGGGTGATCTGGTCCACTGTTCCTCGACCAGGACAGAATCTGCATTGCTCCTCATGGATCTGAGGCTCAACCAACAGACAGAGCCTCCTCTTCAGTAACCTAGCATAGACCTTCCCAAAGAGGCTGAGGAGTGTGATCCCCCAGAAATTGGAACACATTGGAACACATCCTCTGGTCCCCTTTCTTATAGATTGGGACCACCAATCGATTCTGCTAATCCTGTCCTGGGTCGCTGTCCCCAACCTCTATGCAATGTTGAAGAGGCATGTCAGCCAAGATAGCCTAACAACATCAAGAGCTTTCAAGAACTCAGGATGAATCTCATCCACCCCCAGATATTACCTAAGTAATATCTGGGGGTGGATGAAATACTACTTCAGTGACCTCAGCCTTAGAGATGGGTAAGTCTGGGTGGCAGTTGAAGGCAGGGACCTGGACGGACCAATCGTTGGCTACCAAATTTGGCTCTCGGCACCAACAAGATTATTTTTACTAATTTGTTTACTGTTTGTGTAATATCTTTGCACTTTGTCTGTATTGCATTAAATATATATTTTCCCACACTGAGGGCAAACAGGCAAATAAAAAACTACATCTGCAGCAATGTCCAGTTTTCCTAATATAATCCATGCAATTGACTACAGGAACATTTTGTTAAGGGCATCTCAAATCAAATCAAAGTTTATTTATCCACAACAGTACAGCATACATTAGTAGATGCAGACAATGAAATTAGTGCTAATTGAGCTACTTTGCTAATTAAGCTAAGTAAATTAAAAAATAGAATGTAAGTCTGCATCACAACAATCATAATTAACTAAATTCTAAATTATTTCCTAATGAGTATGGTCACATATCTGAAGGAATAAACTCCCCTATATCCTATATTTATCAGCATGAATTTTCTCATAAATGAGAAAATAAAAGGTCGGGTCGGGGAGCATGCATTGGTGAAGTGCATTTCCGCATCCACCACATGACTGTTTTGGCGCAGGCAGGGAAAAAAGAGTGACAATACACTGGTAGTTCCAAGACAAAGGGGTTTATTAGGGAAACTATCACACTGGGAAAAACATCAAACTAAAAGGGCCACGAGGGATCAGAAAACAAACAGGGGAAAATACTGAATTAGCTAAAAAAAACAAGAAAGTAAACACAACTACTGGACAAGGAAAGACTGGGAACCAGGTAACACAGGGAGCAGACCTAGGGGGTGTTCCAGGAAGCAGGATTAAGGGAAAGTCTGACTCATTTCGACAAGTCTGGCTCATTTAAGTGGCAGTTCCATTCCATCAACGTGTCTTAAGTGACTCCCCACTGAGCCACCATGGTAACTTAGGCGAGCGAACAAGTCTGTCCAGACCAGGGCAACTGTCTCGCTATATATAAATAAACAGATAAACAGGTTGACAGCAGTATTAGCTGAGGCACGAGTGCAGTATATTTCAGTAATTAATAAAGTTTTATGTTTATATATATATATATAAACATAAATCTCAGCAGATTTAGCCCTGGCCATGCTGCAAGATTTCCCATTGAGCTGAAAAGATGGTTGGCATTTTGCACTATATTATTCAGGAAAAAAAAGGATTCAGAATCAATTCCATTATCAATTAAATTTTAAATAAAACAATACAATATGGAAAGAGTGTTACTGAACATCCCTGCACTAAGGCAAAATGTGAGTGAAAAAAATCAATTACACTGGCACCTATTGTCGTTATATATAGAACAAAGAGACACTTTTATTAACAGGTCACTGTGGAGTGATAAAATTATGTGTGGAGCATTTAAATCAACAGATTTGAAGAGAATAAGATCTGTAAGTAATTTACTACAATGAAACAGAGTTGCAATTTTTATAAAGATGGAAAAAAGAACTCCCAAAAAATTCTTCCATATGTTCTATATGAATTGTGATATTTGTTTTTTGTCTTGAATGAATAATATAAAACTGAATTACAGTACCCTGCAAAAAGTATTAGAACCTTATTTGATTTTTTAGCATACTACTTTTTGACATTCTATTTTTTAAACCATCAACCAAAACCGAATATTAAATTAAAAATGAACCACAAAAACAACATTTAGAGTTGTATAAATTATATATTACAAGTCCTTTAGCAGAAATATTTTCCACACTTACTATTGAAATTTAGGTCCATTTTCCATGGAAACTGCTCAAGTTCAGTAATATTTCTGGGTTTATAGGCATATATTGTTCACTTCAGTTTTGGTTTGAAATTTGACTAATTGGTCCAAGATGATATTTTTCTTGTTCTCCAATTCATGTAGTGTATAATTGTTAATGTGCTGTTGAATCATTGCATGACCCTTCAGCTCAATGATGGATGGCCTGACATTCTCCTGTAAAATTCACTGGCACAGATCAGAATTTATGGTTCCTTTAATGACAGCAAGTCTTCAGGTCCTCTTGCAGCAAAACATCCCCAAACCATAACATTAACATTGCTGTGCTTAATTATGATGTTCTAACTGTATAATTCAGTGTTTTTTTTTCATTAGACAATGGGGCTTAGAGTACCCTACAGAATTATTGGTACCCTTTGTTGAAAAGACAAATAATTATAATTATTAATTTTTTGGAGAAAATATTTTTTGAGAAAAAAAGTTCGCTTTTCTTTTCTTTGAATAGATTTACCCCAACAGAAGGTTACATTTCTCTCATACTTTTCTCACAAGCATAAGATCAAGTTAATTAACATGAAGGTAATTAATAATAATGACATCAAGTCTTACTACCTACACTATCATAAATGTGGATGATCAATACATCCAGAACAAACCCATGGGAACTAGCAGACTGGGATTAGAGAATGAAACCAAATAAATATATTATAGGACTTAAACAACAAATACATGGCAGACAAAACAGAAAAGTCTTCTGAGAGCAAAAAGACTGAACAGAGCAAACTGCATAGTTTATAGATGGAGCAAAACTTCCAGTTTCAATTAAGGCCCTCAGGTCGACCGCTATGATTCCTATTAAATTATATATAACGTGGAGGGATATATCATGGGTTTAAACTGGTTAACTTTTCCATGATTTGAGTTATATTACAGGATAGTAACTTTTTCACAAGAATTCAAGCTTCATTATCTTACAAAATCATTTATTTATTCATCCATGCCTGCATATATGCATCCATTAATCCATCCGTCACGTACTCACTCACTCGTTCATCTAATACAGTGACTCTATAATATTTTACCCAATTAAATTGGAGTAATGTGTAAATATACTGAAATTTCTGGCAGGGGGTAGTACTATTTCCTGGCACTATATATAAATTCTTTGTTAAAATTGCAGCAAGAATTCCTCATGGAGCCACTGTACCAGCCTGTCACTTTGATTATAAAGCATTTAGAGCCTTTATTTAAAATTAACATTCATCCATTATTACTTATTACACTCTGAAGCCTTCTGTGGTTGTGACATGGCACAAAAAAATGTTTCATAATATATTTTATGCTGTCAGTCCCATTACATGTCTAAAGGAGGCTATGCAAATAAAATTAAAACTGACTTTAGATAAGCTTAAAATGCTTATAATTTCATGATCAATCCACGCTATTAATTTTTTTAATTAAATGTAAATCCTAATATTTGTACATCGCAGCAGCAAACTCAGCATTAACTTCATCTATCTATCTATCTATCTATCTATCTATCTATCTATCTACCAAACTCAGGAAGTTATGCCGCTTCTGGGTTCTATCACGACTTGGCATGGATCCTCATTGCTCCCTTGATGGTCTAAGGGGATGTCAAATCGCCTTCTTGTCTTTCTTCTGACAACAAACTGTCCAAAATCAGGTCAGGCAGCTTTTACTTCTAGACAATGTGAAAAGGACAGCCAGCCCTGCAGCAAAACTCAAACACCCTGTGCAAATGTAAGCTGCCACAATCAACATTATAACATAATATGTCATGACATGTTTACTTTTAGTACATTTTATCTTTATTATTGAAAATGTAATCTAAACCACACACTACAGCACATATTGTCCCAGGAATTGACATTAGGTAGTACTATACTTTGCCATGAAGCTTGTGATGGATCGAGAATGCAAACTAATGAAAGTCTTGAGAGAAGGGAATCCAGCTGGATTTTTAATTTGAAGAATGTGATTAAATTCCTGAATTAATTACTGGGGTCTCTGTGGTGCTGTTTGGGACAGTCACGCAGGCAAGCCTTTTACAGCAGACCATCTGTCTTTTCTTTGCATATTCTTCATGCATGTTTCCCTCCTGCTTTCTTTCCCACTTCTGTGTTTTTTTTGTTCCTCAGATGGTCAATCCTTGTTGCTTCCTATACAGTAATTTCCACTTTCAACTCACCTGCCTCCTCCTCATTAGCAAAAAAATAGTACATGCATGAAACGTCACATTTTCGGTTCCATCATGTGGATGGGCGGTTGTGTTGTTTTTCAGACACATGCCATCTACCTAAACAGTGTTGCAGACATAGTACACCCTTTCATGGCAATGATATTCCCTGACGGCAGAGCCCTATTTCAGCAGGTTAATGCACTCTGTCACACTACAAAAATTGTTCTGGAATGGATTGGGGAACATGAAAAAGAGTTCAAGGTGTTGACTTCCACAAATCTCAATCCGATCGAGTATCTGTGGGATGTGCTGAACAAACAAGTCTGATCCATGGAGGCCCCTCCTCGCAACTTACAGGACTTAAAGGATCTGCTGCTAACGTCTTGGTGCCAGATACCACAGGACACCTTCAGAGGTCTTGTGGAGTCCATGCCTGAACAGCTCAGAGCTGTAATTGGCGGCACGAGGAGGACCTACACAATACTAGACAGTTGGTTTTAATGTTATGGCTGATAAGAGTATTTATGTGTTGTAGATTGTACCCATTTTCCTGATCAGGAAGAGACAGGTGATGAAATACTGATAACTGATGAATAATGTTTTCTAAGTTTCCCTCCTGAACTGCCTTCCAATGATGCTGCTGTTTGTTTGCCTTTTTTATTTCTGATGCGCTTCGTTTATTTGCACTACACTGCATTTGCACTACACTAAACACGCAAAAAATGAAACATGGTGTTGTACACTATTCATATGTTTTATTGTATTGTATTGTGAATGCCATACATTTATTTATTGCATTAGGTATGGATAGGGTCCCAAGGATACTGGTATTTCAATGCAGTGTGTGGATGTGTAGACAAAAAAGAACTCTTAACTTACCACTGAATACATTTTTAGTTTTTCTTCCTTTTTCCAAATGGACACAATTAAAATGTGGAGATGAAAACCATTTCTTTACTCTAGTTAAAGGATAATGCTGTTTTCAAGGGTCTCTAGGCAATCAATGCTTGAGTGCAAACAGAAAACCACAAGATATTTATAATCTATGGATTTCTACATGAGGTGAATACTCCAGCAAGTACAGTCAAAAATGATTTCAACCACAAAGACAGTTAAACAATCACCCATCCAAGAACAGAACAAAGATGGTTCCATAATTTAATGTCCCTTCCAGAAAGAAAAGGAAATTGTTACCAGAAACAACTAGAACTGCGAAGAGCAGAATCACACATATTTTGTCAGAAATATCCAGTATTTTGCTGCCCCATTCAGTGCTCCCTCCATCCGCTACTGCCACTTCTTTCCTGTCACAACTCCTAATTCAGGTGCTGATGCTTATGTGCTCCTCAGGCTCTCTAAACTTCTATTCTTTGACCTCATTAAATTTACATTCCTGGGGTTAGCCTATGGGGCACTCAGAAGGACCTCTACTCAATATTTATATTAAAAAAATCATCCTCCGTGACTTCAGCAACCTTGCTCTCCCTACCCTCCGTGGCACCTCCACTAGGCTCCGACTCTCCCTATAAACAGCCTTGTTTTGCTACAGTGACCTTCTGGGTCAGCTGAGAGCATGGAGCCAGCACCTGTTCGTCATGTTTAAGTATTTCCCAGGGAAAAAAAATCCCTTTTTAAATAAATTTTGTTAAACATTTTTGAATCCTCAAAAGCAATTATTATAATCAAAGTAATTTTCACCAAGAGTACCTGATAATGCATTTATTTCACTCTGTGTAACCACTAGTGTATTTTACGTCTGTCGTATTGCCTTAGTGACCAGGAAGAGAGAACTTCATGTAAGCAGTAATTACAAGCATTGAAATGAATAATAATGCTAATCTTAATCAGTTAATGGTAATTTTAAATAGTAATCTCGAGTGCACACTCATGTGTGGCTATGCTAGTTGGTCACTTGGTTTACGACTTCATGCCGAAATGCAAATGCTGGTTTTCAGCTTCCATTATCTTCAGCTAAATTAGAATTAGGGGCAATCAGGGCTAAAAGTCACATGAGCAAGATGTCACACAGTAATTTATTTCTTTGACTAGAGGTCACCGCTGAAAAATACTGTTACAGTAAACTAATGTACACCCTTCCTCCTGTGATATTGTTGAGCTTGTTCATATTTAAGGAAGAGGAAGCTTTAATATTTAAATAATTCATCCAATTCATGTGCCTTCTTGCCTCGTTCAGTCCATCATTTCCACATTTGACCAGCAGGTGTCACTGGCCATTTCACTTTCCCGATGTTTCCCTACGTTGCCATTGTTCTGCTTCCTAGTGTGTTCCTATGTTCCCCAGACAGCGTGTGGCTTAATGGGCTGATTGGCTAGCTATGAACTGAGCATCCTCAGTGTTGTAAGTTCAAGGCTGGCCAGTGGCAAGCCTCAATGTTGTTAGATATTTTGAGTTTAGTTTTTCCCCTGGTTATTATGCATTGTATATCATTATAAATCTTTCATTTGTATCCATGTTTCTATTTATCCCTGCCTGTGCCTGTAGTAATGTAGTAATGTCTTGTTTCACATGTATCCCTAGTGTTTCAGTCCTTAGTCTTTGTTAATTGCCCACACCTGTTCCCTGTAGTTCCCAGTTATGTGTAATTAGTCATGGCCCACACCTGTCCCTTGTCATGTCCTCATTATTTGTGTATATAAGTGCCTATCCTTGTCCTCTTCCTTGGTTAGTTATGTTTGATTCCTGTGTGTTTCCTGTATGTGTTACCAGCTAGTGGCTTTCTTTGATTTTTGTAGATATTTGCTTGTTGCCTTTACTTTCCTACTATGCAATTTCAGCTCTTTCTTGTCATCATTTAGCCATCCTGCCTCATTTTGACCCCTTGTGGTCCCTTTTGTTTCTGGTTTTCTGTGTCTTCAATTCTGTGTCTTGTTTTTTGTAAGCTGCACCGGGAACAGCCTTTATCCTGCCCAACTGTAACCGCATGATAAGGTAGCAAGATAATTGAAATGTATTTGACTTATGTCTAATGTAATGTTCTCCATGAGTTATTTCAAATGTGTCATTGCCTGTAGATCATTTCCTTATTTTAACTTATTGCCCTTTTTAATTAACACAAAAGCCTTCTGCTGAAATATGTTTAAAGCAACAATAATTGACACTGTGACTACTTGCTCCTCATGCATGACAACATGCCTTATTATGGAGCACTTCGTGACAAAATACTAATGTGTAATTATTGTATAATTAAATCAATATGAATTTGGGAAGAATATACAAAGCATATTAAACCACTGTCTTGCTTTCGGTATAGTTAACACAATTCCACAATGCTGCATTTTCTAAAATTTTTAATGTATGACATGTTCTTGTCTCCCCTAGTAAAACAGCTAAAACGGTGAGTCATATTAAATGCCAGTTAACATAATCTGTCAGCTGTAAAGGTGGTCTGACAATCAGGATGTAGATATGTTGTTTCATATGAATCCGATAAAGTTCTGGACCAACAAGTTTTTACAGTAACAAGACACAACCCACAACTAACAGTTCTCTCAAACACATTGATAATCCAAATTCAAGAGTGGTTTCATGAATACCAGGATGAAGTTATGGAAATGAAAGTGAATACAAAAGTTCAAAAAAGGAGACCTAATGACTGCAAGCGTGTCCAATCACATCGATCCAGGTTTTATACAAAGAGTAAGTCTAACTCACTACTTTGCCGTTACAACTATTCGGTTCTCCTGCCTCCTCTCCTCCACCACCTTCGGTTCCCCGTCCTGGTCCGGGGTTGGCTCCTTCGCCTCCTGCCTAGTCACCCAGCCAGATCTGTCAGCTTCAGAGTTGATGGAACCGACAACCAAGAGACGGGCTTTGCCAAATCACTGTTCACATACTCCTTTAAATTTGTTCAACAAATAAACATTCGTGTCAACTATCTATTGAGGTCTCCTTGGTTGAAATGCTTTCCATACCCTCCCCAGTAATTAAATCTAAATATTGTTTAACCGTTCTGGGTGGAGGCATGACTGTTCACCTCTGCTGTGTGTGTGGGGAGTCTGCAGATTCCCCCGGTGTGTTCTGTGGATTTCTGTGCAGTCCGAAGACATACAGTTAGGCTACCTAGTGTCTCTAAATCGCAAGTGAGTATGAGTGTGCGTGAGTATGTGCCTGTGATGGACTGACATCCTGTCTAGGGTGTACCCCAGCCTCAAGTCTCCAGGACTGTGCCCTTGACCAGTATAAACAGAAGATGGATAGATGGATTTTTCTTTTTGCAAAATTTGCATGACAGCATTCCAAGAAGGAGTGGTGGTGTTCTGAAGGTAAGGGTGTCTGTGCTCCTTATTAGAGCCCTGATATAAATACATTGTTAGTTGCTTCCATTATTTTGCCAACCAACTATATTTACATTTCTTCCAAAGGGAACATTCTGTCATGTTACAAAACTAGGATACTTGACCATTTGTATGTACATTTTTTATTCTTAAAGGTTTGCTCACAAGTTTGTCAGTCTAATGTTAAGTATTTTGACGTTTAACAATGAAGTTAAAGCTTCTGCTAGTCACCTGCTGGTCACTTCACGTTGGCTCTTGTGATTTTAGTACCGCATGTATGTGTGGTGAGCTTGGCTGTTCTTTTACTGCTATCATTACATATCATACATGCTATTTTTTTGTATATGTATGTTTATATATATATGGAAGTATTTAATGTATTTTTTTACCTACATTGAATGTTTGAATTACATATCCTACTGGTCATTTTAAAGATATTTCTCCAATAAAGGTTACTTTGTATAAGGGGTCAGAAACAGGTCAGCAACAGTGGATCTTTCTCAATTCATGCGTTCCTTTGTCAGGAAGTATCTTGTCTGGCCAGTAACTTTCAACATCACTGACATGATAATAAACCTCCCCAGGTATCATTCTAAACAGGAATTGTAATGAAAATTAAACAAGTGAGTTTATCATGAAATCATAGTGAAGAAATTGCAGCAACTTTGAACATCCTGCCATAAAGAATCTGGACTTTATGTTGAAAATCTGTAATTCAAATCACCGTGTTTTTCTTTTGTAATGTCTGCTATTGTGCAACATTGCCAATTAAATTTGCTGTCTTTATCAGATAATTTTAAAACAATGTTGACTTTTTTTTTTTTTTAGTTCAGAATATCTCTCTTAATGCCTTTGTTTTGTCAGGGGGAAAATATGCTACTATAAAGTTAAATCCATCCATCCATCCTTCCATCCAGTTTCAGTAGCCAGGGATTGGTCCACCATGGCCTCCGCCTTTGACTGCCGTCCAATCCACATTGCAACACACCCTTATGGCTCCTCCTGCGGATGGTGGGCTCAGAGGAGGACAGTCCCACATAGTTTATTCACGCTGTGCCTGGCTGGGCCCCTTTGGTGAAGACCTGCCCACCAGGCACTTGCTTAAGAGCTCTCCCCCCAGGCCTGGCTCCAAGGCAGGGCCCCGGTATCCCAGTTCTGGGTGAGGTTTCATGGAGGGGCTATTGAGTAACATGCTGGAGTTTATGCATTCATAATTCCAAAAAGGAAAACCTCAAGGATGCAAATATGCATTTCAGCAAATTCAGAATTCATTATATTGTGATTATTACAAAATCATATCATAAGACCATTGGACATGAATCATTCATGTGATGTCATTAATTTTAAATAAACACCAATTTTCAATTACTGTAACCTTTCGTAAAAACCATAGCGATCTACAGCGTATCTTAAGAAGTTCCACGTGCAACCTGGATTGGATTCAACATTTTTGCACACTATGCACAAACTCATGCATAGTAGTCTTGGATTACCTGGAAGAAATTCACACAAACAGAGGAAAAACATGCATAGACAGAACAGAGCCTAGATTTAAAGCTATGACTTGCTGTATTTAGCCATAGTAAGGTATACCTGGTTTTGTCACACCTGTCCCCAATTAATAAATGAGGTAATGAGCCTGCTCTGTGCTGGTAGCAATTAGAGCCAAAGCTTATTTAAGCAAATCAGTGAGCAATTCTCACTGCTCAGTCATTGCTATTGCTCTTAGAGCATAGAACTCATTTGGTGCTCAGTCAGATGTTTGTTTTATGGGGTTAGATGGAGAAGGTCTGTTTTCTCCATGCCTGCAGCAGGTATTGCTTGGCGACTTAGGGGTCGGGATTCTTGGTGACCAGCATCTTGCTTTGGGCTTCTGGTTAGCCTGTTTCTGGTTTAGGGATTCATGATCCCAAGCAACTGGCATTCCACAGCTGGTGTGCGGTGCCAGTGGTGACCTGTCTTTGGGAGTTCTTTACGTGTGTGTCCTTGTTTTTGTGTATTTGCCCCTTTTCGGTTCCCTGGTTCCTGGTCTGGGATCTTCAGTCCTCTGCCCTTGAGTCTGCCTTCTGGCTCACCTCATCCTGGAGGCTGTCCATCCAGTCAGCAGGCCATGTCTCCCTGGCTCCCAGTTTCCAGCAGTGTTGGGACTGTTGGTCTCAGTGTCCAGGGGGCAGAATACCTGATGTGATGAATGAATGGCCCAGTTTAAGCTGCTCTGTCACAGACCTTGTTTATGAAGCCCAGTGAATGCTTCTAACCAGTAAGCACTGAGTCTGAGTCATGGCAGGCTTTGCACAATTCTACTGCAATCTTATTAAGGAATGTTTTCATTATTTATGTAAACTCCTTCCACTTCCTTGTCTTGCAGCTATCTATGTGTGTGATTTTAATTACATGCTGTTGTAAGAATAATTGTGAATCCAAATGATGTCTTCACTACTTATCAATGCTTAATGTGCTAACTAATCTGTAAGATATCTAACGTGACTAAACAATCTTATTTTTAGCAGTTGCCACACTCAGAATAAGGCTAGTTTGAGAGTGTAATATGAATCTTTACCTAAGCTAATCACTTACCCATAACAAAATTACCTCACAGTACATGCATCAAAAAACACTTCAGATGATTGTGGAGCTTTTTGTAGATATTTAACAAGTTTGATTCAGCCCTTCTTTTTTTTATCATGTTTTATGAAATGCATGTGAGAATGGGTTACTTATGTTGGGTCCCTAGTTTTTTTTCCACATCCGACTGAATTCTGAACAGCACAGACAAACAATTGAAGGCTATTATTATTATTATTATACTACTATTACAAATAATAGTTTTATTTATACAGCACCTTTCATACAATTGAATGCAGCTCAAAGTGTGTCACAGTGACAAAAACGAAACAAAATGTAAAAATAAAGAATTAGATGAATTTAAAAACAATTTAAAAAACAAATAACTACATACAATTAAATAAAAACTAGCAGGTACAAAATATTAAGCATAAAGCGTTTCAGCAGCAGTGAGAAAATAACGAATGGTCTGAGTACGAAAAGTAAGCCCTATTCTAAAGCAAAATTAAAGTAATACGTTTTTCGCTGCTATTTGAAACTGATGCTAGAAGTTGCCTGATGACTGTCGATTGATAGAGTTCCATGACTTAGATGCAAAAAAGCAATAGGCTTCTTCTCCATTTTTCTTGTACATAGCATTTGGAAGCAGGCCAGCACCAAATGATCTGAAGGTCCAATTTGGAAAATATTCCATCAGAAACTCTGAGATATGAGTGTACTTGTCCATGTCGAGCATTGAAATCTAGTAACAGAACATTAGAATCAATTCGGAAAGAAACAGGTAACCAGTGCAGTGTTGCAAAAAGAGAGGCAATATGCTTAGTTCTTTTAACGGTCTATTTTCCCATCAGGTGCTTAAAAAGTTAAGCTTTTGAGTTACATGTATTTCCCGCATGCTAAGTCACTTATAAGTCACTCAACTCATGAGCTATGCAGGAGTCAGGGGGATCAAGGAAAAACAAACAAGGCCTAAAGGAGAAGAGACACAGAGGGCGGGGTCAGACGGTACAGATGTGGAGATGGTGGTCCACCCTTGAACTGGCACTCGAAGAAGAAGCGCTCCAAGCCCTCCTCAGCCTGACCCCAGCTGAGCAGCAGTACTACGCTCCCAGTGGAGGGCCTTCGAGGAGCTTGACAGGCTGCTGTACCAGTGCTGGCACTTCCCGGATGGTGAGAGGCAGCTACTGGTGCACCGTAGCCTCCATCCCATAGTCCTGAGGGTGGTGCATGGCACAGCAGGAGCTGTAAAGACTCTGGGGAAGCTGCCCTGCTACTTCTACTGCTGCATCCAAGACAAAGAGCAAGATCTGTCACCTACTAGGGCCCGAGCTGCTGGTCCCATGCGCCCTTCAGCAACACCAGGTGGGGGCACCCATGGAGAAGGTTGGGGTGGACATCCTGGGCCTTTGTAACTACAGTGATGCTGGGAAGTGCTAAATGCTCATGGCCATGAACTACTTCACTATATGGCCTATGGTCTTTGTGGGTACCAACTAAAGTGCAGCGATCGAAACCAAAAAGTTCGTAGAGGATTTCGTCTGCAGGAGTGGTGTGCTGTAGGAGCTACACGGCATCCAGTGGTGCAATTTCAAGGCGCAGGTGTTTGGCAAGGTCTGCAAGTAGCTGGGCATCGCAGTTCTGCACCGCACGCCTTCACCTTCAAAGTGATGGGCTGATGGAGAGTTTTAACCACACGCTTGTTGCGCAGCTCACATCCTCATCACTGGTCCTGTGGGCGTAGCGATCAGCAATGCAGGGGAGCACGCCAGCCACACTGATGTTCAGGATGGAGCTGTGCACACTGGTGGACTTCGTCTTCTGGCTAGGGTCAGAAGCTGTAATCTTTGAATGGACTTTTTTGGATTTCCGGTCGAAAGTGTATTACCATAGTCTTGATGGGAAAAGACAAATGTATGTGGCAGTGTCTTCTAACATAAGGAATAGTCCTACACAAACTATATTTCTGAGATGAAAGTAAGCAGTCTTAATAACATTGCTGATATATGCATTAAAAGATAGATTGCGATCAAGAATAACACCTAAGTTTTTAAATTCTGTTTTAGTTTGTAAAGTGAGTTTACCTATATCGCTTACATTTTTTACTCTAATTGCCGTGGACCCAGTGAGGGGAATTTCAGTTTTATCTTTGTTTGTTCTAAAGTAGTTTCTATCCACCCATCTCATAATGCTGGACAAATCCACTAATCAACTTATTTATCGTACTGGGATCTTCTGGTGCTGGTGGCATCACTGTCTGCTTTATTCGCAGAAAATAACTAAGTGTTATTAGATATTGTTTTGTAGATATGTACATCTGTAGAAACCTTCTTTTGGGTATATGTCAGGTTCAACTTGGCATTAATACATTCTGGTTTGTAACAGGCTGTTAGATACAGAACAGATGCTGGACATATAAATCCAGTAAATTTAATTTTACGTGAAATTTATACTCAATCCAATATTCTATCCAAGGAAACACAGTGCGTGAAGCAAGGGAACAGTGTTGACTGGATACCATCGCAGTGCATGCATTTGCAGCACTTGCAGTGGAGTGGTGCATATGGTGCACTGCCACGAACAGGTGGAACAAACCACCAGAACAACAGACTACACCACCCTAAGACTTTCACCCAGGGATATTCGTGCAATGACTCTTCTCCTAGCCTAACGCTAGAGGCATACAGGTTCAGTCCACCAACAAGCAGGAGTAAAGATGTTTCCAGTACAAAAATATATTTGTTTTTAAAAGGAGTACACTGAATACGAGCAAGACTACAGCAGTGTGGTAAACCTCACTCCCATACAAATCAGTTTCTTAAAACCAGACCCCAGGTTCTTCTCCAACAACATACATTACTCGCAGCACTGCAATCTTAACCAAGCACAGTGCAACATCCCACCACCAGGATGTCAGCCTCTCCACAGTTCATCCCCCCATTCCTGGTAAAAGACAAAAGCACAGGTCAATTTAAGAAGGTTACAATACACAGACAGCTAAAACACAACTGAGACAAGACAGATCACTCTCTCACAGGCAGTCTAACAGGATGCTAAATTACAGTCCCGAATGCTTCTGCAGTCCAATCCAGCAACTAAGCTAAGTCTGTAGGAGGACACGGCAATTCTCCAAGGTGGACGACAGGATCTCCAACTGAAGAGGAGGATCTCCACAATTCTGTCTCTGAGCTCTTCAGGCGGTTCCTTTGACCTCATGATTCTCATTTGCTCTGACATGCATTGTGAGCTGTAAGGTCTTATATAGACGGGTGTGTGG
>JAOYFF010000106.1:25436359-25448613 GCA_025773925.1 Cryptomyrus ogoouensis
CTCATCAGAAGCCGGGTAGGATAGAAAACCTACTGGACGGTAGCTCTCCAGGACCGGAGTTGGAGACCCCTGCTTTAAGCGCTCCTGTAAGGTACCGGGGTCGCTGAATCTTCAAGTGTGTAAGTAATTTAAGGACATTAATTTAACACAGGCAAAACTGCAAATGTCAACCAGACAGCATGGAGGTGGGATTCAGCTGGAGGCAGGAGGAAGCAGCCCTACTGACCGAGCCACTGTGTTGCATAGCTAAGGTGTAAAAATTTAAATAATTATTCTTTGTGAATGTGAATCAATGCGGCTGTCATGCCCAGCTTGTCCGATCCTCCTGTGTGCCACGCCCCCTCATTAACCTGGTGTGGAATCCCTGTGTCATCAGCTGTTTTGAGTCGTTTTCCATTAGTCTGGTGTATTTAAGTCCGTGTCAGAGTATGTTTCCCTAGATCTGTCACTGAAGTTTTGTGAAGTGTGATACCGTCATTGCGTGTGATCTGCCACTTCCATGTCCCTGCTCCGTTTCCCCTTTAAATCCCGTATTCCCCAATCCTCCATGTTCCTCTCCTGCTTCCCCGGTCCGTGTGCCCAGCAATGTCACAACAGCAGAACACTGTAGAAAAAGGATTTTGCTTCACATGTCCAAAGTTAATTAACAGTTATAATGCATTATTTTTACACAAAATCCACCAAGTGAATCTGTTGTTGGCATAATTTATCATCAGTAAGACAATCATTAGTAAAACAACTATTATTAAAACAATTTGGTTATTATAATCAGAAAAAAACTCAAAACCACCTGTCGTATTTAATTTGTTTTCTCCATTTGAATTTTAGAATATCGTGATAAATATTGAAAATGTTGTAATATCATTTTTAGCGCATACTGCCTAGCCTTATTTAGCAGCATTAAACATTAAACAATTTAGATAAAAAAGATTAAAAAATAGCAGCTGTCATATGGTTTGAAAAAATTCTACCCCTGCTCTCCATTTATAGGGTCTGAATGTTGTGGAGGTTTATTTACGCTGTTTAAAAACATGTTGTTAGGTGAACTCGTGTCTCTCTGTTCTGCTGTGTGTGTGTGTGTGTGTGTGTGTGTGCAAGAGAGAGAAAGAAAGAGAGAGAGTGAGTCTTGGTATAAGTACTCATAAAACAATATAAATGAGTCTTACTGTATTTTGTCTTCCCCTGCAACACCAATGTAACACTGATAACTATAATATGTGTGATCAGTGTTACAAGTGTGTCCAGTTCTGTGAAAGTGCAGTTACAGTCGCAGCCAAAAGTATTGGTCCCTTTCCACTTTTTAAAAACGAATCACAATTTTCAGTGAAATAAGTTGAAACTGACAAAAGTAATCGGCACCACCATTTTTATTTTGCAGAACAGGCACTTTTATCCAGAACATACATTTTTGACAAAGCAGGGCCAGACAGTCTGTGTGGAGAAATTGGGGGGGGGGGGGGGGCTGCTTTGATGCCCAACAGTGACATCACTCTGCCAACCCTGAGACTCAAACCTGCAACCTTCCAATTAAAGGTACATGTTAACATAACATACTGGAAATAAAAAGACAAATGAAAAAGCCATTCACAAAATTATTGGGGCCCATGAGGACAGACAATTTGGATTTTGTTTCAACAAGTGGAATGGCACCAATTTGTTTGTACTGTAATGCCTATGACTGCAGATAATGTATTTAATGTATTGATAATAAGCAACGTGAGACCCTTATCTTGTCAATAATCCAATATGAGTTGTAATCTATGGTCAGAAAAGCAATACTAATCAGAGTTCCTCATGTAATTGTGTCTACAGCTGCATGTCAGCAATAAATAAATAAAATTAGTTGAAGAGAGTTCAGAGGAGCGGGCATATGGAACATTAAGTCTTGCTGGTCAAAGATCACTCATTCCAAAATATAGAAATATATCCCTTCTATCAAAATTGGTGTAATATAACACATAGTTTCTAGAAATTCCCCCTGGTTCATTGGTTTTTCTTATTTCTTATCTTGTTTGAAAAATCTGAATTGTGCAAAATGTTGGCTATTTTACATAAAGTGCTGTTTTGTTTTTCGAAATATCTACCCTAGAAATAGAAAAAATTCCACAAGGACAGTGTAGTTCAGTTCCATGCCCTGATCACACATTCTATATTTTTGTATATTTGGAGCACATAATCATGCTGGAATACGTTTCATGTTTTATGGAGTTTAAGCCAGGAGAACTAGTGAAAAAGAACAAAAAAGGACATGCTGGCCTGCAACAGGTGGTCCCACAGTTGGATTAAAACCTACACCCTGAAGGTGCCAGGCTAAACACCCAAATGATATGCCTGTGGGTATTTTACATTTAGTCCAGCAATGAGCCCTACTTTACCGGGGAGAGAGCATAACCAAAATTCAAAGTCCCATCAGGGGGAGCATGGTGGCTCATATTTCCAGGGCTTGGGATTTGAGTCCCAACTGCACCCAGGGACGGATTACGGACCGGGCCAGCGGGGCCGCTGCCCAGGGGCCCACACAACCCGTAATCCGTCCCTGACTCCACCCATGGTACATGGAGTTTGCATGTTCTCCCCATGTTGTGTGGCTTTCCTCTGGGTACTCCAGTTTCCTCCTGCAGTCCAAAGACATGCAGTCAGGTTAATTAGCATCTCTAAATTGTTCAGACTGTGTACCACAACCTTGTCTGCTGTGTTGCCTGGGATAGGCTCCAGCCCGGTTGGAAGATGGGTGGAGTCCCATTAGAAATTTCAAAATATAAAGTACACAAACTGCACCACCTTAGTAGAAACCCTCCTAAAAAGGCTGATTTATATTCCAAAATAGTTTGCACAATTTTTGTTATTGTTTTACCATTTGGCTATTAGAGTCTATTGAAGATCACTGAAATCAAGGCTTTGCATGGGAAAATGCTTTGCACTGGAAAACAGGAAGAGCCATTTTGGCTATGAGCCGTGCTTTGGTTTTTAAGGTTTAATAGTATTTTATTTCATGTCTCAATTTATAAGTAAGCCTATTGAAGAGAATGGCTGGCATAGTCAGCCTTAGTTTATGGTTGCCTTTGCAGTACCAGCATTGAACAGACAAAGACAGATTGCTGTCCTCTTTTTTCTGAGTGGCTTTTGCATTATGCAGCACAGTCCTAACACCTCAAATTTTGGGTGTTAATGCATGTATAGATGAAGAGGAAGACAATACTTAGCAAAATATGGTTTTCACTTTTAACTACACTGTCAATGGCAAATATCCTCAGAGTGTCACTCAGGATCTCTATTAATAAATATTCTAAAATTGTAAATTAAATGTGGAAAAACTGGAGAATATACATGTAAGAATATCACTTCAAAAGTTTTAAAAGGCTTAATTTCCGTGAGGACATGGCATCACAAGAGCAACTCTTAAAATCTATTTATTCAAGGATTGGGTTGCAAATTTGTTACAATAGAAATTTGGGACCCAAATGCAGTTAGTAGGGTTCTATTTTGAGGAACCAGCAAACAAGCCAGTAAATCAGCATACTGGGCTCTTGGTCGTGGTCACGGAAGAGAAGTCAGCAACTGGTGAAATCAGTCCTACAAGAACACAAAGGACAGGAGGTAAGAACACCAGGCACGTCCAAATGGGGCTTGGGCACAGGAGTTTGGGAGCTAGGAATGTAAGGTAAGTAATGGCAGGACACAAGATTGAGAGAGAGTGCTCAGTAGGCTGCATAACACAAGACAATACTCCACACTGAGTCCTTGGGCAGGCTAGATTAAATAAACAAGAGCAAGTGTAATCTCTAATTGGGATTGTGTGTGCATGTGGTACTTGTCAAATTTTCAGTAATATCAAGAATCATTATAATCAAGAGCACAAACATTTGCAAATCAAATAACATCTGAAAAGAAACAGAAAATAGAAAACTACACAACTTGGAGTAACTTGTTCTTTAAAATACCATCAAGGACACAATGTTATTCATTAACCGTTTTACAAATCACAAATACCGATGTTTAGTGATGCTTAAACAACACAAGTATTTTGTTCAGTGCTGATTTCAATAAGGGACTTATGAAGCTAAACATATCAAACATAAAATAAACAACTATGTTTTCACAGGGTAAATTGTATTTACCTTTAAAGATACATAAATGTAACGTGGGTGAGGTATTGAAATCTGTGTAATGCAGTATAAATGTTCCCTGAGCATTGTATACCTTGAATCTCAGGTAAATCTAGTGTTGCTATCCTAATGATTATAATTCTCCTTAACATAGCTAGCCTACCCAACATAAAAGAAACTGTGTATAATTATAATACAGAGATAAAACAAAAACAGATTATAGATGCAAATGTAAGTAATGCAAGGGTTAATTGTTATTGGAAATAAAGATGACATCTGCCTTTTGCTTGCAAGGGCATGCTGGGTAACGGGGCAGTATAAATCGATTATATGGGAAGACAACGTGGTAGAGATTCGATTGGGATTGGCAAGAGCATTTGACTTAGATAAGTCAGTGGGTCCCTGTGATTTTTTTCTTTTATAACTTTATATTTCTTTATATAAGAAAATCATATTTATCTGGTGTCTGTTTTCTAGTGCGCAGTTGATCCACAACAATTTTAGCTTCTTCTTGATATGCAATGGGCAGCATGGGAGAAAGGGATCCAAGGCAGATCAGGGCTGTCTTGGGTCCAGAGGCGAGACTGGGCACACGGCGGGAGGCGAGGACTGCGATAGGGCGGGGGTACTGACAGACAAGGCATGCACAGGAGATTGGGCTCGGACGGCGTAGGTATAACCATTAGCCAGGGGAATAGGGGGACGTGACACTTGCTGGGTGAGCTACGCTGTTCTACTCAGGCTTGAGGTGGGACACATGGAAGATGGGAGAAATCCTGTACATCTGAGGCAGTTGCAGGTAGCAGGTGAATGGGTTCACCTGGCAGAGGATACAGAAGGGCCCGATGTAGCAGGATGTTAGCTTATGGCACCTGGGGAGGTGGAGGTTCTTGGTGGACAGCCACACTCGTTGCCCAAGTGGCAGTGAGGGAGCTGGGCAACGGTGTTGGTCTGCCAACACCTTCTGCTGATGGGAGCAGGTCTCCAGCTGCTTATGGATTTGCCTCCATGCCCTGCAACTTTACGGAAACCAATCCTCTACTGTGAGGATGGAGCAGAGCAGAGAATTTCAGGGAAACAGTGGTGGTTGGTACTCCTTCCAGGTACTGGAGGGCCAGGAAACAGCCCGTGGCAGTTACTCTGGGGTGTCCCAAACCAGGAGAGGTGCGAATCCACTGCAGAACTGATAGTTGGAGGTTAGACGGTACAAACAACTTGCTTGGGGGGCAGCCGGCAGGTGCAGGATCTCGGTGCAGGACACTGGGCACGGAAACAGGGGGGCGACAGGATCAGAACCAGGTCCTCCTTCATCTAGGGAGTCTCGAACTGCTGGGACAGGGTGTCAGCCTTCATGTTCTTCCTTTCCAGGATATAGGACACCTTAAAGTCAAACCTGGAGAAAAAGAAAGCTCAGCGACCCTGACGGGGAGTGAGGCATTTCACGGTATTTAGGTATTTCAGGTTGCGGTGGTGGTTTGAAGTCCACAGTACAGCTGAAGCCGACGCTGGTACACAATGGGAGAGAGTGGAGCACGGCCAACCAGCATGGGTTCCACCTCTACCGTGGGGACCGTCAAAGAACAGGCCAGTGGAGGAGCAGCCAAGCAGGTGGTAAATGCTACAGGTGCCTGTGTGACGGACACACACCAGGGAACTGCCATTTCAAAGACTTCCAGTGTCAGGGATGTGGTAAGACTGGACATTTGAAACAGGTGTGCGGGGACAATCGCTCCGAGATGCAGGCTAAGGAGACGGTGAGCCAGAAGGGAAATCAGAAGTGAACTTCATGGCTCCATGGGAAACCATATTTGAAAGGAGTGTGTCATCTTCCACTGAGAATGATATGGGACTGTATACTGCGTAAACAGAAAGTGAGTATGTGAAACGCTATAGGGTAAAAATGCAACGTAACAGAGTTAGGCTGTGCAAGGAGATGGATGTCAGAGCTGTCATGTCAGTCATATTAGAGAGTCCATACAGAGCCAATTTAAAAATGTGCAACTGCAACCAAGTGATGTGGCCTCAAACATATATACACCAGCCTTTACTGCGTAAAGCTGATGTGTGGCTTGAGTGTGGAAAACAGCGCTTGTAGTTGACCGTGTTAATTTTGCGTGGAAAGGGGCCTTGGACTAGAACTGGATGCTGGTGATTCAGCTACACTGATCTAAATTGAACCACACAGACAATGCCAGTTGGCATTTGTGACTGGATTGGGTTGTGTAAAGGGAGTATCCAATACTATTCATGTCTTGTTGGAAGCGAGGCCGATGCTGTATGAGCTGTGTGAGGCCATAGACCAGAAGCTGGTGGAGCTTGAGCAGCAAGGAAGTGATCTCACCCATATTGTGCAGTGCATGGCCTCCACCTATCATCTGTATTCCCAAAAGGCACAGGTCAGTCCACAAATGCTGCTAATATACAGTTGCCATAAAAACTGTACTTTAACGTGGCCTAATATCCGCTCCCAAAAATGCAAAATATATTCTCTACCTTACCCAGTAGAAAGAAATTAGCTAAAATAGCTCAGGCCTACACTGAACTGGAATTGGACAATGAAAGTAAATAGTTTTTTTACAATTAATCCACAACAGAGACTGTATTTATACAATTGGTACCATACAAGGCCAGTAGTGTGCCAGCGATTTTTCAGCATACTGGTGGTGGTGTGTTACTTCTGTGACAAATTAATTACCAGTAAAGACATCTGGACAATTTGGAAAAGGTATTACAAAGATTGGATAAATATGCCTTAAAGTAAATAAGGAGAATGGTAATTTTTTCAAAGTACTGTAACTTATCTGGGGCATGTGATTGATGCAGAAGGATTACATCCAATCAAGGAGAAGACTGAAGTCACTTAGATATGGGCAACTGAGGCCCCAGTTCCCAAAAAATGTAACTGAAATGAGATCATTTTTAGCTGTGGGTAACTACTATGGCAAATTTATATCAAATTATTCTAGCAAAATAAAGTTATGATCAAGTTGCTGCAAAAATACAAAGAATGGGTTTGGGCTGGTAAATGTCTTTTGAAAACACTAAACATAAAATTGTTACAGCACCTGTACTTGTCACATCGGTGGAGCGGGCGAGCAGGAAAGCAGGCAAGATCAGCCGGATGGACGGATAAACAAGGTTTATTTAAGAAACAGGCAGGACCGGGGAAGCATGACGACTGACATGTACAATGACAGAACTGGGGAATACTGACTGACACGGACTAAATACTCAAGACAAGGCAAAAGGAATAGGCAACAGGTGAGTACAATCAGGGAATCACACAAGGTAACGAGGTGGGCGTGGCACAAATGAGTATCGGACGGGGCTGGACGTGACAGTACTAATGCACTGTGATCCAAGGTTGCTGTGGGGCTAGTTTGAGATGCCTCTCTCTAAGGAGTAGCTGTGGTTATATATCATAGGTCAATATTTCTCACGCTAATCCTTGGAGACCCCCAGACAGTCCACATTTTTGCTCTCTCAAAATTCCCTGAACTAGTTTGAGAAACACTGCCGTAGATTACCCAGTGGAGTTGAAAAGCCAATTGCATATGCTTCTTGCATGTTGATCAGAACAGAAATGATTTTTTTTTCTGGTGTGACCAAATTTAGTGAATACTTGTATGGATGGAAATTTACCTTTCTCACAGATCACAAGCCGCTAGTGAAAATTCTTGGTCCCAAAACTTGTGTTTCTACATTATCGGCAGCTACACCGCAAAGATGGTCTTTATTAACTGCATGACAGTATGACACAGTACAGGCCTTCACTGCAACATGGTGATGCAGATCAACTGTTGCAATTACCATTAAAATGCTGAGCATCCAGAGAACAATCCTAATTATAGGGTGTCGTATTTTCAGGAGAGATTGCTAAACAGACTAACGTGGGTCCAGTTGACAGTGAGTTGAAAATATGGGCGTCAATAGGTCTGATCACTCAGGGATATAGCCCCAAGTATTTTAACCTAACCCTAAATATTTTTGGTCTGATGCCTATCTTCCTTCAAAGAAAAAAAAAAACACATAGCCCCCGATCTTTCAAATAGCTAGAAATGCTCCTGACTAGAAACATACTTTGTCAAGAAATACAGAGTTAACTGTTAATTGTGACTGAGTTATTCTTCTTGATGTCTTATGAGCACAACCTGACCTGAATTTTGTTGCAATGCTGAAAACAAAATTTCAACTACGCTAACATTGTGCCTAGACTGAAGTGTGAGGATTATAGTTACATGAGGCAAAGGAGAAAGAGTACACTCTAAAATATCGACAAAAAAAATACTGCATAGTAAATATGCTACACTTTTCCACAAATTGCAGCAAAGTAGGTTTGTTTAAATGAGTATCACCACAGACATGTGTGTAATGCATTGTGCTATGATGTCTCTAGGTGATAGGAATTATTCAGCTCCATTATAATCTTATTGGACAATTATCATATATGTGGTCTGTCATTGAGTAAAATGTCATTATTTGGCATATGAATGTAGAGATGTTGATTCTCTGTAAGCCATTGCAGAGCCTCATGGTAATTCAGCCAATCAGAGCAGAGCTCATCAACATACTAATGAACCAAAATAGGGAAAATGGCCTGTTTTATTCTAGGGCTAGTTGTAAATGTGCCTGTAAAACCATTTTTGGGCATTTTTCAAGCAAACCAAGTTTGCATATCTTTTATTTAGATTTGACCACCAAAAAAGGCATCACAGCCCACAGATCCATGCCACAACAACAAAATGTATCCTCTGCATTTAACCCATATGTGACATCATGACATAGCAGAGGGCAGCTAATTCAGTGCCCGGGGAGCAGTGCTTGGGGGCAGTACCTTGCTGAGGGAACTTCAGTGGTGCCTTGCTGGTCAGAGATTCGAACCATCTTTCAATTACAAGTGTGCTTCCCTAACCATAAAGAGACCACTGCCCAAAGAAGAAATTGATAAATACCATTTTATGCATAAAAATGTGCATACACACGGTTTACAAACAACTGTTCATACACACAGTTTACAAATGAGGCCCCAGAGATCTTAGAAATTACGGTTTCAGTCTCAGGGGAGTAGTGTTGTGTATAGTTTTAATATGGAGATAAAACTTAGTTTATAGATGAGAATCTAAGCGATGCAAGGGTTAGTTATTCAGAACTAAAGATCATGTGATCTGCCTTTGGTTTGGAAGGGCATGCTGGGTAACTGCAGTATAAATTAATTACAGAGGAAGACAAAGTGGGAGAGTGTTGATCAGGATTGGGAATGAGCATTTGTGTTAGATAAGTAAGTGCGTCTCTGTGATTTTTTTTCTTTCATACATTGTATCTGTTTGAACCTGTGTCTGTCTTTTTTTTGTGAATGGTGGATACATGACAATACATGATAAATCAATTTATTAATGATTATATAAAAAGCAAATTCAGAATTTTACATTTTAACTATTAAGGCTTTATACATATAATTCTGTCATTTGAGCCCTTACATAAATGCAAGTGATATGAAAACAAACAATGAAAGGTGAAACTCATAAGTACCATTAAAAATAAAAACATCCATCCATTTTCCATGCCCACTTGTCCTATGCAGAGTTGTGGGGGTCCACAATGTTATAAAGATGGGACATAAAACCATTGCACAATAAATCAATATCCTATGAAAATCAATACACATTATTCTGTTTACTGAACACTTTAGATAAAACCATTATGACCGGTCATGATTGGTTTCTCGTCTGTAATAAATGTTGAAATAAACAGAACCTATGCAATTGGAATCTCCAACCCATGACCTCCTTGCATTGAGGTGATAAACTACTTTTAAGAGACAGCTTTCAAAAGGATAATGAAATCAGATGCTATGGTTTAAGACTCATTTGAAATCCTAATGCATTTCAGTAATATTGATTTAGGATCAGCCAAGATCCCTTATCTCTTCCTGACAGAGGCAAAATGCTACGCTGGTATGGAAGATGAGCTCACTTTCAGTCATGAAGACGTGCACTATACTCAGACTGAGGCTGTATATTATACTTCAAAGTAAATTTGCTCTGTTTAAGTACGCTACAAACATATACTACATTAGTACTGTTAATGGTAATACATAGCATTAATTTAAGTCATACAGTAACATGTTGTTTCTTTGAGTGTGTTAATGCATGCAGTATTGCGATATCCAAAAGAGAATGAGAATTTGCATGAGCAAATTTTTTTATAGAGACCTATAGTATTTTTTCCTGGGTGTAAAAAGTGCTAGAACTTTGGTCATGACATTGCACAGAATCCCAGCATTCACAGCTAAAATCAAAACATTTAGTTAGCATTACATGTGGAAGCTGATGGAGGAGAAATGCAAAGAAACACTGTTACTTGGTAAATTTCATTTTAAAAATTTGCTAGTCAGCTGAGAAGATAATATTGCAATTTGCAATATTTGTTTTATTTTATTCAAGGCCAATACCTTAAGGATCTTTCCAGTTATAAAGTATGCTTTTATTGATTGGCAGTTTTCTATTTTTAGAGCCAATTTGCCAAGCAGAGCAGTTAATAGACAACTTTTCGATCTGTTGCTCCTTGTCCTGTGCCCTCAGTAATTGGTTAATTGTCTTATGTTCCACACTTGCCCTCTCATTAGCCCAGTTGTTTGTGTGTATTTAAGTGACTGTTTTCACCCTGTTCTCTAGTCTGTCCTTGTTTGTGTTACTATGCGTTTCATGTTTTGCTTACTGGTTTATCTAGTCCTGCTCCATGGTTACTCTGTTTTTCCCCAGTTATGTATATTTATTAGTTTAGCTTGTTCTTAATTTTTGCTGTTTGTTTGACCCCCTGTAGACCTTTTGATTTTGGTGTTTTTCTGTTGTATGTTTCAGCTTATTCAATCAACCCCTTTTTTTCTTGGAAGCAGCTCAGTATATTGTCACCCTCATTTCCCCATCTTCACCATGGCACACCATGACAATTACAGGAAACTGTGGATTGATAGTATGTATTTTCTTCTGTCAAGTATGTTTTTGTACACTTCTTTACAGAACCCACAAAAGGACATGGGAGATCTACAAGATCTCACAATACATTTACGTTACTATTAATGACTGCATTCTGTCCCTTCAAAGTGCAAAGGGTAGAATTAATGGACTCATACGTATAAAACTATACGATATAGAGATGTCCAGTAAAGTGATCTTTAAGTATTAGACTGTGGGGGAACACGCACATAATTTAATCTTTAGATTGTGTATCATTACATATACACTTAGTGACAAAAAAATGAAGCACCCAGAAGTAATGGTCCGATTTGGATGTAATTTGGTATACATGCAGAATAGCAATGGGTATGTAAATGATTCAATTTGCAATGAGGTGTCACATCTAGTCACCATACACAGAAGATGCCTCGTAGATGCATTAGACAGCATTACCAGCACTTGATGGAGTTTGATGCAGGTCGCATTGTGAGTTTGCATTAGGCCATGTGGTCGTATTGTCCAATTTCCCGGCATGTGGGGCATGCAGATTTCACAGTTGCCCAATATTGGAACCAATGGGCACGTGAGGGCACCTGCACATGTTGTGAAGGTTCCGGTCACCCAACACAGACCGCACCAAGGGAGGATCATCGTATTGTGCGCTAAGAGGAATCTCAGTTCTGTATAACCACGGATCACTATCGTGTGTCTGGGCGGCGCTGAGGGGAGAGGACCAATCCTGCAAATGTTGTGGAGAGACACACCAGCGTTACTCCTGGCATCATGGTGTGGGGAGCCATAGGGCATGACTTCAGGTCATCTCTGGTAGTGATTCAGGGGACCCTGATGGCACAGCGCTACATCAGTGACACCCTGCGTCCACATGTCTTACCCTGAGACAGCACCCTGGTACACTCATTCAACAAGACAACATCCGTTCACACACGGCACGTGTTTCTATGGACTGCCTGCGTCATGTTGAGGTCCTCCCGTGGCCAGCCAGGTCCCCCAATATTTCCCCAGTCGAACGTGTGTTGGATCAGCTTGTACATAAATTCAGACCCAGTGCCAATCTGCAGGATGTTGAGGGCAAGGTACAGCAACTGTGGGCCATCTTGCCGCAGAAGAGAATATAATGGCTATATGACTCCCTTCCGCACTGTATCTCCACATGTATCCAGGCCCGGGTGGG
>JAOYFF010000106.1:25474076-25485621 GCA_025773925.1 Cryptomyrus ogoouensis
TGTGTCAGGTATTGTTGTTTTCATGCGACCTACTGAGCTTTTATTCTGTGTTCTCAGCATCTCCTGTGCCTTACCTTTATAGCTCCCGTCCTTCCAAGTCCCCGCTTCCCTCGGACCTTGCTCATCAACACATTCTCACACCTGCCGCATGAAAAACTGACGCATGGTCAGAGCCCTTTGGTACTGAAGGTCTCCTTCAGTGTCTAATTCAGACGCATGCAGTTTTTGGACGTTTGAGTTGCAATGCATCATGGGTCAAATATTTGGGGTCCAGACTTAATTCTTATGTATTTGTATCTCTATACACATCAGAATGATAAGGAGTGTCTCCATCAACTTACCAAGTCAATTTGTGGACGCTACGGTCCTAATTTCAATTTTTTGTCCCAGGACTAGTTGCGAGCAAAAAATTCAAACATCGCATGCGTCTGAATAAGACACTAAAGGAGACCTTACTTAGGAGTCACTTAGTCGTCTGACTAGGGGAGGGGTGGGATGTGTCAATAACTTTCCGAAAATTTCTTAGAGGTGCTATATAGTGGGTTTTATTAACATTGAACATCATTAGGGTGACACAATTTCACAATAAGAATACATATACAGTGCTTGAAAGGATACAAACAAAAGTTGCTGTGTCTTACAGGGCTGAGGTAGTACTACAATTAGCACCAGGAATTGGGTTGCAGGCTCCTACGGCCTATGAGCTATTGAAAAAAAACCCAAATTAGAGAAAAAAAATCATATCAAATACACAAAGGGTTAAACTTGAATGAAAGTTGCTGTGTCCTATAGGCCTAAGGTAGTACTTGTTACATTCGGCGTGCATGTGAATGGGGAAGCAGGCAAGCGGAGCCGTGAAGTCCAATAAACGGGGATTTAATGGTCACAGACGGGCAGAACAGCACAGGATCAGGTACAACGCAGGACAACATCAATGACTAATCTGGGAAGACTAACTCAGACAGGGACTAAATACAAAAGACAAGGCAAACGGAATAGGGAACAGGTGACGATAATCAGAAGTCCGACAGGAGGTAATGAGGGGGCGTGGCACACACGAGGAGCGTTTGGAGCTGAACGTGACAGTACTACAATTGGTACTAGGTTTTGGGTCGCACGCTCCAACGGGCTAGGAGCTATTGAAAAAAATAGCTAATTTTAGAGAAAAAAAAAATCATACCATATCCCTAAGTCAGCGGTGCGCGAGCGCCTCCGATGCTGTGGAATTGATCTGGCCATCTTTCGACTGCCTTATGCCGGCAAGCGTGAGTGATGCCCCGCCGCTAAGTCTGGAGAGTGTGGATCTGAATAACTGTCGAATATCCAACCTAAAACTGATTTCACCTCGGTCTCCGGCCTCAGATAATCTGGCACTCTGGTTTGCGCACCTCTATTGAAAACTGAGCGCACCTCATCATCCACTCGGGCAAATGACGAGTGCACATTAGGGCCTGCAGCAGTGCTGTTGCTGCATGCATTTGCCACAGTTTCAATAAACTCTTCGTTATTCAAAAGACACTGCACTAGGGCTCGAGCTCTTTCTGCCATGTTTAGACTGGCATCCCAGTGACACTCCCCCTCATCGCGCTCCTTGTAGTGGAAGACCCAACGAAGTTGACCAAAGCAGTGCCTATCTGTAATTTCACGTTCATTGTATATATATCATACTTTTCATTCAATATCATCTTAGCTTTTAGCTTACGAATAGCAGTTCTTCAAAATATAAATTATACAGGCATTCTGTGTAAAGATTGAAATTGTTCATCATATAAACCCCAAGGATAATAAAAAAAAAAAAAAAACTTTTTAGGCAGTTTTCAGCGTTCACTCGATCTGTTCACCAACGGCAATTCCATTGGCTTTCATTCCATATATATCGACTTTAATTCCATATATATCGGTTTTCATTATATATATATTGACTTTCATTCCATATATTCCGAGTTTCACTATATATATATCGGGTTTCATTGCATATATTCCAAGTTTCACTGTATATATATCGGCGTTCATTCCATATATTCCGAGTTTCATTGTATATATATCAGCATTCATTCCATATATATCGGGTTTCATTCCATATATTCCGAGTTTCATTGTATATATATCAGGTTTCATTCCATATATATTGAGTTTCATTCAATATATTCCGAGTTTCATTGTATATATATCAGGTTTCATTCCATATATATCGAGTTTCATTCCATATATTCCGAGTTTCATTGTATATATATCAGCTTTCATTCAATATATTCCAAGTTTCATTGTATATATATCGACATTCATTCCATATATATCGGCTTTCATTCCATATATTCCCAGTTTCATTGTATACTGTCAGGGACCGAGATGGAAGGCACGAGGAACACAGGCAGATTACGAAAAAATCCTTTGTTTTTAATTCACAAAAAGAAAGCAATTTAACAAAGAAGAAACTTGGGCCCACAAAAAAGTCAACTAATCAATAACTAAATAACAACCTAAACCAAACAAACTGACCTTCTCCTAGACAAGACACCATGAGGGCTATATATACACTGGTTGGCCGAACCACAAGACACAAAAGGGGGAAACCAACAACAAATACCACAAATACACCAATACAAAGTCAGCTAATGTTTCAAACAAAACAAACAAAATCAAGTTAAATTAAATTAATCCAAAAAATGTACTTAAACAATAAAAAGAAACTAAATGCAAACTATTCCACCCCCACTGCAAACAGCCAGTTGGAGTTGTCCAATTTCCTGCATTTAGCCCAGCTTCCATGTTGGCCACCTCTTTGACTGGAGCAGCAAGGAATCCTCCCCTGCACTTCCACACATGGTAAATCAAAGGAAATAATTAAACTCAATAAATACTTAACACATTATTCCAGTTAACTAAACGTACGTGCCTCGTATAGTAACTGGTTAAATGTGACAAATAAAGAAATACATAAACAAAATTAAATGTTAATTACTAATTTAGTGCACTTAAACTAAAAAAACTCCAACATAGAATAACAAATGACCATAAATGATACTCCACTTCAAATTAGCTGTGTGGCTGTGTGGGTAGCCATCACATATACATATCGGTATTCATTCCATATATATCAGGTTTCATTCCATATATATCAAAGATGATTAAATATTTCCTGTTTGGCATGCCATATATATATATATATATATATATATATATGCACATACAAAACAGCAATGGCATTGCTATCACACACATATAATCCTTATTCGTTGTATCCTTGTATGAAGAATAATTTATGTTGAAATATGTGTATTAAATTTGTTTGCATAAAGATTGTTGATTCAGTTAAATTACTAAGGTCATATTGTCCAAAGTATTTATCGAGGAACAAAAATGTTATTTTAAAAATACGCATTTTCCACAAGCAGTACAAAAAACTATTTTACATTTAAAAGCAATATTAAGCACAGATATTTCTAATGATTTATTAGTCCTGGGTATAATGTTAAACCGCATGCAGCCCACAAGTGGTCCTCCAACTTGCAAGGAAAGATTTGGGGCTTGGTGGGGGACTGGCATTCCAGCCACCGTAAGAACTTCACACAGCTCCAACCAGGCCGACAGGACTCTTTTCTGCTCTCTGCGGGAGTAGCTCTGCTGCTGCCACCCACAGGTAGGCTGCATGCATCATTAAGTCAAAACTGCTGGAGAACTAATAGAGTCAGGCCTGTTGGGGATTGGAACCGGCATGGTACTGAGGCATCACCCGCTGCACAGCAGCACTTGGGTCTCAATCTGAGGCGGCCCGTCCGGGTAGGCACTTGAAATGTCTTGTCTCTCTGCTGAGATGACTTCCTCACCTGGTTTCCATCTTCCTCTGCTGTTGGAGGAGTTTTGTAAAGTCCCCATTTCAATTGCGACACTCCCTGAGGTATGTAGACTGGGCAGTGGCCAGATCTCTGTAGGTGGATACATCTATTATTGATCTGGTCACTCCGATGGCTGCCATACTTACTGTTACTATGGCAGATCAGCTCCTCCCAATGGTATCCAATGTCACTTCTTTCAATGAGCGTATTATAAGATTATAAGAGATTAAAGCACTCTCTGGGTGCTCTTTCTGTTGTCTCAGTATGTGCTCCAACTGCACTGAGTGATGTCTTGGTGAAGGAGACATTATATTTGCAACGGTCTGAGGTAGATGGGAGCCCATGTCATGGATGACTGACAGGGCTGGCTATGAGGATTACATCGGGCCCCATGGGTCTGGTGACCATAATGAAAGTGGTTCCATGTTCCTTGACTTTGCAAAACATCAAGGGCTACAGATTGCTGGGGCCTGGTCCCAGCACCCTGAGCTGCATCATTGGGTGATTAGGATCCTCTTTGCTGATGACCCGTGTGTCTGGGCAGCTGCCAACTAGATTCCAGTGGTGTTTAATCATGTTGTGGGTGTGGCAACACACTGCACCAGTGCATGCTCCCCAACCTGACCTGACCTGTGATGCGATATCCTACAGCCCAACTGTCCATCCATCCATCCATCGTTGAGCAGCTTATTCTGCGTAGGGTTGCGGGGAAACTGGAACCTGTCCCAGGCAGTATAGGGCACAAGAATGGGGTACGCCTTGGATGGGATGCCATATTTATGCTTTGAAAAAAGAAGTTTTCAGTTCTGCAGTTTAGATAATAGTTCATTTGCCTTTTTTGTTTCTTTCAAGAATATTTCAGAATAAATTAGCACTGGAAAAAATGAAGACTGAATGCATGTTAACAACCCAAGGAAGATGTCTACATTTTCTTTAAATGTTAAATCATGCACTCTGTTTCCATGTCAAAGCCTTCTGCCTACTTATCCTCCTACATCTATGATCTCATCCAACTAGCCAAAGGTGGATTGTTGTAAGGTACTTCAGTGTTTCATGCTTTTTGCTGATTTGCATGTGCTCAGTCCTGCGATTAGTCACAGGGACTAGGAATCTGGTTGTAGGTTGTCCACTCGAATTGGGTTGAGATTTCCATTAGTAATGTGATTTCAGATGAGGTGATCAAACAATGACTGCTGTTCCTTTTGTTTGGGTAGAAACTGTTAAATATAAATAATAACTCGAAATAAATGAAGTTTAAATGAAGTTTTGTTGTGATTTCACTTTATTTTTGTGAATAAATAACCTACTAATAAGCTACTCAAGACATTTTAAAACTTGACTCTCCATAATAATAATGATAATAATAATAATAATAATAATAATGCTCAGTATATATATTGCACACCATCTGTTGAGCCACACAGATGTCTTCCAATTATGTCCTAAATTTGTATAATGTTATTTCATGATTTATAACACAAGACAAGGAGGTGATCATGTAAAAAAATGCACACACACATATATATGTGTGTGTGTATATATATATATATGTCAGAGCATGTGAGCGGAGTGGAGCGGTGAGAATTTCCTCTCCTCGCTCACGAGGCTGTTGGCTCCTCCACGCTCGCTCCAGTTTAAAAGAGGGACAAATAATCTGCATGCCTAACAAATGTCACCTTAAACCGAAGCCTTATATCATAAAGAAATGTGAGCAACGGCACTCCGAACAGAAAATATATATTTTTAAACAACATATAAACAACCCACACAATGGCATCCCACACAAAAATAGGCTGTGCATCTGTTGGTCAAAATTAAATACAAAACATTGTAAAAACGACTGTGTATGCAGTTATGATCTTTGAACACTGTTCAATAAACCAGAGCAATCCGTACATGATGAATTAAACTATTTATCGAAAGTAGTAACAACCTAAGCACAAATTGTGTTTTGTAGCAGCCAAACAATAGTGAACAAAAATCATTCCCACACTTCTAAACATAGCGAACAAAAACCACTCCACTTCTAAACATAGTAAACAAAAAAGTTCCCATCCTTCTATTAATTGATAACATTTAAACAAATAACTCCAAACTGTACTTGCCTTTCTACTTTCCTTCTCCATTATCTTGTCCGGCATCACAGAAATCGTTATTAAACAATGGATATGTCCTGCTACTGCTTGTGAGTATAGTATTGGTTTGGAGTCTACCAGCAGACTTTCGATGTATGCACAGTGGATCTAATGTGATGTCATTTCCGGGCCCACAGTTCCATACTGTTGGTTGACTGCGTGTAAACACAAGATGTGACTTAAATGGACTTTGTTCAGCTACATTTAGCCCAGTCGCAAAACAGTGCTTCTTGGACAAAAATGCTTATATCTCGCAAACGGAATGTTATACAAAGAAATTTTCAACACAGATTTATGAGGGGTGTTCAATAATTTATCTATTTCAGTAGGAAAGAAAAGTTTTTTTTTTTATTTTTTTGTCAATATAGTCCCCAGATAGCTCCATACACTCCATCCACTTTTCCTGCAATGACTTTAACCCCTTTGAAGAAAAAACTTCAAACCAGGACATCACAGCTGCCTTGACGTCTTCATCACTTGAAAGCCATTGTCCATGGAGAGATTTCTCCAAAACTCGGAATAGGAAATAATCTGAGGGAGCCAGGTCAGGACTGTAGGGTGGATGATTAGGCTGCTGGAACCCACATTTTTGGATGGCAGCCTGTGATTGACGTGACATGTGAACCAGCGCATTGTCGTGAAGAAGCAGCACACCTGCTGTGATCATTGTGTTGGTGTAACTCTCCCTGGTTATGTTTGTCGTGTGTGCCATGAACTCCAGAAGCAAAAGTCCTTCAGTATCTCAGAAGACAGTTGCCATGGTTTGCCTGCAGATTTTTCTGTCTTGAACTTTTTTGGGGTGGGAGATGACCTGTGCTTCCACTGTATTTATTCCAGTTTAGACTCGGGATCTTTGTGATAGACCCAAGTTTTATCTCCAGTCACCAAATGAAGAAAACAACTCACTTGGTCTTCATGGGGCATCTCCAAGTTCTCCTGAAAGCACTGGAGCCTTGTGGCCTTCTGACATGGTGTCAGAATTCTTGGAACCCATCTTGCACTGACCTATGTCATGCCCAACTTTTCATGAATTATTTTACAAACTGTACCTGCTGAGATCTTCAGCTATTCAGAAACCTTAATTTGTCAGTCTGACAAAATTAAATCCTTGACTTTCTTGCACATTTCTGTGGAAGTTGCTTCCACAGGCCATCCAGTATGAGAATCATCTTCAATGGACTCTCTACCCCACTTAAACTACTTGCTCCAAAATTTTACTTTGCAGGATGATGGAGCAGACTCACCATAAACTGCAGTCATGCGTTCATGGATCTCCTTTGAATTTACCCTTCTTTTGTGAGAAATTTTATCACTGAACATTGTTCTAAATCTACCATTTTCTTACTTGTTTCACACAAGGACCCTCCTGGCACCCTGTCTCTTGGACTGGCACTGAGCCACAACTGTGCACGAGTAACCATGAGACATGTCACAACCTGCCTAGACTTGTTTCAGCACACTTGCTACTTTCTTTCATACTCAGGTAGATAAATTAATGAACAACCCTCATATTCTGGAGACTATACAAAATCCAACGCAACACCCAATTGGGTAAGTCCTAAATATTCTGTAGTAATCATTCTAGTCTGACAGATGGAACTTCAGTGTCAAACAGGATTAAATTTCAGCTGTCTACGTATGTTTTTACGCATTTCACAGCCAAAAAACCAAACCAAAGCTAAATTCATATAATAAAATTAAACAGTTAGTGGTTATCATTAGCTTCCACTATTTTTTTTTTTTTTAGTGGTTTATCGATTTAACGTTATCAAATTAAACTTTGGAGTTAGTAAATTTAGCAGTTATTGACACTAGCTTTTAGGTTAGCTGTGTCCACCACTGATTATTTCATGTTAATTCAAGTAGAATGTAAATTATGCATAAAATATAAACAAAGCATCATTATTAATGAAAGTTTAATATAAATAGTATTGTTTAGTAGAAAATCACCATGCAAGTGCTTAAGTGATCTGTTCTACTGGTTATACATTTTAACATCCAACCAAAAAAAAGTTCATCATAAACAAAAGAAAATTGTGCAGGTTTGCTGTACTTCCTTCTGCAGGATGAGCTGGTCAAGAATAAAAATGAGATAACTACCACCATGCATTTCTTCTACCAAGCTCTCCTCTCCTGTTTGCTACATCTTATATCACCACCTAAGTGGCAGTTTGTGTCGAGCAAATAAATTGGCTCTAATTTATTATCTATTTACTACCTTAAGATTGTTTGTTCGTTACCATTGCTATGGATAACCAAACTAGTTCCTAAATGAAGTTGGTATAATATCAACACTAACTGTAGCCCTATGGCCAATGAAACTTTATGTTGTTGTGTTTTAGATAATTTGTTTGATGTAAAGCAATAAAAGTAAAGTGAATAAAGTATAGCTGCACATGCAAATTAATGCTGCTTTAAATCTCCATTAGTGAAATGTTTCAGTTTTGTAATCTAAATAATCCGATTAACATTTTGACATTGCTATTTCATGTTTATTTGTTTACCAAAGTTTGTGATCTTGTGATCAGTCCAACAAAGTAAGATCAGACAATGACAAAAAGCCTTTACCCAGTTTTATATTTATTTAACTATTCATCTTATACAGAGCAAGGTGGTCTTGGGGGTGATTAGCGTTGGATAAAGTACAGTAATACAGCACCCCTGCACACTCTTTACAGAACACTGATCAGTCAGTGCTATGCTTCAGAAAGTATAGCAGGTGATACTGTGTTCTGTACAGTGTTAAAAAGATGGCTCTTGCTTCTCTCTTCTCTGATTAAATTTAAGTACTACTTGTACATCAGTGTAGATGCTGAGCTATAGCCCAATTTTGGTACTTAGATGTAATTAGGATTTCAGTGACCCAGGTCTGCAGTAGGGACATCTTCCATTGTTTGTAATATAATTCTGAAATAAAAATACAAAAAATAGGTTAGGTGCAAATCCCAGTATATAATTCCATTTAATTAAACTGTAAAAACTATAGATTAGTCGGACTGTTGAATATAAAGTTTAAACTATGAAAGTGCATCCAGCTCTATTCCACCGCATTACTATTGCATTAAAAATATTCTTCTTTTCCGCTGAAATTATAATGAAACATTCAACACTTTGTTGCATGCATCGGCGTTACATATATTTTGTACTTACATTTCTGCAAGAGCGTGACACAGTCATAAAGCCCATACAAGCCAACCACTCTCGTTTCAACTGCAAGTTATATAACCTGCTCCCACCTGCCTGACATGCAGCAGTGGACTATGAGTGAGAGAGGTGTTGCTCCTGCGATCAGAACTAGCTATCCTGCATGCACCGTGTGACCTACAGCGTCTGAAGCACTTTTCACTTTAATGTTGTGTTTGAAGAAAGGTATCAGCTCAGAAGAGATGTCACAAGGGTGTTCCGAGTACATGTGCAGAATGCCACCAAACCACTAAAAGAACTCACAAGCAAATATTGAACTCCACAAGGTACGTGCAAAGAGGCTTTCCCCAGAGAGTTCCTTAACTGGAAAGAGCCATTCAATAAAAGACCACCAGTCCAAGAAGTCCTGCAGTGTGTAAGATCTAACGGGGAGGAAAAATAACAAGTCGAGGTAATCCCTGCAAAGATTCACCATAATCTCAAGGAATTACTTTAATGACTAAGCACAGTCAGAGAAAACAAGCCAGCTCAAATACCTGCCAAATGAGCAGGTCATCATCAGCAGGTATGGTTACAGGGCTGAACCAGAAGACTACTGCACCAAACACCAAACAACCACCGATACACATGACCGGAAAACGCAGGGAGATCAGAAGTTGGACAGAAAGGTACACACATGGTTGGTAGTTTACACAATGGCTAAAGACACACAAGGATCAGACAGAATTTACATATGACACAGATAAGGACACATGCAACAATAAGAAATACAACTCAAGTACTTACAATATCACACACAGGGGCTATTTATAATACCCGCGGAGCATGTTGGGAGATGTTAATTAGCCCCGCTGTGCAGAGCTATCCCGCCGGCATTAGCCTCCTCCCCCGCCGGCATTAGCCTCCTCCCCCGCCGGCATTAGCCTCCTCTCCCGCCGGCATTAGCCCCCTCCCCTGCCTCGGCCTGAGGCTTCCGCGTGTTGCGCTCTCCCTCCCAGCTGGCCAACTCCTTGCATAGCGCGGCTGGTCCTGCAGGCTCTGCCACCACTGCTCGTCGAACTCACCATGCTCCTGAGCCAGCCTAGCTTCCAGCGTGCGGCACGCCTCCTCGCGGCTGGTCAGCTGAGAACCACCACCAGCCAGCGAACGGTTGGAGTCCCTGGAAGCTCCCGCCTCCCTTGTACACAGATTTCGTCTGTGATGGGGGACCGGCGGACTGGCATGGATGGCTTGAGGTTGCACTGCACAGGTCCAGGGTACTTCAGTAGAACAGGGTAGCGCCTCCCTCACTCATCCCCCACTGGTGTGGGCTTCTGGGCAACAGAGTGCCTGGTGCTGCTTCTCCTTGCAGTACCAGCGGATGAGCTTCTTGTCCTGAAGTGTGTGATCCCAAGCCGTCCTCGTTCACTCCAGTGCCACCAGTGGGGCTGCTTCTGGCATCCCATTTCTGAAAGCAGTGTAGCTCATGGCAGACTAAGGTATCACAGCAGCAGCAAGAGACAAGGAGACTTTTCTTAAGGGAAAGAATGTCCTTTTATTAGATCCCTTAAAAATACTTACACCAAACAACCATCAGCACACATAACAGGGAAATGCAGGGAGGTCGGACAGCAGACAGTAAGGCACACGTGCTGGGTAGTTTACACAATGGCTGAACATAGGCAAGGATCAGACAGGATTTACATATGACAGACAAGGACACACACGACAATAAAGAATACAAGACAACTATTTACAATAACACATGCAGGAGCTATTTACAATACCCACAGAGCATGATGGGAGATATTAATTAGGCCTGCTATCCTGCCAGTATTACAGTATTTTGATGGTATTTTCCAAAATAATGGTATTTATTCACCAAGCAGGGGGTCCCACGATAAAAACTGCCAGTAAGATCCAAAACAGTTTCCAGACTATGATTTTCAGGTTTTATGGAGTTACTATATCACTGTATTCTTATTCTTATTCATACACATTATTTGAATAGTGTCCTTGCTAGTTAGTTCCAGCCATTTTGGCTAGCTCCATTAATTTATTTACAATATACATTAAAATTAAGATGAGTGTAATGCCAAAACAAATGTATAAGAAATAATTTATTTGCCATGAATGAAGTTTATGATATTGAATGAAATGTGTAACCATGCCCCAGTCAGTGAAAGTGTGTTAATGTATATTGTAAATATGTCAGATTTATGTTAAGTTTGTAATCTGACGTCGAAGTGCAGTTTGGAACACTTGCAGAAACATTATGAAAGTACAGAGTAAGCAAAGGTGCCAGTTTGTTTTGATCCCAGATATCTGATAACAAAAGTCTTGAGTACATGAAGATGACTAAACGGTGTAGTTACAACATTCATTTGGATAAATAAATAAGAAAAACCGAACTCATGTCACTATTTCTGGCTCCTTTCATTGAATATGTAG
>JAOYFF010000106.1:25485745-25538486 GCA_025773925.1 Cryptomyrus ogoouensis
ATGCGATTTGAATACGCGCTAATGCGGCTATTTAGAATGTGAATAGCGATCTTCGGGTGAGAGCGGTACTACACGCCCCCGATGTAGGTAAAACAAAGTAAGGTGACATGGTTTACTTTTTTGCCGATTTAACCTAATTTTAAAAACTTGAGTACTTCCGACAATGGACGTTTTGAAAAGAAGACAGATTACAGACTGGGTAATTAAGCCACACCTATTGCTGACGCAGATTACAGACTGGGTAATTAAGCACACAACCATGCAATCTCCACGAACGAACAATAGCAGCAGAATGGTGATTCTGCAAAACAGCTTAGTGACTTTCAACTTGGCACCATCATAAGATGCCATTTTTCCAACAAGTCAGGTTTGCCAGGTTTCTACCTTGCTAGAGCTGCCCTGCTCAATGGCAAGCGATGTTATTGTGATGTGAAACTGTGTGGGAGCGAGTTCAGTTACGAAATGGTAAGTTACACAAACAGAAATGGAGCTGATCACCCAACAACACCAAGCCTGAATGGTAGTAAATCCTACCAGCAGTGTTCCAGAATCTAATGGAAAGCATTCCCAGAAAAGTGAAGTACAGTGGTACCTCGGTTCTCGAACTTAATCTGTTCCGGACTCCGGATCGGATCCTAAAAAGTTCGAGTTCTGATTGATTTTTTCCCATAAGAAATAATGGAAAACCAATTAATTGGTTCACGGCCCCCCAAAATAACACCTAAATATGTTTTTTTTTTTTTTTTTTTCCGAGTTCTAGTGAGATCGAGAACTGAGGTACCACTGTATTACAGTGAAAAAAGAGCAGATCACAGCAGCAGCAAGAGACAAGGAGACTTTTCTTAAGGGAAAGAATGTCCTTTTATTAAATCCCTTAATACTAACACCAAACAACCATCAGCACACAAATATCGGGGGAACGCAGGGGCCTCGTCCGTTGTAGACGATATTCCGTTATAAGCGAGTCCACTATAACGGGATTTTACTGTATTGACTGTTTTGAGAAATTGTCTTAGTTGTACAAATGTTAAGTATATTTCATGAAATGTGCTAAAGCAATCGAGGAAAAACCATATTACTGGTTTTGAAATTAGATGTTGGATAAGCTGGTATCCAAATCTTTTGGCCATATAGAGTATCACATTCATTCAAGTTTCACAATGCAGGAGGGTGGGGATTTAGAGCTTTTCCAACTCCTGGTGTAAGGCTGGGAATAACCCAGGATGGGGTGCTAACCCACTGCAGGGCTACTGCATTATATATATATATATATATATATACACACACACACACACACACACATACATACATACACACACATTTTTATTGTCTGGTTTTCACACATTACAGATTACAAGTGACAATACTGATCTTTACTGAGCATTATCCGAGAGTCTAATCTAATTATATCTACTTAATCAGGCTTACAAAAAAATAACCTACCAAGGTCCTAAGTATTTCAACCTTAGAATAAAGTAGTTATGCCTCTACTGAAATTCACAATTGCAGTTTTGGTTGAGTTAATTTCTTTCATTTATTAAAAAAAGAAGGAAACAGGGTATAAGGCTGACACTTACTGAAGCCCTGGTTGGTAGCACATACACCGACAATAACTAACCAAGGAACAGGGCAAGGGCAGGCACAAGTAACAAGGCTAAATGAGGGACAGGTGTGGGTTATTACTAATTACAGACAAAGAAATAAGAGCTAGAGAGAACAGGAGAGGGTCATGAAAAAAGGCCCAATTGCAAGGTCCCTCCTAAGACCTAAGCCCTGAACCCTCACAGACTGCAAGGGATTGAAATGGTATAAATAAGAATGGGACTGCAACATACTAAAACATGTTCCTTACTATTGTGGTTTTGGAGATTTTTATTTATAAATTTGAACCGTCTTCACAGCCAAGGCATGTGCATTTAAGGGATCGAATGCCTAATTTGAATGTGTTCAGGCTCTTGCATTGCATTACTGTCAAACAGCGTAATTAATAAGCAAAAATAAAAAGAAATGGTTTGTTTACCATTTATGCTGCTGGGCTTCTCATTGTAACCCAATGTTTCATGTCACTATGCTATAAACTGTGAATAACTCCCTCAGACAGAAATGTGGATAACTAAAGGACTCAAAATGTCTCAAATGCCCTTATGCAGTCAATAATTTGACAGTGGGATGGCCCTAAGACTTCAGGAAATTAGTGGGAACGCACATCAAAGTCAAAATGTGGACATTTGGATTGGATGAAACACTAAAGACTTCAGACACTACGAGAGACTTGAAACTTAGGTGAAACAGAACATGGCCACAACCCTAAAGACTAGCAGGACAACCAAAGCAAAGGCACGAAAGAGGAACTAATACATAAACACAAGAACATAAACATGGGGCAAACTCAAAAGTCCAATACAGTTGAGGTTGGTCTTTGGCCCGCAACAGTGGGGATATATAGTTCTCAGGTGTGTTGTTACCCCATTCAACAACATGGTGGCCCAGGCAGCTGGCAACCACACAAGGCGCTGAAGGTGCTACAACACTGGGGGAGGAACAGGATGGCCAGCAACACCTGCTGGCCAAAATGGGAACACGACAAGGCAGGGACTAATCCTGATGAAGTCTCAAGCTTTATAATGATATAAAGCTGCCATCACCACAGTTTTATTATATAATAGAAAAAAATAGCAGTGCTGGCAGAGGGATGCCCAGAAATTCAATATCATGATAGGGTTACAACTTATCCGGAACTTAATGTTCCCTATTCCACCCAGAAAGCCACGTCAATATGTAATTCTTCCACTAGCAGGAGGCATCACACATTACATTAAAAAGTATTATAAACCATTTCAAATTTTTTTGTTATAATTTATGACTATTTCATATATCATGCATCCATTTATATTTAAATCTCACTTAAGCTACCTTTTAGATTGTCATATAATGCAGTGCACAATGCACCCAGCATCTGAATTTGGCAGCCTGTAGCACACACCTGTGATTAAGCTCACTTTAACTACCCTTGTTTATCTGCTTGTTGAAGAAAATATCTCATCAGCCAATCATATGTCAGCAGCACAATATATAAAAATGCAGATACAGGTCAGGAGCTTCAGCTAATGTTCACATCGAACACCAGAATGGGGAAGAAAGGTGATTTAAGTGAATTTGAATGTTGCATGGTTGTTGGTGCCAGACGGGCAGGTATGAGTATTTCAGAAACTGCTGATCTATTGGGATTTTCTCACACAACCATCTCTAGGGTTTACAAAGAATGGGCCGAAAAAAAGAAAAGGTCCAGTGAGCAGACCTCTGGGTGAAAATGCCTTGTTGATGGCAGAGGTCAAAGAAGAATGGCCAGCGGAGAACTTCCTGATTATAATTGATCTTGGAGAATAACAAATAAGAGGACAAATGACATAGGTAAGGAATGAATGAGATTTGGGAGTGTTTCCCAAAAGCCTTCATTATTCAAGATAACAAAAGAACTTCTGTAGTTCTGTGTTGGCTTTTCCTCAGCCTATGCGTGAGAAAAGCACAGACTGTCAATTACTGGAAGAGGAAGATCGATTCCACACATTTCATTAGTGAAATATGCTACATTATTGTCACATCTGACAGTTTTTTTGTTACATTGACAGGCTAATTAAAAAGCATCAATAAAAAACACACAAAAGCACACAGAATTAAGATAAAAAAAATTAACTTATTTGTTGAAAATATATGAATAGGCCTAAAATGTGATGTTTTTTCCCTGTAAACCATTCAAGAAATTGGGAGTATGAATAGGGTTTGCATCAGTTACACAGGTATGTCTGCAATGGCTTGAAAAACATTTTTAGTGTAATGCAAGGCATGCCCTTCTGCTGGAAATTATATGAAGTTCTGTGCAGGGTGTAATAGAAATGTGATCAATGCATCCACCGGTGGCGTAGAAACAGAGAGCTGACAGAAACTGCACTATGGGACTGAGGGCAAAATTCCAGTGTTTTCCTCTGTTCAATGTCTTCTGCCCGAGACCAAGGAGGCTCATTATTTCACCCCAGGCCAACCTGTATTTCTCTAATTTTTTATTGCTGATATGGTCCAAGGGGTCAATGTCCACTTGGAAAACAGCATTTAGACCAGCAATTTGGGTTCTTGGATGGTGCTCAATGCTCAATTTTTTTCTCCAGTTGAGTTGCACAATTCTCTGGATAGCTGCCATGGTCATTGCTGTTAGTAAAGGGTGATTCACCTTCCCTTGTGTTTGTGATCTGGTTCAGATGACCTCTGTGTCTCTGTGACAGAATGGCAGGCAAAAGTGGGTCAGAGAGCTCTTGATTTATGAGCAAGATTGTGAACTATTTTATGAAGGGATTTGAGAAACTGTCACTAATTATCAATTGATCTTTTGATCCTATTGATAGATATCAAACTATTTAGCATTACAAAGCTTTTGGGAAACCCACCCCAATCTGATAGAAAAGCAAAAGTAACTCAAATAACCATTTCTTCTAACCACAATATACAAGAGAGCCTCTCTGAGCACACAACACATCAAACCTTGAAGCAGATGGACCACACAGGGTGCCACTCCTGTCATCTAAGAACAGGAACCTGAGGCTACAGTGGGCACAGGCTCACCAAAATTGGACAATAGATGGTTAGAAACATATTGCCTGGTCAGATACCTGTTGACTTTTGCTGTGACATTTAGATGGTAGGGTCAAGATTTGTCATAAGCAACATGAAAGTGTGGACCCATCCTGCCTTGTATCAACAATTAAGACTGCTGCTGGTAGTGTAATGGTGTGGGGGATATTCTCATGGCACACTTTAGGCCCCTTAGTACCAAATGAGCATCATATAAATCCTCCAGCCTACCTGAGTATGTCCATCCCTTTATGTCCACCATTTACCCAACTTCTAATGGATACTTCCAGCAGGATAACATGCCATGTCACAACGCTCTTATCTCAGACTGGTTTTTTGAACATGACAATGAATTCACTGTACTCAAATGGCCTCCACAGTCACCAGATCTCAATCCAGTAGTGCACCTATGGGATGTGGTGGAACAGAGAGTCACATCATGAAGGTGCAGCTGACGTATCTGTAGCGACTGTTTGATGCTATCATGTCAGCATGGACTATGCCTCTCTGGAAACATTTGCTCCTCAAATGTACTAGTTCCCTATTGGTCCTGATGCAGCCTAGCCAGCTCTGTTCCCTATAGTCTACTATACCCCCTGTTCCTCAGAGTTTTCATTCTTCATCATAATATTAATCACTTGTTTATACACGTAGTTCTATTGAGATTCTACTTTTAAACTTTCAGGCAACTTGCATTTGTCCTGTCTTCCCTATATTGTGAGTGCTACAGTATTAAATTAACAAGTGAATAACAGAGAATGATACCTAAATGACTCTTGATACAATTAAATAACACAATTGTACTTTTTAAAGAAACCAATTGTTCATCCAAACCAGTTTTATGTGAAAAAAAACACTGAGATGACTGAGTATTATTTTCTCTCTAAAATTAATTGTTTAAATGTTTGTTGACACCTGTTGTCTTTTAAATGACAATGAGCTATATAAATAAAGATGACTCGATGTGACTATTATGTCACAGTTGCATATATATCCTTTAAGATTTGATTCACACCCTTACAAATAGAAAGTCTATGCAAATTGATACACATTAATATGAAAATTAATATGAATTGTCTGATAATATTAACTTTTTGAAATTTCTGTAATATTTTACACTCTGGGTTAGGTGGGACAAAAATTTGATGAAATCCTACTCTGTCATTATTGATTGAGATTAGTATATGAATTCTTTCTATACAGGTAGACAAGATTATAATTCATGAAGGATTCTTATTAAAAAATGATTGTATACTGTCATTGCTTTGACCGGTTTTATTATGTTGCATCTATATATTATTGAAGTGATAACTGGTCCCAGCTATAGTGTTTCCATAAAATTTTCATGTTGTTTCTAATTTAAATGCTCTCTTTCCCGCTGATCTGCTACAGCATTCATTTAATTTGTCTGTTTTTCATTTTCTGGAAACAGGCTAAAAAGGGAATAAAATGTAGAAAGTGCAACAAGATATAAAGGAACAATATAGTAATGTCACAGAACCAGCAGGCAACTGTCAGTTTTGTAGTTGGATTTATAGCTGCTCTGTTATTCACCTTAACATTTTTCTTCTTCTCCTATAAGCCCATTTCCTGTCACTAGTTCTGCAATTACAGGTTTTACATAGCTCACAATTAAAATCTTAGATCTGAATCATTGCTAATTTATACAACTGGGTGGTTTGATTGGAATTAGTCGATGTGTTTTGCTTAAGGGTACAGCATAGTTGAAACTCCTCGGTCACATGTGGTACATTACGCACTGTCAGTGCAAGCAATGTCTTTTATCGAAAGTAATATTTCAGGCTGGGGCACAAGCACTGGTGCAGTGTGTCCACTGCACGACACAACACCTCAGGATCCTGTCTGGTGACCTTCCATTCCAACACGTGTTCCAGTCCCACACTCCAGAAATGCCCATCTATCTGCCACAGCCAGGTATTACATGGGAGTCCCCTTGGCTTAGTCCAGCCACTCAGGTCCCCAGCAATAAGAATCCTTCCTTACAATGCAGGTAATAGGCCTCACTCGGGACTCCCTGAGCAACTGCTTGTTCAACACAGAGTCAAACCAGCAGTACCCAAGGATTCTCCAAAGAGACACAATATCAAAGGAGTCCAGTCTTCGTCTGAGGTCACTGGATCGCACCCATGTGACGCAGCCATATAGCAAAACAAAGATACCTGGAATGCCACACACCGCTTTTCAGTGACCTTATGACCCCCCATGCTCTCCCAATCTGTCTACTGACTTCATAGGAATAGCCACCAGAGACATGAATGTTGCTGCCAAGGTAAGACTTACCGACGAGGTCAATACTCTCTCTGCAGACAGACAAACTGCTGACGTCTGTGCCCAAGAGGTCAATAAAGACCTGGATCTTGGTTTTGATCCAGGACACTTGCAAACCCAGACACTCAGAGTGCTCGCTCAATCTCTCTCTGATCAAAGCCTCCACTGACTCCACAAAGATCTCAGTATCGTCTGCCCCACAGCTGCTAACTTCACGACCCTACCTAACACCCAGTCCATGGAAGCATTGAACAGCATAGGAGCAAGAACACATCCTTATGAACCCCAGAATCCACTGGGAAGAACACAGAGGTTCTGCCTCCAATCTGCACAGCACTCACAGTACCAGTGTATAGGCAGGCCATGGTGTCCAGCAACTTCAGGGGGATCCCCAATTTATAGTGGATAGATTTACTTTATTTTTATAACTCGTATTGTTGAAAATCCTACTTTTTTAAATATAATATGTTCTGATAAAAAGAAATAGGAAATTGAATGAACTGCTTCCAGCAGTTTCTACTCTAATGTGAATTTACATTGTTCCTTACTGTGCTGTTTTCAGCTGTGACAACAGATTGCTACTTTGCTGAAATGGGTCCTGGCCTATTAACATAAAGGTTAAGTAAGAGTCTCGGCAAGTGCATTCTAATGTCAACCTTGGTGGTGCAATACCTTGAATCTCATTAGCCTGAACAGGCATCCTCTCTTGCTGCAGGTTATTCCAAAGAGTACAACTATTAATCTTGTCTTTAGAGTTGTCCTTAATCCTAGGAGTCTTCAATCCCAAATGTTAAACAACAAGTGATTGCAAATGTAGATAATTTAGCCTTTACCATGTTTGTCTATACAATTTACTTTCTTGATGATCATGAAGAAAATACAAATTGACTGAGCTGCTCCTCTGCATCACATTTTAAATGACACGCATGCTTTTCCCATCACCTCATTAATCAAATTGAATCCTTTAACCTTACAGCCCTGACTTTCACTCAACAAGACCTCTTCCCAGATTATTTTTTTTCCCTTTGATAAAAAGCAATGGGCTTGCTGAAAATAAAAATGCAAATTAAGTTCCTATCCTAATTCACTGAATAAATGGAGAAAGCTTTCAAATGAGGTTTGCCCTCTCTGTCTATGGAATGTTGCCATAGTGTAATGCTGTATTTAATGCAACTGAAATGTGTGCATTAAAATGTAAAAAAAAAGGTTGTTAGTAAACTAAATAATCATGTATTTATATCACGCGAAATGTGCATCTAATTTCACTCAAAGTACTGGAGACCTGGTGTAATGTATAACAATCCTGATATTTTATTTCAGAACTTCACAAAACATCTGCACTAAAGATTGTGTTTGGATGGTGGAATGGATATAAATCATTTGACTGTAATGAATTGCCTGTTTCTCCACTAAATAGCAACAACATCACTTTGTAACATACTTGTTACAATGTCTGTGTTTAGTTGTTCTGGGCATATGATAATTCTACTACTTAAAAAGCCAGATGCAAGTCATCTGGCATTATTTATGAGTATGTCAATAATCCTAACCTATCTCACATTCAGTCCAATATTTTATAGAAATGCATATTACATATCTCAGTGTCCGTGTATTACAAATACTGGAGAAATCTTTCCCAGACACCTAAATGAATCGATGGTACAATTGTGTTTTTGAGAACTTTTCCTCTTGTATTCTTATCATTTTTTGTTTAATATTTAAAGCGATTTTTAAAACATTAAAAAAAAAAAAATGTGTAAGGCAGAACAACACGAAGTTCTGGCAGGCTGTCAGTGTAGCTGCAAGGATAATCTGATGCCCCATATTATGCAGGTGTTACCCTGATTCTCAGCGACAGCAGTGTAAGGAACCACCTGCTGGGCTATCAACCGTATCCAATCAGGGAGCAGGGGGCTCTGAATGCGTGCCGGTCTTTTTTCCTGAAAAGTTACTTACCTGTTATAAATAAAAAGAATTAAATCTGACTCCAATGTATATAGTTTAGAGATCGTTTTAGTATATTTCAGCTGGTTAATTTGAAGTTGCCCTGGTTACTTCTAGGCTTCTCTTCCAGTTAACTAATCCCATTCACTCTGGGTGGTATAGCTGCTTGGGATTCACTTCCTGAAGATAAAGTGATATCCCCAGACACAATATAAAGTCAGGGACTGCAGGGCTACTACAAACTAGTATGCTATTGGCATATTTGGTATGTCTAGTTCAGGTACTCCCTAGAAGTAGTAGCCTATATCTGGATGATACAACTTAGAGACTGAAATTCAAAAGTCAGAATGGCTGGTTAAATAGCTCTGGGATTGACTCAATATCTAGGTAACGTAACTCAGAGGGACCAGCTTAACAGTAATATGTCTGATAGACTCAATTAAGGAGCTATATATATATATAGAAATTTATCATTGTCTAGTATAATGTAGCCACTACCCTGAACATAATATACAATATATATATTAAAAGTAATAAATATCTCAGCAGAAGGCACACAGTAGATGTGAGATAGATCTGGCTGCAGCTGACTGTCTTCTGGACCCCACCTTAACCAAACCCAGAGATTGTTTTTTTCTTTGGTAAGGGGTGATAAACTGATCGTTGGCCAGATTTTGAGCTAGTCATTTTTTCTCAGAAAAATTCCAAATTGACTTCTAGTTTGGACTAGTATACTTTCAAAGAGATAATGATCACAACACTGCAATAAAAAAAAATATATTGTTTTTATTGCAGTGTTGTGATCATTATCTCCTTGAAAGAATACTGGTCCAAACTAACAGTCAATTTGGATTTTTTAATGTCAGGATTGTTGCATTTCTCTGTACACCAAAGGGGCAGAGTCTTCCAACAAGGAAAGATTTCACCAACTTTCTGCATCATTATAATTTTATGATCCAAAATTGCCCGTAGGTGTGACTGTGAATGGTGTGTGTGCTCTGCGATGAGCTGGCGTCCCATCCTAGGTTATTCCTTGTCTTGCATGCCTGTAGCTTTCGGAATCGACTCTGGACCCCCCCTTGACCCTGCATAGGACAAGCAGGTACAGAAAATGGATGGATGGTTTATATTTTTAATTGTACTTATGGGTTTAACTCAGAAAGCTAATTAAACTAGCCATGGATGAAACAGCAATATATCTTTGAGCACAGCATTTACATGATATCCCACTCCTTCACCTTAATCTTAACTTTAGCCCTAACTGTAGTGCCTAACCCTAGCAAGGGCAGCTCAACTTAATCTGGTGCAAGCAGAGAAGCTGGCTTGTGCATCTTGTCTTCTACTAGGGGCTTCACCATTTTGTTTGGAGGGGGAACTCCAAACAAGCTAATGTTTGAGTATAGACCCGAGTAAGCCAATTTGCTGTCCATCAAGCTGAAGTCTTAAATGGAATGCTGTGTTAAGACTCACAGCTGTCACATGAGTATGCAAACAAGGAATCCAAAGGGAATCCCTCCCACTCTGACACACAGCGGTTCAAATGGGGGTGGGGCTTTATAGGGATGAAAAGAAGTTCAACAGCAATGTTAGCAAAGGACAGTGACCTGCAAATGTGGAGGCAGGAAAATGACTATCCTGAGCGCATGAAGTCTTTATATTTATGCTTTATATATATAAAAATGTGAGAACATTGGGAATAATTAGGCCATCTGTTAGCTCAGGAATAAAATAAAAAGATGAGGAAACTATTGGTGACAACTTAAATAAGAAAATGCCACTTTGGATTACAAAGAACTTGATGTTCTATCACTGCAAATTCTAATTGCTTCTAGTTTTCTGCAAAATGACTGTCTTGAAATGAGCTGAGCAAACAATGACTTATGAAAAGGTCACCCAAGCTGAGAAGAGGTGGAAGAGCTGGGGTAAGCAGAAACAGAGCCTCCTCAAGCAGCAATGAACTTTTCATGCTTTTGGATGCAGATTCTGTTCCAGTTTAAGCTTTCTGCTTCATTTTAGTCCGTATTCATATTAGTCCGGTTTCTCTTATTGTTCTGTTCAACCAGTATGCCAAGCTGCACCTGCACTTTCTCTGTGATGACCATAAGCCATCATAATGATAAAATAAAAACACAACTTTCAGGATTGCATAGTAATGTCTGTCTGAATAAACATCAAGTTGTTAAGTCAGGAGTTACAAAGGTAACAAAGCAGTCAAAATCACAGTATAAATGACCTGTGTGGGCACCATAGTGTATGTGTTATAGACTACAGACATGGTATATATATTTACAGTGAACATGTTTACAGAGAGGTTTATGAAGCAGAGTACAACAGCAAAAAAGAAGTCAAGGGACCACACTTGTCAGGTGAACATTTTCAATAATGAAGGGTATACAAAATAGGCTGCAAGTCCTGATTCATGGGGATGAAGCTTTGCAGGCAAAATACATCATAAAATCCATCAATACAAAATTGATGTGAAAACAAAAATGTGCTTGAAAAAAACAATACAACGAACAAGTATGAATGAAATTAAAATGCGGAATTTTATTAACATGTTTGCCTGTGTCGTTCTTTAATCTTAACATGTATAAACTATTTCACAGCATGCACTTTTCAACTCTTTCAGAATATTCTAGATTGTACCACTTCAGTATGCAGTGGCATTACATTTTTAATGGTCTCTTTAAAATTCAGTGTGACATGTCTGCCACTTTGACAAATTGTGTTCTCTAAGGCAGAGGTACGTCTTGTCATAGTGGCACCATTAGCCTCAGTATGTATAACTCCGGACTTTTCTGTAATTTTTTTGTTTTGTATTGACTGACTTTTAAAAACAGATAGATAAATCTGTACATTTTGTTGTGATTTCTTTTCAAATGTTTTTTTTTTTGAGTTGTCACCCTATTCCATTTTGATTGAAATTTTGTAGGTTTTCAAGCACAATAAAGCAATTGAGGTGAAACAGTCTTCTTAAAGGTGAAGCAGTCTTCTTAAAGACACATTGGCAATATACAAACACAGGTAGATCTTCGCCTGCTAAGGCATTGCTGCCTGACGCACCTCCTCCAGTGCCTACAGCTTGGCTCGCTGCAGGGTCATCAGCCGGGTACCACCATTCCGTGACGTTTCGCCCCTTTGAACCCGGAACGTTTCCTTAAAGGCACATTGGCAGTAGACCAAACTGTGGGTTTAGACTTAGTCAGGGTTATGTGAGTGAAGTTTGAAAACTGTAATGTGTTAGCAGATTTCAAGGAATATGTGCTTAGGGTTTCTAACAAATAATAGGGTGGAAAGCAGTATTAAATGCGGACAGCACCATTTCAGTAATATATACGTGTGTGTGTATATATATATATATATATATATATATATATATATATATATGGTGCTGTCCGCATTTAATACTCACACATTAGCTCTCAGTCACTCATGTGAAGGAAATTATGCATAATGTGTGAGTATTATGCCTGATGCTTGATGGGATGTATGACATAACTGAGTATAGTGCTTCCAGGTGCGACAACAGTGGTCTACTATAGATCCAGACTAACGTCTTTGGCTTCTTATGTTAGTTCACATACAGTACATCTCTGAAATTGTACCTGTGTTTCATTTTGAGATCTGCACACACGGCCTCATTAGAAATCCCACCAGGCTATTAGAAAACATCTAATACTCCTATCCCAGCCCCAATCACTCCTTGTCTATAATAAAGCCTCTGTACCTTCGTCCTACTACAGCCCCGTATGCAGTGTGTTTCTATAGTTACGGCTACAGTGGTGGTACTATCCTGCACAGTAAATTGCAAATCTCTGATTATACAAAAAACATGGATACATTCTTTTCTCTTTAGTCTCCATGAGAATTATTACGTGCACTACCATTTTACAGCTGAGTGAGGTATATTTTTCTTTACATATGTATTACTTGTCCCGGGTCCTTTCTGTGTGGAGTTCACACTCTCTCCCCGTGTTCGGTCCCGGGTCCTTCCTGTGTGGAGTTCACACTCTCTCCCCGTGTTCGGTCCCGGGTCCTTCCTGTGTGGAGTTCACACTCTCTCCCCCTGTTCGGTCCCGGGTCCTTCCTGTGTGGAGTTCACACGCTCTCTCCATGTTCGGTCCCGGGCCCTTCCTGTGTGGAGTTCACATGCTCTCCCTGTGTTTGTGAGGGTTTCCGCCGGGGGCTCTGGTTTCCTCCCACGGTCCAAAAGTGTGCAGGGCGGGTTGATTGACAAGTCTGAATCGCCCTGAGTTGTGTGAGTGTGAGTGTGGCTGTGTGTGTGTGTGTGTGTGTGTGTGTGTGTGTGCCCTGCAGTGTGTTGGCAACTGCCCGGGGTTGGTTCCTGCCTGTGCCCCTTATTCCCCGGATAGGCTCCTGACCCCCCCCCCCCCCCACGACCCCAGTTGGGATTAAGCTGTTACAGTGATGGATGGATGGATGGATGTATTACTTGCAAAATTTGTAGCTTTTGTGGGTCTTTTTGATCAAGGAAAGCACTATTTATAAGGGTAGCTGGTTAATGAATGGGTATAAATCCCCTCTCTCTCCCTCTGAAAATAAGTTAAAGTTGTTTGTAGTGTAGCACTGCAGTGCCAGAACACATATGGCTACAGAAAATCTGTACACCTTGAGTCCCGAGTGCCTACCTGTGCTGACTTTGATTCAGCCAGAAAGGCTGAGACTGCAGAAAAGCCTTTAGATTGATGCCATGTTGCCTGTATTTAATCACCCTTTTGTTCAGAGTTTCAACTAAGCTGCCTCTGTGGAGAATGCGTTACATTCAGCTGTCAAAGTCTGTTAATCATTTTAATCCCTCACAACAGTTTGAGAATTCGCCAGCAAAGTGATGCTAGACAAGGATACACAAACAATACTACTATTTTGTATTTTTCATTTGGTGAAAATGATGAAAAAGAAGACAGTCCAGTAACATAAAGACTATGGATGCATTTGTATTTCTGCTGTTATTTTAAAATAACAACATTTCCTAACATGTTTCTGCTCTGTATTTAGCTACAGTTTTCTACTCTTAAGACTATGGATTCCAGTTCAGGAATATCACCTTGCTCAAAGAAGGAAAGATCTTCTCCGTTTTGGCACAGAGAATGACCAACTACTTCACCAAGAATGTCTACATTGACAGCAGCTGCCAGAAGATGGGGGTCCCAAGATTCCCAAGATGTGTGGAGCACTCAGTGAAGATTTAGGAGCACATCCAATAGGCCAGGCGGGAAAGAAAGACTTGCAGGTCGTGTGGCTTGATCTGGCGAATGCTTATGGTTCAGTGCCACACCAGCTCATCAATTACGCCACAGAGTTCTTCCACATGCCTGACAGAATCAGAAGCCTGGTCTCACACTATTTCAAGGACCTGCAGGGTAACCGGATTGCAGCATTTGGCGGTAGGTATCACCATGGGATGCTCAATTTTCTCTGTCCTGTTTGTGGCTGCCTAATACTCATTGGTGTCACAACCCACAGTCGACACCGCCGCCATGTCCTGTCCAAGAGATGGCACTGCATTACTCCGCAAGCTCCTGGTCCCAGTGAGGCCTCCGTCTTCCCATAAGTGCCCTGCTTTGCTGGTTCCTGACTGTGTAAATACATCTGCTGATGCTTCTGGACACATCATCAGTGATGTTCCTGAATCATTGGGTGTTTCGGGTCTTTCAACATCATACACTCTCATCCAGGTGACCCATCTGGGGCTGATCAGACCCCAGCTTGTGTCCAGATGGCTATCTAGCAACCACTACTGCATGGTTCCCCTCTCTTGAGCCACAGCCATCTTGAGGCCCTCTTTGCCGCATCGGTGGTACTGCGGATGGCTCTCCTCTTACGCTCTCCAACGATGCCTAAACTGCTGAAGGCACTGGCTAAGGAATGGGCCGCGAAACCTCTGCAGCTAACCTCCACTGGGAGGCACCTCACCCTCCATCCAGCTTGCTGACAGTCGCTGACCAGCCCTGCGTACTTGGAGACCTTCCTCTCAGAGGCTTCTTCCAAGCGGTCTTCCCATGGGACTGTCAGCTCCAGCAGCACAGCTGGCTTGGTAACCTCAGACACAAGGACAATGTCTAGACGAAGGGTGGTGACAGCAATGTGGCTGGCGAACTTCAGCTGCTGCTCAAGGTCCACCAACAGCTGCCAGTCTCTAGCAGAGGTCAGGATGCCTGCTGGTGATCTTTTGGCTGGGGTTACCGGCTCCCCAGCCCTAACAAAAGCGATGAATTTCTTGGAGGGACAAAACTGTTTTGCCGACACAAGTCCTGTGCTGATGGTTTCAGCGATGGTCTTAAGGACTTAATCATTCCTCCACCGGTATCGTCCTTCTCTAAGTGCTGTGGTGCACCAGCTGAGGATGTGCCCTAGGGTGCCTCTCTTGGAACACAATGGGCAAGCTGGTGATTCTGTTATGCCCCATGTGTGCAGGTTTGATGGGCTTGGAAGCACGTCATACACCTCCTGGATGAGGAATTTAATGCGGTGAGGCTCTGTTTTCCAGATCTCAGTCCAGGTCACTTTCCTCTCAACTGCCTTTTCCCATCTTGTCCAAGCCCCCTGCTGCCTCATTCCCACTGCCTTGCAAGATTGTGTCTCCTCCACAGCTGCTCTCACCTCCTCTTGGACAAGGCACCGCCTCTCCTTCCCTCTGGTGTTCATTTGGGGAGTTGGAAAAGAACTTAACCTGGCTTGGCCTCATGTGACCACTCCCACCAGGCTCCTGTGACGCAGCCTTACCTCAGCATCCCGGACAGCCTCCTCCACCCACCACTTCCTGCCCATCCTCACTTGGATTCCAGCTTTGGCCACCATTGGGTCACTAGAGTCCCTGTACTGCACTGCTTACCTAGCTCTTGTCACTTTGAATTCCTCTTCCAAGGATTTGAGGGGCAGCTGCAGTTTGTTGTTGCGCCCATAGAGTGCAATGTTGCTCAGGCTCTTTAGTAACCCAAGCCATCTCCGGAGGTGGTTGCTGATCTTCCTCTCTAGGGTCTCAACTGTAGAGATTGGGACAGCATAAATGAGAAGGGGCCACAGGATCCTTGGAAGGATGCCATGCTGATAGACCCAAGCTTTTTACTTTCCAGGAAGTCCGGACTTCTCCACGGATTTCAGCCAGCCATTCAACTCAGTGCAGGTTGACTGAATAGATGCTGAGTCTCTCAGAGAGCTGTCAAAAACCTTGCCCAAACTCTTGACTGGCTTCTCTGTGATTGTTGGAATGGCTGTGCCTGCGATGCAAAATCGAAACTTGTCCTCCACCTTTCTTTTCTTCGGCACCATGGATCTTGATTTGGCAGGTTTGAAACACATCCTGGCCCACGCCATCAGCTTCTGGAGTCCCTTCAGAATCCACCGGCAGCCTGGGACTGATTCTGTCGTGACTGTAAGGTCATCCATGAACGCCCTGCAGGGCTGGTCCAGAGCCAGCAGGAAAGAGAGGAAGGATCTGGTGGTGTCTGAGGTGACGAGGATGGAAGACGAGTGCTATAAGATCAAGGCTGTAGTGCAAAGACGACAAGGGGGCTAGACAACGTGGGAAAGCATCGTTGGCAGGAACATCAACATGGTGGACCTGTGGAAGATTCTTTAGGTAGAGCTCAGTTTATCTCTTTACTTATCACGATGACATATGACACACTCCCCTGCCCATAGAACCTACACCTACAATGCTGCCCCCTCTGCAGCAGTCTAAACGCAAGTCTCTAGCACATCTTGTCAGGCTGTAAGATCACACTTTTCCAAGGGCAATACAGGTGGCAATATGACCAGGTCCTGTGGAGATTACCAGAGGTACTGGAGGGGTACAGATAGGACATTAGCAGAGGTCATCCTTCATGAGAGAGTCAGCCCATTCAGTTTGTCAGAGAAAGTGGAGGCACCTCAAGCACCATGCCAGGAGTTCCACCAAGGGCAGTTCTCTCCACCCAAGACCAGAGAATGAGAGTTGATGTCAGCAGGATCTCTAGTACCCCTGTGAGAATACCAACACAAGCCTCCACCCTGACATAGTGATGTGGTCCACTGGTGCCAAGACCTTGTTCCTCATTGAGCTAACTGTCTCATGCGAGGAGGGAATAGAGGCTGACTTCGAAACAAAGAGACTGAGTACTCAGATCTCGCCACTGAGTATAAGGAGGCTAGGTGGAGAATCATCATCTACCCGGTAGAAGTAGGATGTCAGGGCTTTGTCAGTACCTCAGCGTTAGCCTACAAAGGGAGATGGGAATACCTGAAGCAGACTTGTGAAAGGCCTTGAAAGATCTGGCTGAAGAGGCTGAGAAGAGCAGCTTTTGGTTCTGGTTTAGGAGAAGGGAGAAGAGGTGGGGATAGGGGTGATAGGGAGATAGGGAGACGTCCTTGCTTCGCCACCAGGACACATCCTGGGGTTAAAGAGGCAAAATATGGGCGATGGGTGGTAGCTGGCTGATGACCCTGCAGCTGACCTATGGCCACTGGAGGAGTTGTGACAGGCAGTAATGCCAAAGGAGGTCAACATCTACCTGTATAATCAATGCAATGTAACTGCACAGCAACTGCAACTATGACTTAAGTCATGCAATATAATATAAAATTGGAGGTACTATATATGCTATTTGTAGGGGACAAAATTTCTATGTATCTTGTTGGAGGCCTGGCAGCTTAGGAACTTTATAAACAGGATGATGCCACTAGAGGATTAACCTGTGGACCAGGGTTTTTTATTCTAGCTATTCATGGAATAAATGATAGCAAATGGGGGCTTCAGGGAGTTTCTTGAATTAAAAAAGGAAGGAAGAAGCAGTGGAGATTCAGATAAAGAAATGAAAAAAAACAACAGCACTTTGAATAGCAGCCAGCTTTGCTTGCGCATACTCTCTCTTGATTCATGTATGACTCTGGTCGAACTAAATGGCAAAGAGGTAAGTGCTGAAACAAGGTACAGGTGGTAGGAATCAAACCTAAATGGAACTGTCACTGGACTGAGCCTCTCCTGATGGATGCCAGCCCCTACTACATTTCCCGGTGTGAATAATGTTCATGAAGGTGAAATTTTTTAACATTTTACATGCCTCATCACCCTGACACTGATAAGGAGTACTTGCCGACTGTTTGACACAGCCCATTTCACATCATTTAGTAATTATGCCATTTTAAAATTTTCTTTCCTGGTTTATGTGATGACAAGTGGTAAAACCATAAAAGTTCTACAGATTTCTAAAATGTGTCTTTCTCACTATGGTACTGGGCTGTAGTAGGACTAAATTTCAGCTTTCGCAAATGAAAACCATATCAATCACTCAATTAATCAATGAATTTTCAACAATGGTTGGCTGCAATGAACATTTTCCTGCAATGAACATATGTTAGGATACATTCTAAAATACCAAATACCCTGATCAGCCATAACATTAAAACCACATTGATTATCTCATTACAATGGTACCTGTCAAGGAGACCATTACATTTTAGGCAAGTGAACAGTCAGTTCTTGAAGTTGATGTGTTGAAAGCAGGAAAAATGGGCAATGAGTGACTTGCAGACCCTTGCAAGCACAGCGAACCACCAATCACAATCATTCTTGATAGAGTTGCACAATATGCAATAATAATATTAGTAAATAATATCGTATGTTAAACACATGGAATTTTCACTTCTTAAGGACTTGCGTAATCACATGGGTTAAGACAATCAGTTATGCTTATAAAACATTTTTACTCATAGAAGAAATAGGAAGAAATAGTAAATAGGAACAAACCTAAGCAAATCTTGCAGTTTTAATGTTTCTTTTGAAGATAATGGAGTATGTGTTAAAAATCAGCTTAAACTTTAATGTCACTACTTTCATGAACTCTGCATGGGCTCTGCAAGACCATCATAATCACTCATAGACAATGTGGCATATTTGTGAGAAATGAGTGAGGAGGAGAAAGCAAACAGGAACTGGTCACCAAAAGATATTTGCCTTTGGCAGTATGAATATATTTTGTATTCCATAGAGATGATACTGAGCAAAAGCAAGGCATTTATCAGCACTGTTTGAGTCTGTTGACACAACTTGTGGCAACACCACTAACTTATTTCACAATTTTTGGTAGATAATTACAAGCTCGGGTTGGCTGTAGTTTATTTCAGGTAAATTTCAAAATAATGCAATATAATAATGCAATATAAATCGCAAAAATGTCAATTTTTTATCGCAATGTGATTTTATTTTCAACATTGTGTAACCCTAGTTTGTATCCAGTAAAAGTGGTCCACGGAAAGCCAACTGGTGATCAAGCAATGGCTGCAAGACTCATTGATGCACTTGAGGAGCAAAAACTAGCACGTTTGGACTGATCCCAATTACTGTAGCACATAGAACACACAGTGCATGTGCAAAAGCGCCTACAATGAACACATGAGTGTCACAACTGGACCATAGAACAATGGAAGAAAGTGGCCTGGTCTGATGAGTCACGTTTTCTGTTACATCATGTGGATGGCCAGGTGCATGTGTCATTTATCTGGGAAAGAGATGGCACCAGGATGCACTATAGGAAGAAGGCAAGCTGGAGGAGGCAGTGTGGTGCTCTGGGCAATGTTCTGCTGGGTCTTGCCATTCATGTGGATGTTACTTTGACATGTACCACCTACCTAAACATTGTTCAAGACTAAGTATACCCCTTCGTAGCAACAGTATTCTCCAGTGGCAGTAGCCTTTTCAGAAGGATAATGCTCCCTGTTACACTGCACAAATTGTTCAAAAATGGTTTGAGGAATATGAGAAATTGTTCTAGGTTTTGACTTGGCCTCCAAATTCCCCAGATCTCAATTCGACTGAGCATCTGTGGGATGTGCTGGACAAGTAAATCTAATCCATGGAGGGACAATCTAACAACTTACAGGATGTAAAAGATTTACTACCAAGGTCTTGGTGCCGGATACCACAGAAAACCTCAGTGGTCTTGTGGAGTCCATGCCTGGTAGGGTCAGAGCTGTTTTGGAGGCAGGAGTGGGGCCTACACAATATTAGCCAGGTGGTTTTAATGTTATGGCTGACTGGTGTATAATCACACATCCAGCAACCACTAAAGGCAGCTAGTTGGTGACCAAATACCAGAAGTCATTCATTTCCAGTGTGGTTTGGAGAAACTGAGGCAATTGCTTAATGGCTCCCTCAGTCCCTGGAAAAATAATGACTTCCAGTACTTGGTTGCCTACTAATTGTTGTTGGTGTGCAAACAAGGTTAAAGAAACTTCCAATTGCCAATTCACCTTTGGATTTTGGGAGGAAGCCATACATTTAGAGGAAACCCATGTACACAGACAGAGAACTAATACTGAACTGATAGCGCAGCAATAGGGAGACGGAACCCAACCAGAAATATCCTGAAATTCATATTCACGTTAACCTCCTTAAAGGCTTAGAAAGAGTAGAAAAAAAGAATACGAGGTATGAAGTTATAATTGGCTTAATACGTATGTATTCCAGTGGCACAGCTGTAGCCTCACATATCGAGGGCTGGCAGATTCAAATCCTGCTCGGAGTTCTGCATGTGCCAAGTTTTCATTTATTCGAAGTGTTTGCATGGATTTCCTTCTATAGTCCAAAAAAACATGCAGTTAGATTATTTGGTGCCACTAAATAACCAGGATTTAAGATGCATAATAACAGTAATACTGTTATGACAGGGCACAGTAGTTCATTACATTTATCACTGAGGCACAGCAAAATTTATAACAAGCGTGCTGTGTACTGCCCTGATACACTTAAAAAGCTGGTACCTGTCAAATGGTTACTAACTCTGTCACTAACACCTAAGAATGTGCATTAAAGGATTAAATTAATATATCTGCATCTCCTGTTCAGGTTGTTGTTCATTGATTCCTGATGATAGGATCTTAACAAAAGCCTGCCTGGGAATTATGCTTGCTGTCTTATAAGATAACCTATACTGAAGACATATTAGTGAGCATTCCATTTCAACCAATGTCTACTGCAGCTGAATTACTAGAATTTATTGTACAGAAAACAAGAAAATGGGGTTTTCCATTACCAATGAGACAAAAAAAGTTAACAAATGTTTCTAATTGCGTCATAATAATTGTTCATTTTGGTTTTGTAACCAAAGATTCTGCATTACTGGTATATGACTTTAAAGCTGGAATTTTGGTGATGAACATGCTGAAGAAAATAAACACATTAGTGGGTAATATTATTCATTTACTGAATCTGAATATTAACTAGTAAAAGGCAGAGTGCCATTATCTATATTCTACAAAAATGTCTAGCACTTTGCTTTGACTATTAAACTCCATTTTTGGTAATGTCTTTAAGGATGTATGAGATGTTCTATCCTCAATAGCTTAGTCTCTAGAGAACATCTGTGCAATCAAACAGCTGGAAAGCTATTCTGTGGTCAAGGAAAACTACTGAGTCTTATACCTCCCTCTAGTGGAAGATATCAGGAATACTTACATTCTGCTAGTGCAAAAATGTAGAAATATGTTTACAATTTTTTCCAAGTTATTTTTTTTTTCTGGAATGCAAAAAGCTGAGGAGTTTTTATCATTTTTTCCTACTTAATGTCCACACCTTTTGGTTGTTTGCTCAAAACTGGCATGTTTTGAAATATTGATCCCAGAGAAAATTCCCAGAGGACTTTCTTGTTCAGTAGTTTAAAAAATGCACTGTGATTCTTTCAGGGAAACCAAAACTGTTGTATAAATAAATTTTGTATGCCTTGTAATCCTAACTGCAACAGCAAAACAATCAATGGAAGAGTCCATTTTCTTACGTGTACCTACATGTGACCTGTTTATGGGCTGGTAGGTATACTGAAATGCATGAAAATAAAACAAAACATAAATGAATAAAGTACCATTATTGGGGTCATTGAGAAGTAGAGGAAACTTGGATTGCGTCAGTGTAATTTTGTTACTTTTGGTGTTAACATTTCATTACTAATAAAGGGGCCACTTGAAATGGTCTGCCTCCTCTTTAAGCATCCTATCCAAATCCAGAGAGGTGCAGGTATAGTGATACTCGTGGCTGGGCTCTGTGAACACTGATCCACTGTAACCTTGACAGAGAAGCTGGGCTGGAGTAACACAGCATAATGTCTCATGCCTTGACTTCACTTCAGCCTTCTGTAACTAAACCAACATTTCAAATGGGTCCAGAAAACCAGACCAATTAAATTCATGCTAGTAGAGAAGTTTAAGTTCTGATTTTGTAGGTAAGAACATCATATATTATTATGTTTCTTATTTTTATATTGGCGTATTTAGTTTGACAGCCAACCTGCCATACACCAAACTAGTAACCAAACTTTTCTGTCATACACTGATATCCTGCAGAGAAGATGGAATCACACCTCATGTGAAAGCCATTTGGGCTGACTTACAGGTATTGCTGATCCAACATTTCTCTTGAGAATAGCCATTATTGTGAATAACACCACCTTAGCCATCAGACTTCCTGTTGTAATCACATCACCTGCTGCTATTCTGTCACTTGGCCAATCATACATTTATTGGCTTATTCACTGTATCTTTTTCAAAAGGGATGGATGGCCATTACGTCCATGTACTTAATTATAACATGTTATCATTTATATTTACACCTACATTTACATTTATTCATTTAGCTTTTGTTCACAGTGACATACAAGCTTCAGACCAGGACAAATAGCTGGAAACTGGCCGAATGCTTGGTATATTAAACATGTTGCTGTGTGTGTGACTTTGTAGCATCAAAAAGTCATGTGCTTCAAAAATGAAAATTCTTTTCATCTTTTCTTTTAAATAATAAAATAATCGTTTACATATTCTCCCAAGTGTCACAATCAGTCACCTGCATATTAATGCAGCACTATATTATTTTCTTTAAAGCAGAGCTATAGATTAATGACTGAGTGTAAGTGATTCCACAGCTATGACAAGAGAGTTTTGCAAAGAAACGGCTCTTTGATAAAACTTACAACAGTCTGAAGATTTAATCATAAAATTCTCCTTGGCCTCATAACACTTATGTATGTGTAGTTTATTTGCTTTTTTAAGCCTGTAATCATTTTAAGTAAATAAGTCTTGCCTTCATATGCAGCTAAATATTTTGCTATAAAAATGCATAATAGGTAAATCAAGGTAAAAACAAATCAACATTTTCTTTTAATTTTCTGGAGCTAATTGTAAACCATTGGAATATACACCTGTGTCCTTAATCACAGTACTACCAGCTGCACAAACAAACCATAAACCATATTTCACAGTACTTTCATTGTAGGTGCAGTCTTATCCAGCTGTTTACACACTACAATTAGCATTGCACCTCATTTAAAGATAGAGTTTTAAAACCATTTTCATTGTCCTAAAATGCTTATCCAGTTCTGGGTCTCAGTGAGCCTAGAGCTTATCCCAGGAAATAATGGACACAAGGCAGGGGACACCCTGGGCAGCATTCCAGTCAGTTGCATGGCAGATAATAACACAGTACAAACAATTTAAAGAAACTAGATCTACTAACTAGACCCATACTTATTGCTTGCTACAATGTGAATTATCATCAGGCTATTATGACTTGATCTACGATATGCAAAGCTGCAATCAAGAGAATCTATGTATGTCAGTCCTCTTCCTTCTACTATATTTTCCATCCTCTAAATAAAACCAGGCAATATATAGAATGTGACATTTTTAAAAATCCCTGACCAGATAAGTACAGATGGACTGGATAGCTTGGAAAGTTTTTTTTCAGCAATCTGCTCACTGGTGTTGTGGGTAATGCTACTGAGATTAGCATGATCGAGAAATACCCTGGAGTTATGCTTGACCTTTGTATCTTTAAATTATAAATTCATAAATAGACAAATAAATAAATAATAAGGACCAAAAGTCTTTTGAAATGGCAAAAGTGTTCCTTTAGATGGACTGGACCTTAGTTACAGAAATTCAAATGCATAAATACACGACATTTATTACCAACACCTCCTCCGCTTTCTGTTGTCTTTCTTGTTTCTCTCACAGAAACCAGAATCTTTTGTACTCATACAGAAAGTACCTTTATTCAGTTGCTCAGCAACAGTTTATCTTTGGTATGTAGCTGTTGGTACATTTTCTGAACTAAGTAATGGCAGCTTAAAGAATGTCACCATCCATCCATCCATCCACCCATCTGCTTTTCCTGGTCAGTTTTGCAGGGGGTCTGGAGACTATCCTACCCAGCACAGGGCTGGGGTAGATGCAACTCCATTGCCACACACACACACACACACAGAGGTTTGTAAGTATATCTTTGTGGGGATTCTCAATTAATTTCTTTGGCGAAACTCTAATCCCATCATGACGACCTTAACCCCAACCCAGCCCTAACCTTAACCATAAGCAACCAAACAAAATGCAAGACTTTTGCCATTTTTGCTCTTTTTATTGCATTCACAGATTTTTATAAAATATAGGTTATCCAAATAGGAACCTGAAAAATGTCCCCAACAGTAAGGAAGTTTCACAGTTTTACCAACCTTTGGGGACTTTTTTGTCCCCAAATGTCATCTCTGCAACCCTCCCCCTCCCCCCCCACCACCCCCAACCACACACATGCAATAACAAGCATTTTCTGGGGGGTTTCCCAAACTATTAAAGTGCCTCCCTTAAAGGTACTGTGTGCCGCTTTAATGGTTTTATCAAAGGCTTTGAGTGCCAACCCCTGAAAAAGTCTCTATACAGGCACATCCTGATTTATCTGAGTTCAAAAAGGAGAGGATTGCGTTTCACTTCTTTGACCAATCACAGTCTCCGTTGCAGAACATCACCACATTCATTAAAATCAGTGTTTTCTCTTAAGCAGGAAGGTGCACAGGTTTCTAAAGTACCTACCTTTTGTTAAGGGACATGTCATATATGCAAAACATAGGAACATGCATGGAGCAATGTCATAGCTTCAGTTCACGATGATGTTAATAAAAGTAATAACCTGGGGGTTAAGGTCCTTGCAAGAGGGCTGACGGACATGTGGTTACTCTGCCAAGGCCAGGCTTGAACTTGCAACCTCACGACCACAGGCACAGAGACTCAGCCCACTGAGCCATACACTGTCCCTGGCTTTATGGCAGGAGGTCTCGAGCTTGACAATGAGAAAAAAATGGACCAGTGTGGCAATGTCATACAATGAAGACTGTGATGCAATGACGGTCATTCTAGCTGGTTTAGCTGGTCATACTATCATGACTGGCTTAATAAACTGGCCACACCAGCATGACCTGCTGGTGAGTGACTCATTCAGCGAAACTACCAAAGAGCAGCAAGAGGTGGAACGTGACCATCTAAGACCACCTTAGACCATCTTAAATTGTAAATAGGACTGAAAATATCTGCATATTATATCTTTTGAAAACATATCCACATTTCTGAAAGAACTCACTGGCAAAGCCTCAGGTGTCATGTGTAACACACTCAACATGAAACCGATTTGTTATGGCCATTTCACTGACTATCTGAAATGTGTTTGTGCAAGTGGTCTGTTGCATGTTTGAATCTTTGTACAGGTGCAGTAAGCAAAGCATGATGCTCCCATTCATGGCATTCGGGGTTGAATCAAGATTCAAAATTCAAGATAGTTTGGTCTCATTCTGAGAACATGGGGGTAGCCTATTAAGGAACAAAATTAGATTTAACGAAGACTGACGCCATTGTATATAGCCAAACTGATCTTTTCAATGAATAGTAATATTATATATAACATGACCCTGTACTGGATAAGCAATATAGAATTCAAGATCTGAGAAAATCACAGTGAGGGATTGTGGGAGGTCCATTCGGGGCAGTGGGTGCAGCCTGAGGCAGTCAGCCAGTGAGCTGGCTGGCTATTTGCACAATCGTTGGTTCTACTCTGATGGACACTTACAGCTTTCTAAGAAAAATAATAAGGGTTAGGATTAGTAGTGACCCACCTGTCTTTCATCCCCTCGCTGTTTCTCTCAACTCCTTAAGTCCCCCTTGAGGCGAGCAGTGAGAGGGGTTAACTTCAGTCTGCCGATTGGTCTTCAGCCAAGGCTTCTTTGGCCTCGGCACGTGCCGATGAGGGAAGGAATTAGCAGCCACAGACTGTGGTGCGGAAACTGGATTAGCAGAAGCTGGTCAATCTTCCACCTCCCTGCCAGTGACATTGGATGGATGACCAGATTCAGGTTCTGGGTTCCAGTGTCAGTGTAAGGCTGCACTGGATAAATGGTTATTCAAGATGGATCAAAATATATATGAGTATACTGATCTTGTCAATAATACCTCTGTGGAGTAACATAATATATGATAATTATGTAGGATTAACAGCAGGAGTTGACAGGGAAAAAAAATCACCAGTTCTGAGCAACAGTGGGTGTCCTTGGCCAGCCTGTGTGTCCTTCTGTCTCCACCCTACACTTGTACAACAAAGGTTGTTTATTTCACAGCTGCCTCTTTCCATTCTGACTGAGGGCACTATGCAAGCTGCGTGGCCAGGTAAAAAAACAAGCTTTCACCATGCTGCACCTGCTTCAATCATCATCTGTGGTTTTCAATAATTTTTATTCCATTCCCTTCTCCCTTACCAAACCAAGTTAAGGGCAATTTTCTTACTGCGGGGTTGAAAGATTTATGACTGTGACTCCCACAAAATATCCGACACACTTTGCAGGGAGACACTTGGGTGCAGCTGGGATGGGTCCAACATACCGGCTGCTTCATCACACACTGCTTGGACTGTGAAGCCACTGAGCATGGTGCTAATAAATATGGTGAGGAAAGTTTTAGTTTCAATACTTCCTGTACAGTTGAAAACCATGGATGTAACTGCTGAGTGAATCATTATTTACAGCTATTTTATAGATAACTTGTAATTATATCATGTTTTTATTTTCTATACAGCCTATAAACAGATCTTCCGTAAGTAAGAAATGCAATACAGTTATAATGATGGCATTTTGCATTTCTCACAGCTGTGTTTCTATGATAGGAACTCTTCATATGTATGCAATATTGATGCATCTATTTGAATTTTTATGGTAGCTCATAAGTGAGTGTTTTATTGTGTACAGGATGTTTGATGATGAGATCACCACTTTTAGAACTGTGTTGATAGTTCTGAGAGCTTGGCTTTGATAAATGTGTGTATACATATCACAATCCATTTTCTTCTGAAAAAAACACATTTTGCATATGTTTGCTTTCCCTATCTTCATATATTCAAATCATGAATTATTTGAAAAAGAACTCTTCTACATCTGAGCATGAACTTGAAGCAATGCTATTCTAAAGTTTATTGGGTGGGAAAAACATTCTAAATTAACTGGCAATAATCAGTATCAAATCATTAAATTCTTACACTTCCACCAAAGATGATAATAATAAAAATCTGAGATTACATTAACATCTACTCTATATTTTATATTTTAGAACTAGTCTAACCTAAAAGTTATTTAAATATGTCATACTGATTATTATTTACATAAATCCCTTTTACATCAGCATCTGAAAATAAAGTCACTTACAGACCCTGAAGATCTGCTGTTGATCTTTTGTTATCATATAGTTTCATAGTTTAACTCAGTTTCTTCTGCAGCAATGCATGCTTTGAGTATTTTCTAATATTTTTACATAAGGTATAAGAACTGTTCAATTAATGAATTTAACACCTTTAATAAATATTTAAGGTAACAATATTGAATAAACTAATTGTACTATATTAAATAGTACTGCTGTAAACTATAATATATAGGTTAAGCAAAAATCATTTGTCCATTCAAAGCTGTATTTGTGTGTCTTACTGTATGACTGTGTGGGTGCATATTGCATGTGTGTCTGGGAATGTGTGAATGCCATGGCTTGGTTGCCAAGCTCTCTTGACTATGTATGGAAATTCTTCTGCTGTGTTGGCAGCAAGGGGCTTTAAAGGTGACAAGTGAATTTAGTCTTTGTTCACACAGCTATGCAAACATCCGCATGCTGTCACCATGCTACTAGTGCCCATGAATTGACTCCTTGTGTCCCAGGCATCTGTGCATGATCACAATAATCGTGGTGGATGATGGGAGAAGTGAAAAAAATATAAAGAAATAATTCCACAATTGTACAGTATATATGACTTCAAGGGCACATTGAAATTACATTTTCTGTGCTGTGGTACACTATGTAGCACAGGAATATCTAAATAGAAATCTCTCCTTTTGAGATTAAGGTAGTCAAGCAGATATCACATGGACTCTTTTAAAAAATATTTGCTTCTATTGTGGCCCTCGGGATTTAAGGTGTTTTAAGACAAACCAATTCTGTATAAATGAAGTGCAGTTCACAGTGGCGAACTGAAGGACATTCAGTTGTAAAGTGTGAAAATAATAAAGCTTTCTCAGTCTGAATTATTTTACATTTCAAATTTGTTTACTATGAATCTCTTAAATAGCTTTTGGTATTTTATTTAAAAGCTGTATTTTCTGTTTTTAACAATTTTAAGGTGTTACATTACAGTTACCTTTCTTTGATGTTAAAATGCATGATGATTATTTTTTCCCTAATTTACAACTTATGCATTTAGTAATGTTTTTGACTGGTGATTCCGTGTGCTTTTGGTTCAGTGTCATAGATTCCGCATACCATTGCAAACGCCTTCAACAAATAACATATAATGTACAATGCTCACAGAAAAGTCTTGGGACGTTTGTTTACTGGAAAAATTTATTGGTTTCATAACGAAAGACCATTGACAAGCAATGTTTACCATATCTGCACATATGTTCCACATAGACATTATCATTTTATTAAGTAAATCTTTTGACTTACTCATTCAGTTCTGTTCTTGCCATTTTGCTATTAATTGCACTTGTGGTCACTGGCTCCCAAAGTGATACTAAACAGAAATGTTTGCAAAGGTGGCGCTGAATAGCCTGAAAAGCTCCCAGTGATTCTTGTCAAGGAACGTTTTAACTCAGAACAGCTCATTGAGAACTATAATTTGGGTTTCAAGTTACTGCTGCTTGAAATTAACGTCCATCATTCCATCCATTTTCCAAACCGCTTATCCTTCTGGGTTGCGCGGGGTCCAGAGCCTATCCCGGAAGCTATGGGCACAAGGTGGAGAACAACCCAGGATGGGGGGCCAGCCCACCGCAGGGCACACTCACACACCATTCACTCACATCCCATTCACTCACACACCATTCACTCACACACCATTCACTCACACACCTATGGGCAATTTGGTAACTCCAATTAGCCTCAGCATGTCTTTGGACTGTGGGGGGAAACCGGAGTACAGTACCTGGAGGAAACCCCATGACGACTTGGGGAGAACATGCAAACTCCACACACATGGAACACATGTGAAAATTCTGCTTGTTTCTAACGTGACATAAATACTCAGTGACAAAAAAAAAGTTAAGCACCCAAAAGTAATGGTTCAATTTGGTACACATGCAGTCCATCCAGCGATGGGTATGTAAATTATTCGATTTCCAAGTAGCTGGCACATCTAGTCACCAGACAGAGAGGATGCCTCATAGACGCATTAGACAGCATTACCAGCACTTGACGGAGTTTGATAGGGGTCACATTGCATTGTTGGTTTGCATGAGGCCAGGTGGTTGTATTGTGCAATTGCCCGGCAAAACTGTGTTTTGTATTTTTACCTGCTGCCTATTTTGGCCAGGACTTCCTTGAAAAAGAGGTTTTTAAATGTCAATGGGAGTTTCCTGGTTAAATAAAAGTTTAATAATAAAAAAATTAATAACCAAATAAATAGCCAAATGTTGGAACCAATGGGCATGTGAGGGCACCCACACACGTCGAGAAGGTTCCAGTCTCCCAAGAGAGACCATATCAAGGGAGGATTGTCGTATTGTGCGCCAAGCATTAGAGAACACCATGACATCTGTGCCTGCCATCCGGACACAGGTATTTGACTCTCTATAACACCCCGTGTCATCCTGCACCGTGTCTGGACGACTGGCATCAGCCAGACTACGGATTCACCATCCCATGTGTAGGCTGCCATTGACACCAGCGCAGAGACGGTTGTGTTTGGAGTGGTGTCATAACTGGGAGGCCTGGTCTGATGACGAGTGACATCATACCATGTTCAGCGATGAATCTCAGTTCTGCATGACCACGGATGGCTGTCGTGTGTTTGCATGGCGGCGCTGAGGGGAGAGGACCAATCCTGCCAATGTTGTGGAGAGACACACTGGTGTTACTCCTGGCATCATGGTGTGGGGAGTCATAGGGTGTGACTTCAGGTCATCTCTGGTAGTGACTCAGGAGACCCTGACGGCACAGTGACATCCTGTGTCTGCATGTCTTACCCCTCCTGAGACAGGGCCCTGGTACAGTCTTTCAACAAGACAACACCTGTCCATACACAGCACGTGTGTCTATGGACTGCCTGCCTCATGTTGAGGTCCTCCAATGGCCAGCGAGGTCCCCTGATCTTTCCCCAGTCAAACATGTGTGGGATTAGTTTGCACGTCAACTCAGACCCAGTGCCAATCTGCAGGATCTCGAGGGCCAGTTACAACAGCTGTGGGCCGACTTGCCGCAAGAGAGGATACAGCGGCTGTACGACTCCCTTCCACACCGTATCGTCACATGTATCCAGGCCCAGGGGGGGGGGTGGGAAGCCACACTCTACTGGCATGGGATCAGAAGTGTGCCCATACTGCCAACTCTGTTGTCCGTTTGATCTGATATTATAATCATTGTGGTGCAATCACATGACCTTTCATCATATGCAGATTCATCTCATTTCACTTTTTTTGTCACTGAGTGTATATTTTTTGTAAATGAATAAAGTAATGGTTTTTGTTATAAAATCCAAGAAACTTGCAATATTTTTACTAAATTAAGCAAGCATCTGAAGACTTTCTTTGGCCATTATATATCATATGTCTGACTGGCAGCTGAAATACCCCAAATAAATAAAGACACCAATCTTTGGGACGTACAGTACTGTTTGGACTCCCAAACGCTAGATATCACTGAAAGAATCTGAAAAATAATTTTTAAAAAAGGGGAGAAACACTCCCAGGGCACAGACGTGAGAAATTTGTGAGTAAGTCTTCTGCCCCTGTGTTCTGTGCATCTTCAGACATGTACAGTGTAGACTGGAGTGAAATTCTGAGAACAGGTTTTGCACTGGAGGGGCGCATTAGCACTTTACTGAAGATTAAGCAGATTGAGGGATAAATAGATACAGCAGAAAACAGAGTCTATTTAGAAGTGCCATAGTCCCTCCTGCCCCAACTGTCACCAGTTCAGCACTTGCATCAGATGCATGCACATGCAAGGCCTGGGTTACGGTCAGACAGGGTTAGAGACATAGTGTGTCTTTGTTTATGATTGGGAGCATTATTACGAACAGCCTGGCTTTTCTTTAGTTCATTTCTGGAGCCGACCCAGGTATTAAATGACACAAAATCCCTAAACCAAACAATTATTCAGAAACAGAATCAATGTGTCTAGAAAGAGTATACTAATTGTTTCTAGACCAACACTTGAACCTGAAGTTCCACTAGAGGCTTCAGTGCTGATATCATTTCTACTGATAAGATTAAATCAAACATAACATAAACCCAACATAGCATGCTGTCTAGGAAACAAAACACTTCTTGTTTTTGACACGGTGCTTGACATTGACTCCGATGTGTGCTTATTAACAGAAAGCCAGCCCAAGCCCACAGACACGTTTCCACTAGTTGAAATGTTGCATAATGGTTTTAGTTTCTTACAGAAATCTCTCTGTTCTGGGTGTTGAGGTTGTGTGGCAGCCATTTTTAAAACAAAAATTGAACCAAAAATCACAAGCAATTCGAAGAAATGCCACTTCAAATGGCATCTGAATTGCCAGTATGCTTTCTGACAGCATACTGATCCCCTGGACCATACACATCATTCCTAACTGAATTTGGGCAATTTCTCTCTGACAGAGTCGTTAATTTAGATTAAAATACATACATGTTAACATAGAGACTGACGCTTTCAGCAAAAGCTTATCTCTTCTTATACTACCAGCATATATTATATTACCACAATCATACACTGGACCAGATACTCACTCACAGAATGGAAGCTCAGCATGTATCTGCTCGCCATTGGATAGGTGCTTCTATAGCCATTTTCAATTATCCTTCGTGATTCAGCCACCCTCATTTATGGCAGAGAATAATATTATGACACGTCACCTAAGTGAGAGAAATTCACTGTGATTTATGAATGCAGTAAGTAATGTAAACTTCATTTCTAGTACAAATTTCAGTGAGGTCACAGAAAACTTTAATACAGTGGTTATGTACTGGATTACATGGCACCTTTGAAGAAGCGTATATACTCATAACCACCAGACATTCCTATGATTTAATGATTATAAACATTCTCACAAGCAGGAGTACCACACATTAGATTGCAAATGGAAGTCTCTGGGGTAGAAGGTGCTCAAATTAGCATGGTCTGATTGCCTGCAACAATATAAGCAAGCGCTATATAGAGCTTGTTCAGCTTATTACTCTAACCTTAGTGATCTCAGTAGAAACTAGATTTGATGCTGTTGGAAAGACTGCACTGAATTCCCCAGACAGCCCTAACATTTGGTCTGGCCATCTGAACTGTTCTTGTTCCACATGCACCAACTTGTACAACATCTAGAATTAATGGCTTATCATCTGGAAATGTGTGTATATATATATGTATAGGGATAAAAATTGCTGACCATGGAAGCTAGCGACCAACAATCATTATACACTTTATTAAAGAATAATCAGAAATTCATCTCACATCTGTTTGAAGATCCATGGAAAAAGTTCAGATGGCAGATCTGAACATACAAGATGACAGCTGCAGGCTTCACTTTTCATTCTCAGCTGCACTCTGCTTGCAGTTCCAATTTTGTTGCTCTTTGTCATTGTATGTACAATTTTGGATTTGAGCAAATGTACATTTTTAGCTTGTTCAGTTGGTTTTCATCCATAAGATGTTTTTGTAAAATGGTAATAAGTCCCCTCAAATATCAAGTAGGATAAATAGAGAAAATAATCACAAATAGATTAATCTGTTCACAAGGATAATCCTCTGATCACCTCGTCCTTCTCTTTACTATCACTAGGCGCCATTGCTTCAATTTTGGTACAATTTCTACAGATCCACATCTTCACTCATGTAATGTGCCTGCAAAGTTTGAAAAAGATCAGCCAAATTTTTGATTTATCATGCTGATAAGATAAAAAGTCTGAGCTGCCCTTTTCATTGTTACCACTATGTGGCACTGCTTCATTTTAGGTTGAAAAAGATTTGTCAAATACTTTTTGAGTTACCAGGCTAATGGGATCAAATGTCTGAAACTATTCTATTTTGGTAGCACTATGCAGTACTGCTTCAGTTTTGGGGTGCTCTGTCTCAAAATTTGACCACTTCTAGTTTGTCACCCCTACAGTGTGCCTGCAAGGTTTGAAAAAAAATCCATACGATACTATTAGAGTTACTGTGTTCATAAGACGAAGTGTCTTCTTTAGCTGCCGTTTCCTTACAGTGCTGCAACACAGTGCTGCTGCTTCATTTTTACATATTTGTTTGCAAATGAAACCAGGTATAGATCTTCATCTATATAATGTATTTGTGTAGCAGTAATGAGATCCATCAAATACCTTTTGACTTGTCACAGTCACACAAATTTGCTTTCGCCATCTCTTTGCTGCCACTAATGATGTTGCTTCAGTTTTGGGGAAATCGGTCTCAAAATGTGATCCCTCCCACTTGACACCCATGCAATGCTTCTGCAAAATTAGAAAAATGATCTGTCAAATGGTTTTTGAGTTATCGGCTTTCGTGCCTGTGGCGGAGATGGTGGTGGCAGCAGACCAGTGCTAAAACCATATGTATTTTCCAAAGGTCGGGGAATACAATAAGCTTGCAGCCTTTTGAAAACCATAGCTTGTCTAACAAATAAGGCTGAACCCCTACTGCCAACTAATATTGGTTGAGCATTTCACAAACTTCTTTAACAATAAAGTTTTCAAAATTTGACTTCAACCACATTCATATGACCCATAAATAAATTTGATGCAAAAAAAAAACACAGGTACATCTTTAATATCTTTCAATTAACTGATGAGTTAAAAACACTGAGAACCAAATCAAAACCTACCACTGGACGCAATCCCTAATCAAATCCTTAAAGAAACCCTGGGAGTTCTGACAAAGACATATAACTGGCATAATGAATCCATCCCTGTTTTCAGGCATGCTTAAAGTAGTGGTTATCATACCACTGTTGGTGAAACCAAGCTTGGATCCACAGGCACTCAGCAGACCCATCTCCAACGTATCAGTTCTGGAGACAATAGTCAAAGTTTAACTTGGACATACACAATATACTTCATAAATTGCAGTCTGGCTTTCATCAAGGACACAACAATGAAACTGCTTTAGCTGATATAACATGAGCAAATGATGTGGCTCATTGTGGCTTTTGACCAGGTTGACCATTCTATTCTGTTACATCACTTGAATTTGATAGCTTGTATGGAATAGTGTTGAAGTAGTTTAATTTCTATTTGACTAAGCAATGTTATTAATTTAAATTGTCCAATAACAACACTCCTGTGTCAATGTCAGTGGTCAGATTTGGACTAACACAGGGATAGTACCCTAGGGTGTATACTGTATGTCACAGGGGGAGGTGCGTAATGGTGTTTTGGGTTTTTAGTTGATGTAGGAATGGACATTTGGGAATAGAAAACAATTTAACCATGGCTGCACATTTGAATCTTTCGTTTTCTTTGAATTTCTTTGTAAATGAAGGATTGTTTTTTTAGCAATACACTGTCATTTTCTGGAATTGTGTTGAACTGTGTATCAATAAAATCACAGATCACTCTTTTTGATGGTTGGATTCAAATACAGGAACACCTAATTTATTGCCACTTTAGCTAACTTCTGTAGAAGTGAAGACTTGGTTGAGTGAAAACATTCTACCACGCAATGCAGTGAAAACCAAAGTTCTGTTATTTGAAAGCTTGATTACAGACAGGTCTGCTATTTTCACTGTAATCTGCTTTGAAATGGATGCCTCAACCAAGGGCATACATTTAGGTACGGATGGTAGTGACATGTCCTTACCAATTTTTTAGGAGTTCCATCTGTGTTTAGGGCGATGGGGGGGTTGGAGCTGATTTGGTCCCCATGACTGTTGAAACCAAATTTAAGCCCTTGTCCTCAACAGCTCAGCTTGTAACCTTGGCATCTTCTTGGATACAAGCCTCTTGCTTAAGTCTCTTTGATGCAGTATCAAAAGTGTGCCATTACCGAGCATTGCCAAACTACACTGATTTCTCACTATTCAAGACAATGAAAAACTAATACATGTTTTTGCATACAGTAGGTTAGAATACCCTAATACTTTATTATATTGGAGCACAAACTGCACAATAAACACCTTACATTGTATTCAAAATTCAGCAGCTAGAACTATCATTATGAGCATAACCCCTGCTTTCAGTTCCCTGCACTGGGTTCACAGTTCTTCTGCCTACATGCACTGCCTGGCCAAAAATAAAGTCACCATTTGAATTTTTTGTTGGACCGCCTTTAGCTTTGATTATGGCGCACATTTGTCATGGCATTGTTTCTACAAGCTTATGCAACATCTTAACCTTTTCATCCAGATTTTCATTCATTTCTCACCGAGATCCTATATTGACAAGTGAGTTGAACCTCCATAAAGCCTCCTTCAGCACATCCCAAAGACCTTCAATGAGGTTAAGGTCACAACTCTGTGGTGACCAAGTCATGCGTGAAAATGATTCCTCATGCTTCCTGAACCACTCTTTGACAATTCGAACCCAATGAATCTTGGCATTCTTGTCCTGGAGTATTCCCATGCCAACAGGGAAGAAAAAAATCAATTTAAGATATATGGAGGTGTAACCTGGCCATTCAGTAGATTCAGGTACTCAGTTGACTTTACTTTATTGCTGCATAACATTGCTGAGCTGTAATAATGGTCCAGTTATTGGCTCCTAAGTATTTGCTGATATAAATTCAAATGGTGACTTTTCTTTGGTCGGGCAGTGTACAGTATAAGCCACTCAAAGTTCAAGCACCTGCCTTTATAAGAAAACTGATCCATGGTTACAAGCCACATCATATTTTCAGATCACAAAACACAAGTCTCCTTGTCATCTCACATACAATACAATAGAACAGTGTGGCAGTTCAGGTTAGGGATGCTGAATTGGTCTGTTTTGAAAACTCAACTGAAGACCTATTACTTTAGTCTTCTTGACCCACACCTTAAAACATGACATGGCTGGTTACTGTGGCTGTCAGTGCTGCTGAAGGTGCCCTTATAGTGTCATGTGTTTGTTCATCACTGTGTTTGTGTCTTTTCTGACCACCCATTTCCTTTTTCTCCTCCCCACATGTCCGGATAATGCCCGGGGTGAAGCATGTTCTGAGCTGGAGTACTTGGTGAGTCCATTGAAAGTCTGATGTTACGGATGCAGCTTACAAAATGTGAGATTGTGGGCACAGCCTGATCTGCTGGTTTACACAGACCTGCGTGTAGAACTGGGCCACTGATGATTAATGCCACAATTTACACCTTGCATTTATTCAAGCAGGCTCTTTTTTCTTTGTATTCTAAAATGCTGGCATGCAAGAGGGGGGGGGGGGGGTAGTCAGATTAATTTGTACCAGATCCTGCTGACACGTGTTCCATGACCTCTCTGCTTCTGACTGTCTGCCTGCCGGCGCCTTTTTGCAAGGATCTGGCACTTCTCTGGTGAGAAAAAAAAATCAATAACATAAAAAATAAAATAAGTATTTTAATTTACAGACCAATTTTCCTGCAATTTCACATGTGATCAGCACCATGTTTTGTACACGTTCTGGGACCCGCGCCGGCCTTGTTACCCCTCTGCTCTCATAATCTCTTCACGTTCCCGCACCTTCTGATTTACACATTAAGCACCTGGTAGTCAGTCATCCCTGGACCCCAGAGGTTTTTTTTCTCCATACTCAGGAGGTTTTCGTTCCTCTCCTCTCTTGTCTTTGGGCACTTTCTATCCTTTTCGTCCCTGTTTTATGTACTATTTTGTATGAGTGAAGAAGTAATTGATTGCCGCACACTCTTGTCAAGTGACCTGGGGCAACCGTTATGAAAGGCACTATATATAAAAATAAATTGAGTTGAGATAATAAATATGTTTGAATATTTTATGAAACATTGTAACACTAAGTGCAGCCAGTACTCCCTTTATCTAGTTCTGAGGGTCATGCGAATGCCGGGTGTCATTTAGAAAGCTGGCAGCTGTAAGGCTGCTGGCTCTAACAGGGACCTGTGACCCTGTACCCATTTGTGCTTGAATCGTATCTCACCTCAAGGAGAACTGCCAAGTTGGCTTAGACGAGGCCGGACTCACAAAATTACTCTGGCATGTCTATCAGACCCATCAGAACACTCAGTGAGTTGAGTGAGCAGTAGCTCACAAGGCCATTCTCACTGAGTTTCTGATTAAGAATTCTACCATTCTTTTCCTCCTTGTCTTCTTAACTCTTTTTCTTAGACCCACGTCATGTAATGCCCACACAGAATGCTTAGATGTGTAGAAATATTATGTCACAGGACTAGATACGGTGTCCATACTTGTGTTGTTTCATATGAATGGTCTGCGAGATATAATAGCGTTGTATAATAATGTCAGTCTTAAAACAGAATGTTATGTAATTGGAAAGATGGTTGTTAGGCAGCACTGGCTGTCCATAAGTGATAAGTGACTAGAGGATAGATGGATAGATGTTCCTAGTCCCATCCCTTGCTAGTACGTTTTTTTATGTTGGGTCTGTTGATTAGGATATGATGCTATTAGGCCTTGTCCACTTTCTAGGAGTGACTTAAACAGCAGGGATGAAAATGAGTATGATAGTCTCTAAGAATGCACGCAGCACTTATGCAAAAGGAGCGAAGGTAAACTTATTTTTAAAACATATATTAGATAATCTTGAAAAATAGTCATTAAAATTACTAAACTTGCAAAGTTTTAGTTCCTGTGACAGAGTAAAAATGTTTTAGTGAGACTTAAACTCCCCACTGTAATATCCATACTAAAGTGAAGGTAAGAAAAAGCCTGATTTTAATCTAACTGACTAGCAAATAAGAATTGGATGTGCATAACATGCGATGTTGGTATTAATATCGCATGTTGTCCAGTCCTGCTACAGCCATTTTTCAAATTCAGTACAAAATACCCCGCCTCACGTTGTGATGTCATTCAGCACCAGTACTAGTTTTTACACCAGTGGAAAACCAACACCATCAAGTACCATATACTTTTGGTACCTTCTTGAAGTACCAAAAATACGGTACCTGGTGCAATGGAAAAGCGCCCTTTAGTTGAGCGGTGAATTGGATAGCTTTGCAGCGTTATACATTTCGTATGTGCTGTACGCACATACAGCACATACGGGGGGGATACTGTGGAGCATGTGCAGAGCGCCTAGGCGAGGTTGAATCTGATGGAACATATAACATATAGATGTTGGAGTAAATCGACTCCCAATTGCATTATCTGGGTGTCTTAGCCCGACTAGTCGGAGAAATTTGATTTAATGGGATTTCAGTCAGACTAATGTGTTTACATGTACTTTAAAGGTTCGGTTTTAGTCAAACACAATAATTTGATTTTCTTAGTGTGTGCATGTAAACGCCCTGATTCAGAGAGAGCTGGTGTCTGTGCCTGAGTTGAACTGAAAAACCCCACTGATATTTTGTATCTGCCCAGAAGTTACTAAACTAAGATCAGATTGGTTTTGGATTGTGTAGTGGATATCGCTTAATAGGCTGAAAGATTTTAGTTAAAAGTAACATGTAGAAACATGTATAAGTGTCCAAATGTACATAGTTCTTACATCCTATAAAACAAATACTGAAACTGAAATTATTTAGAGTCAGATTTTGGTGTACTTGGTACTTAGGTGTAACTTGGTACTTAGTCTACGATGTACTTTGGCTTAATTTAAGCAACATTTTACATAAAAAACCTCAACCCATATAATACTTTTGGCTGCCATTAGGGCATTGGGCTGTTTTCCTTATCCAGCCACCGCTCGTGGGAAATCACAGCTGCTCAGCTGGAATCCCCATCTGCTTGTGCTCAGATAGCCATGTAGCGGTTTTCATTTAATTAATTATTGTGCTAATAACTCTACATCAATTTACATTTTTTTCAATCCGTAAAAGCTTTTACATTGTTGCACAGTAATCCTGGCTTAGTGATGTCATAGCCACGAGAGGTGATAATATACAGCAAGTCTAAAATGTATTTATTTATTTTTGAACTTGGTACTTTTACCTGACCTCCCTAAACATTGAACTTATTATATTTCCAGGAGCCAGTAATGGTTCCCTATCAGGTTCGGTCCCAGTTTGGCCAGCAGGTGTCGCTGGCTATCCTGTTCCCTCTGTCTTCATACTAGTTCCCAGTGTTTTCCTTGTTCTCTGGGCTGCTGCACAGCTCAGGGGGTTGCGTGTGCTGCACCAAGTCTGTAACCCTCCAGTCATGGGTTGGAGAGCAGCCTTACTTGTTTATTGGTTTTCTGTCTTTTTCTAGTGTTTTAGAGTTTGTTTATCCTATTTGTGTCCAGTTTAATTCTGTTCTGCTTGTGTTTGTGTTCCTAGTCCCTCTTAGTGTTAGCCCTCAGTTGTGTATGAATATTGCTAGTGTTTATTTCCTGGTATGTACTTAATGTCTCCTAGTTTAGTAAGTTTCCTAGTTTCCGTGCTTGTTAGGTGTTAGTTAAGTCTCTCCACCTGTTGCCTGTTTACCTGTACTGTGCTGATTTATGTCTGACACCTGTTTCTTGTTTGCCCCAATTTTACAAACTGGGTCCAGATTCTTATATAGGAAGGTAGAGAACAATTATGGTTAAAAGACACAATAAATATGGTCCAGTATATCAAAACTTGCTATATGATAAACTATAGCAAACTGAGAGGGTGTTAAACATGTAATCAATGGCACCCATTCTACCAATAGATATTTTGGGGCTTGGGCCAGTTTTGTTGACAGAGAGGCCATCTTACATTTTTAATACTCAACTTTTCCAGCTCTGTGACTATACTCAGAGTGTAAGCTTTCAACCTTCCAAGTTCCGTTTTCTGGTAGTCAGTGATACATCTTAGGCCTATTCTCTCTGAGGACACTCTGCCACTTTCATCCCTCAAATATTAATTTTGCCTGCACATATCATCCAGTACAATCTTAAGGTCTTGGAACAGTTCCCTGATTTGTTCCTAAGCAACGGATATTTTATCTATGATTTGAGCCACTTGTAGATGATACCTAATTTAGCCCAAGGCTAGAAAGAGGCTTGACTTGAGGGGCAGACTCTGCTGTTAGTTGTACTATTCTATGTCTGATCCTATAACAGTCTAAGCCATTCAGAATTTCTAAAAAACCTGGACTGACTGCAGTGATGATGTGTTCTATGTGCTGTTCAGCTACACATAGATAAGCCTTCTTTACTTTTGTCTCTAAAATTTACCACAGCACAGGCTTACACTGTTAATGCTATTAGGTGTAAAGCAAAGCATTAGTAGAGTAAAGAATCCCATAGACACACTAAGTAAGAAGTTTAGGACTATTGACTGCCAGTGGGAGATATTCTTATCTGACACGTTTCCCTTCAGCAACTCTAGGGGTCCTTTTACGCGCTTATAAGGTCAATGGACCGTATGCTCTAATTATTAGTGGTACTTATTAAATGATAATTACTGATACAGTTCTGGATCAGAGAGCTTCCAATGATAAAATGATCTGAGGCTTTAAACACAATTTTATGCACTCAGTAGGCTAAACCTATCCATGTGTGGGACCTTGGAACTGAGAAGGGAAATTTTGGACCTGGCACAGAAAGGAACCATTTGCCAATGCAACTGATGTGTAGATTAGTGTGAGATTTGGTTTCCATCTGCATTTATTGCTCTTGTTATCTGTGTATTATCTGACTTGTCTTGATGAACAGGATCATTTAAATTCAGCTTCAATGGATTTTGGAGTAACACTTTCTATGAAGCTATAATTTATAACGCATTATGGATACCTTCATAATGCACTGCAAAGCACCTATAATGCATTATTGCAGTCTGTACAAGAATTAATAGAGCATTACAGCATCATCTGTTGACAGTCATAAGACATTATAGTGTTGATTATAATACTTCATAAGCTCGAAATCATCTCATAATCATTCTCCCAAATCATTCTACCAAAACAGTCCATAAACTGAACCTGATGATGTGAAAAGAAATATTAAGTGGATCAGGGGTACTTTTCACAAATGATATTTGCTAATAGCTTTAGTAACTTAATTGGAACCAGGCAGCTGAACAGTTCCAGTCATATTGGTTGCTAACAGATGCTTTTTGGAAATGTACCCCAAGTTGGGCTGCGAAAATGTTACAAAGTGGTATAAATTGGACACTGTCATAAAATATGCTGTGAAGTGTAATGCTGCACATGCACAAATGTGTGAGGTAAAAATCGGGCAGGTGGTTTGGATCGGGTAGTGATGATGTGCGTTTACACTAAAAAAGGTATTTGGTTAAGTGTGTCCCAGACCACCTCAGGAAGTGGTTTATGTAATTGGATCAGAATGCATCTTGGTGAACATATACACTTGTATTAAGTGCTGTCTGCTTGTAATCTGATCACACAAGATGCATTTTAAAGCCAGGTGTGAATAGGGCCTGTGACACAATTTAGTCTTTCATGAGTTACTTTATTGGAACATAATATGGTCAAAATACAGCAAAAGAGCAATGACAGTAGCAGTTTTTCTTGCTTTTTTAACTTGAAGCACATAATACATTTGTATTTTACATTTTCCATGTATTTGTAATTCACTGAAACCTGTTTCAAATATATAGCTAGCTATAAACACATTACAGATATGAACGTATCCTTACTTTACTTGAAGCTATAAATGCATTATAAACAGTCTTCATGCCTTTTGATAACAAAAAGGTAGTTATAACGTTTTATAATGTGTTATGGGGGGGAGGGGGAATCGGATCCATGCAGAGCCTCTTTGGGTGCAGGCCGTTGGGATGACCTCTCAATCAGTCAATAATAAAGCAGTGGTTCTCAAATTCAGTCCTGGGTAACGACTGATATTGGTTGATTGAGAGGCCATCCCAAAAACCCGTACCCACAGCGGCATGGATCAGGTTCACCACCCCTGCTATAATTTTTTATTAATTCTTATACCGACCATAAAAGTCCATTATAGATGCTTTGTAATGCATGGTGAAGGTATCTATAATGCACTATGAAGGAAAGCTTAATAGCAAGTGTTACCAGGTTCAGATATGTATCACTGAAGGTGAACATAAATGTCAGATGTGGTGTCTGTTTATTACATCTGATCACCGAGGGACACAATGGCCTGGTGTGGATGCGGTCAAGCACCAGCAAAAGGTGATCAGCATCACACAGGCAGTAACTGTGGCTTCCTCATTGCTGGCCTCAACATGCGCTAAGGGGTCACAGCTGGTGAATGATTGTTGCTCTAATTAGGGGGTGACCTGTCTCCCTGACCAGGCATGAAGCCTGTACTGGGAAGAAGCTGCGGAAGGGAAAAGAGGGAAGCAATAGCACATGGATGAAAAATGGAGTGTCTAGTGATGGCAACATGAATGGTGTACCATGCATTTCTCCATCAATTTTAAGACTATATGTGTTATGCATTCTTACCCTATACTGATTCAGTAATATAATAAAATAACATTCCTCCTGCTCGACACACAAGTAGGACGCCTGACAATGAAGCAGCCGCTTGAAACGATAGAACACGTTACCGGTCCGGACGCCCAATTCTCCGAAAGGGCGAAGCCAAATAAAGACACACACCCAGGTGGAAACCTTCCGATATATATATGTGACAACGTCACAGCAGTAGCCACGAGAAGAGGGCGACCTGCTACATAAAGAAGGGAAGTGCAGGTAAACCAGCAAAGTTACTACACCAATGCCAACAATTCATATCATCAAACTGTGCATTGATCATTGATGAAAAGAGTAAATCTAAAAATGTTAAGTGGGATTTATTGATTTTCCATTTAATTGTGTAGGCCAAAGTCTATCCCTGCTAACACATCAAAGATCATGGGTTCAAGCCTGCATGACATGTTTGTAGTATGCATACCTAATGCATTTGTAAAATAATGTTTTATTCTAAAACAATAGTTTTCAATATTAATTGTGTTAAAAAGATGTTCAGGTAATAATTTTATCACGCTGACACTGAAAGAACCTTTGTTAAAATGTAAAATGTGGGAATAATGTTCCATTAAGATTACAATAAGAATGGTCTCCGCCAACTTTGAGTGGACCTTCACATAAAATTGTCTAAAGTTAAGGGCCTTGCTCAAGGGCCCAATGGTGGGATCACTCTGCCCACCATAGGAGTTGAACTGGCAACCTTCTGTGAGTCCCAACCCACAGAGCTAACCCCCTTCTCCAAACAAATTATTTTTTTGTTTAGTTCTTTTTTGGTTTGGTTTATAAAATATGTTATTTTATAGCTCTGATGCCTATAATAATTCTAAAATATATAGAGAATAGTACAAATAACCTTTCTATGGGTAGACATAACAAAATAATAATAATAATAATAATAATAATAAAAAAAAATATATATATATATATATTTGCTTATTTTGTTACAGTTTGCACTATTTGTTGTCTTTGCATCTTGTCTGTTTCACATTAAATGTGTGTTTCCCTTGGCTGTGGGTGAACAGGCAAACATAAAAACTACATTCGCAGCCATGTCCACTTTTCCTAATGTAATTGGGGCAGTTGAATGCACTGGCATTGGGATAAGGGCACCTCACATCAAATCAAAGTTTATTTCTCAAATGCGAAACAGTGCAGCATACAGCAGTAGATCCAAGCAATGAACTGAGCGTTAATGAAGCTACTTTTGTCAATCGAAAGGTTATACCGTGCATTCTATAGAGCTGACAGAATTAATTGTAGCAGCAATGTACTACCATTCACTTTTCACACTTTTCTTGTTTGACCTGTGTCTATTCAAATTTCTCTTCTTGGATTGTAATTTTCTTTTATAGTCACTATTGTTCTATAACCAGAAAGGCTTGATTTGTATTTTATATGAGTATGCAGCACATTTGCAAAGGATCTTTGACAGCTGGGCAGGATCTCAGGCTTGTTTCTCTATGCATATTTAAAGATAGTTTTTATTAACTAAGGAGAAATTGCATACATATGTGTTTACTCCATGTTTGATAAATACATTTGTTTTGTGCATAAGCAACTTTATGTTATCATGTGTAGCATTCTTTCATGATGAAATTTATGTTTGATAAATGAGACCCATGGGCCAAACAGAAGGTCCTTAACTGACCACATACTGAGGGGAATGGTAATGTTGTAGCAAAAGACTTTGAAGTTCAGGGAATAATTGCCTGTGCAGGTTTGAGGCCCAAGAATTTCCACATTTCTCCACATTAAAACAGGCTTGGCTGTAAGAACATAACCATGTGACAGACATATTCAGTTGTCAGGTTGGAAAATTAGAACACGATTTGTCCATGTATGCAATCCTTCTTGGGGAAAATGTAGTTTTGCACCTTTACATAAATTGATATGATTAGCCAGTGTTAGCAGAAATGGACATGCAGTTGCTGAACATGCACATGTCTACAGTGTTGGGAGGGTTCCAAAATGCATGCCCTAAAATGTCATTTGTAATGTATTTCGCTAGATTACTCAATGTGAGTAATGCATTCTAAATACTTTGGATTACTTCAACATTGTCTTACATTTTACAACAGTATGAATGTGGTCATCAAAAATACAATTCTGTTGTGTTCCTCTACTGTAACAACTGGCTTATGTATTAAAATATCCATGTATAGTAACATTTGCTGTAGGAAAGACTATAAGAGTATGTAAACACAAAAGATGTTCAACGATTTGTCTGGTAAAAAGCAAAAGAAAAAAGGCCCAATATTTCCTTAACTATTTCTTTATTTTCACTGCTGTTAAGAATGAAAAATATCACATAGAATAATTCTCTTTCTACAGAATTTGGTGTTACTACTACTAACATTTATTATGTCTTTGTTCACTTAAGTGCATTTTGTGTTGCAACAAATATTAAAATGAAAGCAGCAGCAGAGAAATACCTACATTTTCCTTTACTTTTCCTGACTTCACAATTTAAAAACATAAAAATATAATACAATTTTCCATCAAAACCAATGATAACATTATTACGGTATTTACTGTATTCACATAAATATTGTTCTAACAAGAATGTCACACTATAAACATCCTTCAAAACAAAACTGAACAGGAATTAAAACTGAATTTGACAATGGCAAAATATCATGCCTCTTTTTAAACTATGCCACCACATGTCATTTAGCATTAGCTTTACACAAATGAAACAATGTAATCCAACATTACTTTACTTCTTGGGCATTCAACAACAAAGGCATGCAGCAAGGAACAATCCAAGGTGTCAATTTCGTACTGCTACAACATTGGGTGAAAATGAACTCTTCCTGCAAATAAATCAAATGATTTGTCAGCATTTGCAGTAGGCATGTAATGTGTTGCTTTTCGAATGTGTGTTAGAAAAACAAATACTGAGGTTACAAACTGAAAAGTCAAAGTGCATTGCCTGTGAACGTTTGAAGTTGCTAAAGGCCAATATATTTTGACCACCTACTCTACTACTCTGCAGTCCAGTAAAGGTGGCTATAATGCCACAAGAGAGTCTGTTCAAAGTGTTTGTCTGTCATATGTGTAGCAAAGTGGGAAGTTTGGATCAGCTTGTGTTTTATTGGCTCACCTCAGTCCTGGGTGGTGTTTAGTCTCTAATATAAGGTGGGCGGCTGGGTTGGAATGGTGCTCAAGCTATTCTCGGTGTCGGCTGTGGTGGCGGCAGCAGTTGGGTGAGCACGCAGTGCGGTCAATTGGCGCACTGCGCTGGGAGTACGCTGGTGTATGCTGGGAGTTCGGCAGTAGGCGTAATACACGAGTGCGGGACGCTGTGCCGGTGGGCTCCTTTTAATAAAGAACACCCTGCAATTACGAAATTACCAACATTAAGCAGCTCGTTTCCTTCTAGTTGGACAGATGCGAAGGCAGCTCCAGTGTTATAATATATTACAGGTTTCCTGGTAGAAGTGGACATTGCTGCTGTTTTGTCGGTCTTTTTGCATGCTATCGACACAACGACGTATTCCGTGGATCGTCTGGGTTCGCTGGGCTGTTTGACTCGATCAGCGTCAGTATGGGGGGGTAGCCCAGCGCAGATCAGCGGCACCTGGATATTCATTGCGTTGTGCCCGGTCTGTTTCTGACCTATGTGTGCAGCCGATAGGCTGGCTAAAGTTTTTATTTATTTTTGTTTTATTTGGGTTGATTTATTGCTGGTGTTGTGGGGGCAAAAAAGTTGTTCCTTGTCAAGTACTGCAGTAACATCAGCAAACTGTAAACCATCTGTGCTATCCCTGTCGTCTTATAAATCTAAACTTCCATATTCACTGAAATCTTTGAGAAAATTGCTTCCATTGTCTGTGACTGTTGCACAAACCTTCCCCTGGATGTGGAATTCTGCATGAATCTGACTTGTTTTGGCGACAATGACATCATAGGTGTGGTGGCCTCTTATTCTTTCACATGCCAGTATTTCGGTGACTGCCTCCTTCATTTGTTAAAATCCTTTTTCAATGTCCAGCATAAATGTTTTCCTGCACATCTGTGTCTTTCCCCCACTAATTCATTTGGTTATCTAATAGAATAGGGCATTCTCTACCAATGAAAAAGGCTGCAAAATTATTGCGTAGCATTCACATTCTTTTGGGTGGTAGCTGGTGTGCTGAGAATTGCTTGTTTGAGAGGAGGAGGTATGGCGGCAGAAGCACTTTGTTAATCACCATTGTATGGTGTCCTTTTTGCTGATATCCTTTGCATGACCCTGGAATACTTCCTCTAAGAAAACAATAAGAAAAAAAAAAAGATTAGGCACATGTTTATAAAGCAGAAATTAGCACAGGACTAAGAGACACTAATATACATGTTACATGTTACCAACTGTGGTTGGTAACATGTAATATGTGGGCAGGGACAAGGGGTAAGATTAACAAGCTTCAGGCGCAGCTCATTAGAAGCCACGCCCAAGGGGAACACAGGGATCAGACCAGCAGGACTGTACATGCATTTACACATACGTAACAGCTTTATTACCTGTAGGGTTTGCAAACTACCCCAAGGCTTTTGATGTAGCTGCTTTTAGGTTTACAACTGAAAAATATATATTTGCCATAAGATTTCTTGCATGGGTGTGAGAGTCTGAAAGGGTGAGTGTCACGCCAGATCTGTGAGGACTGGAAACCCTGGTGATGGTTTCATTATTCTTACAGATTTTATATAATTGTCTGTCATAAATCATACAAGAAGTCCACCACCATCTATTTAACAGGTCCCGTTCATCATTCAGTGGAAGCACTGCCATAAGCATTATCCTGAAACCATTTAGCTAGCGAAGTGGCATCAGTAGGCTACATATTTCAACAGGAGCATGCATGCATACAGCGAAAACAGTGTACAGAAACATTAAACATGTAAACCGTTTTTAGAGCCACAATACACATGAATACCACTAGTAGACTCAACTGCATACTACGCAAAGCTAACACAATGAATCTTAAAGCCCATTACATGTATTCAGTTACTTCCCAACAGTGCATGCCTATCTACGAAAATGATGTGTTATGATTTTATGTCTATTGCTGTCTATTCTGAGGTAACATGTTATCTTTGCATTGTCCTTTCCTGTGGCTCTCCCTTTATTTGCGACATAGTTTGTCACGTCACAAGACAATTTGACAATTCTTTATGAGTTCAAAGGAGTTCATAGGGATCCCATCAAAGGAAACATAGTCAGTGAGTCAAGAGCAAGTCAGTGATTGAGACTGAAGCTTGTGGACTAGGGAGGATTTCTCTCCCGGACAAAGTCTGATGGGTGTCCCTTGCAACAGGGATCTGTTGCTGCTTCATCATCCTTATCTTATGGTGATGGAAATCTATATAAAACAAGTCCAAGTGAGCAATCTGAGGGACACAGATTAAAGGCATAGCTGGATTTCTCTTCTGCAATGGCTAAGGTTTCAAAGGGCTGGTCCAAGAAAGTCCACTAAGGAAAAGACAGTGTTCACCTAAGGGTATGGCATGTGGCAGTTTGGGGTGATGGCATTCAGGCTGTGCAATGCTCCCACCAACTTCAAGCTCTAATGGAGCAACTACTCAGCGGTATAACACATAGTTGATGTGTGGTTTACTTGAGTGATGTGCTTGTTTACTCACCCAACTTAAGTGGTGCCCAGCAAATCCTCCTATGGGATTTCATCACCATCCATACTACACATCAGGCTAAATCCACAGTCCATACAACTATTGTTTGACTTACCTGGAGATCTTGAAGGTGGCAGTGTTGTGTCATTTCCATTCATACCTGTATGGGGCAGGCGTAAAACTCCAGGCAGATCATGAGTCACTCTCCTGGCTTCTGAACTTCAGGGGGGCCAATGGGTTGGTGGCAAGGCGAATCAATATGCTGCAGGCCTAACATTTCACCATGAAGCACAGGTGGGGCATCATTAACATGCATATGACTTGTTACAACAACCCTGGTACAAAGAGACCTGCAGCTATTTGAAGTGACTAGAGGTCCAGAATGACAAGGCTGGAGAGAGGTGTTGCGGTGGCAGTAGCAGCAGAACCCTATGGAATCAACCAGGATGAGAACCCAGGAAACCTCAAGCTAGCTAGTAAAATAACAAAGACAGACCATCCAGAGCATGTCTCTAACTACATATAGCTACCAGTCTTCTGCTAGTCCTATTAGTACTCATAATGACACATTCCAATCTTTCGTTCCTGTAAAACTTTTGAACTTAATTTCCTCCTGCAAATCTTCTACTAGCCTTGTAGACCCAATTCCTATAAAATTTCTTAAGGGGATTGTACCACTGACCAGCTCTACCTTGTTAAACTTGTCTCTTTGGCTCGGATATGTTCCAAAAATTCGTTTAAATCACTGTTATTAGACCTATTCACAAGAAACCAAATCTTGAAACTAGCAATCTAGGAAATTATAGACTAAATTCAGATCCATGTTTTGATGCTCATATAAGCAATATTGTTAATACTGCAGAACTTATCCAAGCTTTGGAACATGCTGTCCTTCCATGCGGCAGAAAACAAATATATGCCTTTATAACTTCCAGGCTGGACTACTGTAATGGCCTCCATTCTGGTTGTCCATATGGATCCCTAAATAAATTTCAGTTCTTCCCAGTAGCCAGAGTTCTTCAAAAAATTGAGAAATATGATAATATGATAAGAAATATGTTCCCTTCACTGGCTTCCAGTTAAGTCTTGGATTGATTACGAGATACTGCTGTTAACTTATAAAGCACTGAATGGCCTTGCACCAGAATACCTAAGAGTTACTCTTACAACCTTCAACACAAGGAGTAGGATATCTATTAGTACCTAGAGTAGAAGGAATTACAGCAGGCTGCAGAGTATCCTCCTACAGAGCTCTGTAGCTGTGGGATAGTCTTCCAGCAGATGTGCGAGATTCAGGCTCACTCTCAATATTCAAGTTTAGACTAAAAACCCACTTGTTTACTTTAGCTTATAAGGACCCTAGTTCTACCTCTAGCTAGCTACCCACCCCCAGTTAGGCCTACAGTGTAAGGTGCAGAGCTGGGTGGGGATCGGTGCCATTGGCTTGAGATGAACTGAACTGTCACCGCTGTCACTCTAGCTTCACACCCCTTTGTGGAATTGGAGTGCTGATGTTCAGGGACTCCCCATGCCAGCATTCCTACTTGTTTCCACCTCCTACATATGCTGCCATAACCACATCTGCTGGGGCTTACATGTTGGATTCAGCTAACTGTCTGCACTGCCTCTAGTCTCCCCAACTTTGGCTAATGTGTTTTTTACTTCCCATTACCCCCTTGTCTCTCTGCTGCACCTACCAAGCAATAGGTCAATCGATTCAATCAGAGGCACTTTGCTATCTTTATTGATGGCCGATGTATTGTCATCAGACAAATAAGTAAAAGCTATACTGTCATGCCCCGATCGTTCCGATCCTCCTGTGTGCCGCGCCCCCTCATCTTCCTCGTGTGGAATCCTCCTGGTTGCCAGCTGTCTTTAGTCTTGTTTAATTGATTCGATGTATTTAAGTGCGTTACTTTGAGTCTTTCCCTAGTCTGGTCATTGACGTTGTACCTCCCTCGTGCTTTGTGTACCTGAATGTATTTACCCCTTTAATAAATCCGTGTTTTCGCCCAATATCTGGAACTCCTGTGCCTGTTTTCCTGCCCTGTACCCTGGAAACCGTGACATATGTAATTGAAGTAGGTGATGATCTCGACAATGTCTTTTCAAAAATTATATGATTGAAATATTTAAAAAGTTCTATATTATGGGGAATAGTTAAAGTTTACGTGATTGTCATCATTGTTGTAATCACGGTGTATCATCACTTTAACCTTAATCTTTATGTTCCAAGTTTTCACTCATTATGTTGTCAAAAAAGTAGTTACAATACTTAAAATAGTTGATTCGCTGTGAAATCTTCATAATTGGGTAATGGAGTTAGTGTATTACACCAGCTTGAATTTCTGATAATGTGCTGTCTTAATGAGCCTACTCCATTAGAGCTACCGTGAGGTTATTACATTATTAAACCCATCATATTATACAAATGCTTCCCAATCCGGTCCTCAGGAACCCACGCAGTCCACATTTTAGCAAAAATGTGGACTGTCTGGCAGGGAGCTGGGAGGGAGTTGACCTGCCTTTGGGTCCCTGAGGACCAGATTGGGAAACATTGCATTATACCAATACAGTATATCACAGAAGCATGAGGAGTACAAAATATTATATAGTATTATACACCTGACATCTACTGCTACATACCCACTTACCTAAACAATATGCCTGCTTTTTGCAAAATATATTGTATTGTATTGTCATTGGAATTATTCATTAGAGTTATTCAAGATTAAAACTATGAAGGAAAGTTAATGCTAATGCTGATATTATTGTGAATGTTTTTAATGATATATTCTTGAACCCTTGAAATGCACCATATTTTTGCCGTTTGATGTTGTAAGACATGGAGTCGGTCAGAAGCTTAGGGTTTGACACTGTGGCTTTAAGCCTCCATGTCTGAACCCTGTTTCTCACTCTCTGTCTGCAGTGTTTTAAGGTTCTTTCTGTGCTTGCACATCTTTTCTCGTACCGTCCACAAGCATGCAGTTATGGAAGATGAACAGATGGATCTTGTAACTAGACTAATAGCTTGACTCTGAAGTGGATTGCTTGACTGACTGTGATGTGATATTAAATAACTATAGGGACAATAATTAAAATTCCTGTGGTGGTCACCCCCCCACCATTGCAAACAGATCACCCATCTCTGGACAAATCTGTTTTGACAGCTGCTGTGGGTAAACAAGGTGGTTGGTGCTCTGTGCAGAATAACACAAGAGACCATGACCATCCTTTGGCAAGTCTGATGCATAGGAAATAAAAGAATAACAGAAAATGGGAGAAAGCACTTTTAGTGTGAACATCAGATATGTGTCATTGATAGAAGACAGGAAGCATTGTGCACCATTCACCATGAACATCATTATTCATATATTCCAGTCATTGTGGGAACTCTCCATCCATCCATCCATTTTCTGAAACCGCTTGTCCTATTCAGGGTCCAGAGCCCCTCCCGGCTCTAAACTAAAGGCACAAGACAGGAGACATTCTATTCATTTCTTTATGCATAAACCTAATTCTGACTAAGATAACCTGAACCCTTACCGAGTCTGAACCTTAACCATAAGTAACCAAAATACAAGTCTTTTGGCTTTTTAAATTTTTTTGATTGCATTCACAGATTTTCATAAAAATAAGTTTATATTGTGGGGACCAGAAAAATGTCCCCATAAGCTAAAAAGTTACCGGTTTTACCACATTATGGGGATATTTATATGGGTAATGCTGCCTGGGATATGATTCAGGCCCCTGTGTCTCCGACCAGAATAGAAGATGAATGAATCTTTGCTTACTTTGGGAAATTTAATCTCATATTCCATAGATTAAAAATATGGTGAAATGTTCAAATATGTATGTTAGGATTTGGCAAAAAAATTGTCTGTGGTTTAGCTATAAGCCAGGTATGAGTAAAATACAATAATTGTCAGTCTAGTTTTGACAGAAAAAAATTTAAAATGGGTGAATGAGTTGTGTCTGTAATGGGAAGAATATGAAACAAGGAATTGCTATGCTGTATATATGTCCCTGCTGTATTGAAATATTTGTCATTGCTAAGGAAAGCTTGTTGATAGTATCACTTGAAAATATGACATGTATGTGTTATGGAAAGTACAGTAAATGTGTTCCTTCATCTTATAAAACAGAATTTTCGATCTGGGATTGTGCCTACTTGAATGTTCTTTTTCCAAATTCCTGCAGTTAGTTTTATAAGAATCGCATTAACAGTAAAATGAGAACATTTCTAGCATTGAGGGTTTGAATGTAGATACTCTGCATATGAGGAGTTTGCACATTAGCTATGCAGTGTGTTGTGAATTTCCTCTCACAATCTAAAAACATGAGTTAGGTGAATTTGTGTCTCTAAATTGTCTAGCTTGTGGCTCTATGCACCGAGGGGTTAAATCCAAATCAAAAAGAAGGGGGAGCCCTGACAGGTACAGATTGGGGGGGGGGGGGGGGGGGGTTTTTTAATAAGCCAAAGTGGAAATTTTTTGATTTGTTAGTGGTTGTAT
>JAOYFF010000106.1:25543818-25587891 GCA_025773925.1 Cryptomyrus ogoouensis
ATATAGTACATTTGATATTTCATGGTCTACCTTTCGACAGGATGCTATTGTGGCTTTTAATTAAAGCATATTTTCTATTAAAACATCCAACAGTTCAGTTTCTTCCAATTTGCGCATGTAAATTAGTATCACATAGCCTTTGAGACTGCTTGAAAATCTTACTGTGCATGGCAGCTAAGAATCTTTTTGCTGGAATATCTTAAACTGTCAGTAGTTTGGCGGACACCCAGAGGTGAAAACCGCTCCGCAACAATTCCTAGTTTAGCACTCTATTAAATATTAAAAGTTACATTTATATAGCACCTTTCACAAACCCAAGGTTGCTTTACAAGGTCTCTGATTATGCGTTTATTCAGTTGATTATATTTTATGTAAAATGATTATTTTCTGAACATTTTTCACCTGTTTTCAGAGTATATCGTTCTGAGCATTTTAATATGAGGTACTTCGAAATAAATTCTTCAGGCCCAAAATCTAAAATGACACCTTGCAATGGTATGACAGTTAGTTAGTTTAATGGGGTTTTTGTTTATCTCTGTCTATGTATCTATCTATCTATAGTAAATCCATTAACTGCTGACCTTTATTCTGTGCTGTGGAGGGGCCTCCTTGGACGTGCTGGCTCTCAGCCTTCAGTGGGGATCTTGTGGTCAGCTAATGACTTTGACTTTAAAGAAGCAGAGGTAGTAAGAACAGGTGCATTCTCTTAAAGTACTCTGCCGACTGTTTGCCAGTCCATTAATATACAGGCTCTGGAGACAGTGCTGGTGCTTCATGGTGGCGGTCTTGTCATTTTCTCAGTGAGGGGTTCTAGTGGACAAATGAGTAACCGAATTTCGAGGCAGAACATGTGGCACACAGCCTGCAGAGTCAAGCATTTGCATCCGAATGCAAGCTTGTTAGGCAAGCCATGCGCAAATACAAATCATTAGGCAGACATTAAAAAAAGACCTACTAAGTATGAAAATGATGGGTAGGAAAGAGAAACGGCAGATTGAGGATTTTTCTGTTATTTGACCTTTAGACTTTTATATATCTTCTTGTTTTGTACCTGAAGAGGTTTAATTTCATCTGGGTTATTTGTCTTCCCCTTTTTGTCCCTGATTCTCATTTTGAAGTCTGTTGAGTACAACAAAGAAAATCTCATTCCCCTTCCTCACATTTGATCATCTCTGAGCTCTACACGTCCTGGTGTGTCACAGTCCATAATGAAATGATTTGTATAATTTTAAAATTACTCCGCAGTATAGAAAAGAAAAAAATATTCATCAAGAAAATGACAATTTTATTATTGGGGGAAGCAGAAAAAGCATGGAGCAGCTTTTGAAGTTTTCTAAATATCTCCTCACAAACTCAAGTGAATGTCAGTACAGTGCGATTGAAGCTAAAATTACATTTCTAGCATGTGACTTAAGCATCAAATGTGACTACAGAACTATGCAGGGACAATTTTTGGGAATCTGTCTGTCTGGATCTATTACATAGAGACTGTTGAAAAATGACAGCCATACAACTAGAAAGCTTTTATTAAGAAAATTCTGAAGCTGTTAAGCTCTTGCAATATGTATTCCTGTAGTAAGCTGTTCCTAAATTTTATGGCCTGTATTAAGTTGTTGAATTTATTCATTTCCATATCATTATGCATGAAATGGAATGAAAAAAAAAATCTGCTACATCTGAAATTCTGATGTGTGACTTAAAAACAAATAGATTATTTGAAATTTCTAGATTTTTTCTCTTAAGTGAAACACTATAAAGATAGAAACAAAAAGAACGGCAAATGTCATGATTTGATGGTATTCTAGGTGAAACCCCACAATATATTTTGGCTGATAGGGTACTGAGTTTTTTACAGATACAGTGGGGGAAATAAGCATTCATGACGTTACCTTTATTTCATTGAACATGTTTCCAATACAGCTATTAATATGAAATTTGATGTGCAGCAGAACAGCCCCGAATCCCACCTAGACACCATGAGTGATGAGTTTCTTTGGTCTTCTCCAAACAAGTATGAAATATATTTCATTCGGTGTGTTCCATAATTTTATTCTGTGTCAATCAGTGTTATTGCACGTAACTTTTTCACGGATTGGAATGTTATGATTCACTGTATCATTTTATTGAGTTAATACCAATATCTGGTCTAAACTTCATGTGAATAGCTACAATGGGAATATGTTTAATGAAAAAAATGTTGATGTGTTAAATACGTATTGCCTCCTCTCTGTCCAGCTAATATGCAACTAATCTTAAACCTTGGCAAGCCTAACTTTTTAACCAATGCAAGGAATTAATTATGGTTATTACTTTTGTAAGATTAAAATGGTGGGGTTACTCGAAGACGGTATCAGTGCTGCACATAATTTCCTATATTATCACGTATAGGATAGGAGAAAAGGCTGGTATGGGCTGAACCTAAAGAAAACATCAAAAAACATTAACGTGCTTAATAAGTATGAGTTAATCCATAACATAATAAATTATGTGTTACTTTACTCCAAAAGCACAAGTAGCCAGCCTGCCCTGTTGCAATATTATAAAACCTTAAAAAAAAGTCCTGTTTAGCTAAAATATTAAAACCTAAAAACCAAAAAGTTTTATTACTAACATGCAATATAATTCCATGTAACATTCAGTGGGTACAGGCAAGGGGTGACAGCTTTTTCTGGGATATATTTTCTGTTTTTTAAGCTATGGAGCAGAGCACAAGAAGACACAGGCATGGAATTTGAATACAGAACATAAAAGAGGCACAAGATTGAAATGCACTTGAGACAGTGATTGGATTTACAGAGCAATTAAAGAATCAGAACACACAAATACCTCAGGTGAGATAAAAATGATTAAATGTGCTCACAGGAAGCAACCACTCTATCAAACACATAGAAATAAATTTAAATAAACTATAACCAGTGCTGCCCTAAAATGTACTTACTGAACCCCCTACAAAAAATCGTTTAGTAAACAATATGTAATAAATTTGACCCACCATGTATTTGCACATTAAAACAGTATACTGACTATTCCTGAAACTGCTAAAATATTTTGGCAAATAAATGAAAGCAATACAATATGAGATACAATAAACATAATTCTGCTATAGCAGGATATTGCGTGAATATCCACTTGAAGCTGCCCAAGAATGTTTTGTCAAAAAATAAAAATATGTCAAAATTACACATATTTTGAACAACTGGAAGTAAATGATCAGAACTGATTCAGATATGCATCATCTGGGTCATCTTGGTCACCTGAGTGGAGTCCCACAAATATTCATTATTACATATTCATTTTGAGTTTGTTCACTTAAAATGCATCCCCTGGGAAAGGGGTCATACAAATATTTCAGACACTGCATGTGATGGCTTCTATTTACTAACAGAGAATTATGCTTGTGAATATGCTTGATTCTGCTTGGGCTATATTATAAGAAGACCCAGTGCATTAGGAAGTATTGCAGTGCATGGCAGGGGTGAACTGGCAACAAAAATTAGCCCGGGAATTTGCCACTGGGGGGTGCTCCCCCTGATTGCAATCAACTAGTTGGCCACCAATGAAATAATGCATGATCATCACATTAATCATCTAGTGATCTACTGTGACCCCTGATATATAGGTTATTATAGTGCCGGGTTTGGGGAAGGAAGTCCGCCCGTCACTAGGCTGGCCCACCGGGAAAATTCCCAAACTTCCCGATGACCAGTTCACACCTAGTGATTGGGGAAAATGCTGGCAAAAGTGTAAAAGGGTGAGTAGCAACAAAGTGGATGGATTTTGTGGATGTATAGGGTCACATAAAAAATACTTTTGGGAAGCCTGAAGAGCCAATCAGAAGACTAGGTGAATTCTGGAGGAATGTTGTCTATATGATCACTAAAACTATACAAAATAACAGTAACCAAAGGACATTGACATATTATATAATCATAATGCTCTTAAAAGTCTTAAAGATTGAAGGCCATTTATAATCAGCAAAGGATATGCATAATTTAATGAAAGAGGGCATATACGTTTGCTTTTTCAAAATGTCTTAATTATTTGTACCAATGAATATTGATCATATTTGAGTAATTTTAAGCATTGACTGTTCAGTTTGAAGGTCACACAATTAGGAAGAAAATATTTGAAAGAGTATTTTTGACCATTGAGGGTTCTTGTATTAATATTTATCAGACCAGATTAACCTGTCTGTCATCCTGGAAATGGGTAAAAGAATAGGAAAGAAAACACTAGTAGTATTATTACTGCATTATGGGTGAGTGTACCCCTAGGGCAGGATTTAAAGGACATATTGATGTCACACTGCTAGCTTTTTGCTCCTCTGCTTCATGTCTCTAGGGTCCAGCAGGAGGAGAAGAATCTCTTTTTCAGTTCTGTCAGTCTCCTCTTTTGCACCATCCATCACTGTTTTTCCACAGAGAGATTATAATAGTTCCTGCTGTTGGCTGACACTGTAACCCTTTTGTCATTTTGATGGACATTTGGGACCATTTTCCTTGAGCTTGGAGAAGTCCATTCTCGGAAGAAATGTTAGCTACTGAAAGGCATATTCTCAAACATTCACTGTCAACTTCTGGTGGCCTTTTTGATCTTGAGTGCAGCCATTTGAAGCTGACAATGACTGAAAGGTATCTCTGACTAACATGCAAACTGTATATTGCTGGATGGTTTATTGGAGATTCAACAAGTTTACGCATGTACAATACTGGGCAAAAAAAAAATTAAAATGGGCCAAAGCTTAATGTCGTGCAATTTGGGTTTGGCCCATATTATTTAATTTTTAATTTTTGCCCAGGAGTGTATGTGCTTGTCTGTATTTAACCAGATGTCTGTGTTTTATAAATGTAGGGAATGTAGAGTGTTATATTCCTAAAAAATAAAATGTCCACTGTAGAGTAGACTTTTGTAGTAGAGACATTGGGTGCTAGACTGGCCTGCCTGCATTCCAGACCTGTCACCCACTGAAAACAAAATTGGTGCATCATGAAACAAAAAACACGACAAAGGAGACCCCAGACTGTTGAGCGGTTGAAATCCTATATCAGGCAAGAATGGGACGACATTTCACTTTCAAAACTCCAGCAACTGGTCTCCTCAGTTCCCAAAACGTTTACGGAGTGTTTCTAAAAGAAGCGGTGATGCAAGACAGTGGTAAATGTGCCCATGTCCCAACCACTTTGAAACATGTTGCTAGCATCAAATTCAGATTCTGCATATATTTTTCATAAAACAATAATATTTCGCAGTTTAAACATTTGATATGTTGCCTTTGTTCTATTTTCAATTAAATATGAGTTAATGTGATTTGCAAATCATTGCCTTCTGTTTTTATTTGCATGTTACACAGCGTCCCAACTTTTTTGGAAACGGGATAGTAATATAATTAGCGTAAGGTGGGAACCTAAAAACCATTACAGGCTGCACTCATACTGTCATTTAAGCAGTCCAGTTCACTTAAGTTGCATGTTTTTGAACAGTGGAAGCAAAATGAAGGATTTGCCAAAAAGCCACGCAGACATAAGCTGAACATGTGAACTCAACACACACAAAGTGGTGAAAGTAAATTCAGCAAAATAATTGAAGTCAACGTGATGGCGAAGACAGGCTAGGCTACTCCGAAAGGGTAAATGCCACATATCTATGGCTAACCTTGCATTATCGGGTGAGTATGTCAAACCCAAATGTCTTCTTTTAAGGTGCATTTGCATTACAGTAGTTCTGAGGTGCTATTTTAAGTTCTGCTTTGCAATACTGAGAGACTATTGCATTTTCATTTTTAATTTGAAGTGCTTCCATATATGTGATTCTTTTTAATCAGTGATTTTTAATAATAAAGTAATTCAGTTTAATTAATTGTGATAGTTTTAATGATAATAATAATAACATATTTTGCTTACAAATGATTAGTGTATAATAATAACAATAATGATAATTGTAACTATAATCAATTTACTACATTTCTCAAATATCCTTATATAATTTCAAATTAGTTACCAGAATTTTAACTGGATAACTGAATCTCTGAAATATATCAATGTAAAGTTCTCCCATAGCAATAATTACTGTAGCCTGACATGAAAAACATTTATACCAACATTAGATGTGTTTCATAACAAAGATTTAGTAATTACATTTTTATTTATGTCTTTTTATGTATTAAGCAGGTGCTTTTGTCCAAAGAGGAATTGCATATTGCCCCAACTTGTGTAATTTCTCATGCTTTTTGGCCACAATTTGTGGCTAATATTTGTGTTTCCTTGTCAGGAATTCCAGGATGATTTAACTTTTTGTGCCATTTGCTGTTCAAGGAACATGTTGATGAGTACTAATCTAAGTCTTTTAGCTTTGCAGTATGTTAAAAACAAGAAAGCTATTCAACCTACAGTGCAGAAAAGTACAAATGGCATCTTTTTTTCCTCATGCAGTCTTTTTTAATATTTCAGCAGTAAAGTTTCAGTAAAGTAGGACACCCGGGTAAAACCAGGATATGCAAAACAAGAGAGCTGTTTATTGTTACTACATCATGGTTTTGTGGCTAATTAGTATCACTGTAACTGTGTACCAACATGAACACTACAATCAGCATACTGGGAGACTTGGCACCTGTTCAAGCCCCTTGGTGCATTTCTGGTGAATGGGAAGCAGAAGATAAAACAGGACCACCTGGAAGTCGTGAAATTTTGAAGTTCTTCTCTGTCCTATATTTGGTAAAGAACTTTCATTAGCAATGTACTCAGCAAATTAAATCTGCATCGAATAATTATTTTTAGAGAAATCCATGCTGATATGAGATATATTTAGTTTACATTTAGTTCCATATTTACTGGCATCTTAGCCTTTTGTTTGACTGGAAGATTAGTTACAGCCACAAATCAGAAAACAACAGCACTTACCTACAGAAACTAATTACCTAGCTAACTTAATCTAAGATTCTGATTTTTAAAAATCTTGAAATTCTATTGAGATTCTGTGACCAAGTTAAAAACAAAGGTTTTAAACATCCATCACATCTGAGCATCTGTTTCTGTGTGACATTCCAAAGACCCCAAAGCCTTCCAGATGCTTGCTGAAGTGTAGGTAGAAAAAATAATGATTGAAATTAGAACTTTTTAAAATATTCAAGAAAAAAATATTTCAGAACATCATCTTTTTGAGCTTGGTCATTATGTGAAGTGGTACATCAATTTATACTGTAAAATTGGTACCCAAATCTTATTCCGGCAGCAGTAAATGCACCATTTTGTTCCAAAGAATAAGAAAATTTAACACTATGATTTTTTCACCTCCTGTCTAGCCTTGGGCTTACTTTTTTTCCACAAAAATCACATCTTAGTTTTTGCTGCTTTGTGTTTCAATTTGGTGGCAAAAGCTGGGAAGAGACAACTAAACCAAAGCCACCAAGACCTCGTTGTAGGTCCTGGAACTCCTAAGAGTAGGACAACAGCAAACTTTTCTTTCTTTCCAGCCAGAGGAAATTTGGCGAGAGTGTACAGGACAGTGTACAGGTGAGGGATGCTAAAAATGAACAGATGACAAATGTGCCTTTGGCTTCACGCAGCATTTACTTGACTCCTGCATGCAATGGCTGCAACTGGAGCTGTTCTCCCCAGAAGAGACTGTGGAGCAGATGGCCATGTAGCAGTTTGTCTGCAGTCTCCTGAAGACTGACATCAGATTGGTGCCATCAACCTCCCTCTCTGATTGTTGGCATTCAGTTAGCTGAAACCACCTGGCTGTGATCCATAAAGCCTCCCAAGCCTGATGCATACCCTCCCCTATATGCCCTTCTGCCCTTGGCCTCTTCCCTTCCTGATAGAAAGTCCCAACCCTTCTTAATCAAGGGTGGAAAGAGTTCTGGAAAAACTCAAGTACAAGTACTGTTACTTCCAAAAGAATCAACTCTGAGTGGAATAATAAAACCTTTTACTGCAATGCTGGAATAGTGAGTATTTTTTAATTGTGCTACATTATTTAGATCAATTTCATTAATTTAGTGACATAGAGATTAGGGTCAGACAGCATCCCTGGAACAATATAGGGTTCAGGGCCCAAATCAGGTATTTTCCTCACATTTACAGTAACATGGCTTCTAGAAAAATGTACTACATTGGCCAAAACTATTCAGCCTGCATTTTGAATTTGCTGTTTATTTTTTCATTTTGACTACATATTGTTATAGTACAAGGGTATTTCATTCTGAATTCTTGCTTTTATGCACTTTTGGGTCAATTCTCCCATCAAGCACTTACACCACACCAATCTTGAAAAATAAGGCACAGCCATGCAAGAAGTACAACTAATTCATCAAGCAAGAAAAGAGGGTCACGTCCCTGACAAAAAATGGAACATACACTGTAGACTATTTCGTTTACATTGTGTACCCGACTGAAATTCACGGAAACTGTCATGCTTTAAGCGCCCGGAGCGCAGACAAACGAGCAGGAAGCCAGGGATCAGGAACACGGGGTTTAATCCAAGGAAAGGCAGGCAATGACACATCGACAATACAATGACCGGACTCAGGAAACGAACGGAAAGGTGGACTAAATACAATGAACTAATGACAACAATTAGAAACAGCTGTAAAACACGGGAAATCCACACAGGGTTAACGAGGGGGCGTGGCACACAGGACGACCGGACGATCGGGGTGTGACAGGACCCTCCCCCAAAGGCGCACACTCCGGGCACGCCGAAGGGGAGCGAAGCGACAGGGACACAGGACCTGGAAAACAAAAGCAAAAAACTCAACGGGGCACAGGGAACAAGACAGACACGCAGAACAGACACAGAGACAGCAAATCAGACAACCACCAACAAACAATGGGAAAAGCAAACAGGCACAAGGGAAACAACACAGTAGACACAGGGGGAACACCAACGGGAGGAACAAAGGGGCCAGGAGCGGATGAAGGAGAAACAGGAGGATGAGGAGCAGACACAGGGGGCACAAAGGCAGGGGGCAAGGAGGCAAAAAGCCAGGGGGGCCGCAGGCGAGCCAGGGGGCAGGGTGGGCGCGACCCGTCCCCGCCGCAGGTGTCCCCTCCCTTTCCGGGAGACTGAGAGGCGGGGACCCGGCTGGGGTCTGTCACACTGGGGTGATGGTGGAGGAGTCACGGGGGAAGCCACGGAGGAAGCCAGGGCAATCCCCGAGGGGTCCCACTCAAGCTCCCTCTGCAACTCCACTATGGAGGGAGGAGCATCAGAACAGCAGTCTGGGACCTCCTCAGGGACAGGGGCCTCGGGCGGTGCCATCTCAGGCACAGCAGGGGCCACGGGAGCCATGGGGGGCTGAGCTGGGAGTTCAGGAGCCGCGGGGAGCTCAGGAGTTATCGGGAGCACAGGGATCGGGCAGGAGGCGCAGGAAAGACCTCGGGTGGCGCACCAGCAGGGGGCGCCGACTCCGGGCCAACAGGGGGCGCCGCAGTAGCCGCCGACTCCAGACCAACAGGGGGCGCCGCAGGAGCAGGAGGCACAGGCACCTCTGGGGGCATAGCAGGGACCTTGGGGGCAAAAGCAGGAACCTCGGGGGCGAAAGCAGGAACCTCGGCACCCCAGGAAGATCGCCTCTCAGCTGGTACGCCGACGAAGTACCTGGTCTTTGTTTGTGGAGTCTGGGCATTCTGTCATGCTTTAAGCGCCCGGAGCACAGACAAACTAGCAGGAACCCAGGGATTGGGAACACGGGGTTTAATCCAAGGAAAGGCAGGCAATGACACATCGACAATACAATGACCGGACTCAGGAAACGAACGAAAAGGCGGACTAAATACAATGAACTAATGACAACAATTAGAAACAGCTGTAAAACACAGGGAATCCACACAGGGTTAACGAGGGGGCGTGGCACACAGGAGGAATGGACGATCGGGGCGTGACAGAAACCTTTTTATTTTGAAAATGAAAGCATGGGGGTAGCCTACTATGCTTATGTTTGATTATTCTCACAAACCGGAGAATCCTTCGACAAAAAATGTGTATACGGTGTATGCATGAAATGTACGTATGTATGTGTATTTCAAAAACTGAGCGTTTCATGATCCACTCAGAAACACGTAATGCATTCAGTGTCGGTCACTTGAGGTACATCAAGATGAGGCCGTCTCCGTCTGTTCCACTCTCACAGGAGCATAAGCACATTCGCTATGGCTTAAAAGGTTCATTGATACTTCTGCATCAAGCCAATCCTATTCCAAAGCCTACGTAGCCTGATATGCACCTATCCAGAAATGTAATTAAGCCTGAATTATGCTTCTGCATCGAGCCTACAGCATAATCTACACAAGTGGCCTACGCCAATGTAAGCATTTATACTTGTGTGTTGGTGTGTTTGTGTCGCGCTACAATTAAGCCACCAGAATGCTAGGTGATACATAGATTTGGATGTTGCATTTATTGTCTTCCTACTATATTCAATTGTTGAATCACACATCTGGGATGTACGCTCTCTTCGCTCCCATAAAAACAGTGAATGCTAACAAGCGGTCCAGTCATACTTGAGGTCTGAGTTACCATGATTTGTAAAGATTTATACTTCTGTGTCGACACCATATGTACGGCATGGGCCCAATCTCAAACTATACCCTCAACATTCCACCTTCATTACGAGTCACACTCATGCTTAGCTACCCTCACAATAGGCCCTGTTCTACTGGACTGAAGTCCCCAGTCTTACAAATACTGGGCTGTACAATGCTCCTGGGAAGTTTGCAAAAAGATCCATCCAAAAACATCCAAGTTGGCTGTGTTCACAAAATGGCAGCTGCAGGCTCTGGTTTTGCTCTCTGCTGCCCTCTGTCTTTGCAGTTACAACCTTGTGGCTGATGTTGAATCTGATCAAGGTGTAGATGTTCATCTGTATAATGTTTTTGTGAAGCAGTAATAGGATCCATCAAAGATCAAAAAGGGTAGCTTCTAGCTTTTAATCATCTCATGCTTCTCATTGCTGTCACTAAATGCTATTGCTGCAATTTTGGTATGATTTGTCTCAAAATTTGTACAGGTCTATATCTTCACTGAGAAAATGTCCCAGGAAAGCTCAACAAGATAATTTTTGCGTTGTTATACTGACAAGACCAAGCGTCCTAGCTGGCCTTTTCTTTGCTATGACTATGCAGAGTTCCTTCGATTTTGGAATAATATTTCTCAAAAATTGATCAGGTTTAAATCTTTGAGCTTAAAACATGTCTGCAAAGGTTGAAAAAGATCTGTCAAATACTTTTTCAGTTATGACGCTAACACGATGAAATATCTGAAATGACCATTATTTTGCTATCACTATGCAGTGCCACTTCAATTTTGGGATGATCTGTATAAAAATTTGATCACCTCCAGGTTGTCACCCATACAATGTGTCTGCAAAGTTTGAAATACATCCATACAACTGTCAATGAAACTGTTAAAAACACAATTTTTGCTAGCATCGCTTCCTAAGCATCAACGGAACAGGTTAATAGTTACACAATTGAAGACTCAGGATATAGGCTAAATATGGCTACAGTTGATTGAAATTAGCATCCAATGGAAAATGTTTTGTACAGTATGATGATGTTTTAATATGTACTGTATTATTTATACTACTGTCTAATATATGATCAAATCTGAAATACTGTAATACAGGAAGGTCTGCGTTACTGCGATGTATAAAGACTGATTTATACTTCTGTGTTGAATCAGCACCATAACTTCGGGGGGGTCAGTCTAGAGTTTGCTTCACTAAAAATTGGCCTACAGCCACCATTTGAACCGATGTAATACCTAGAGGAGATATTTCTGACATTGTAAGACACTATTTTGACTCTCCAGGGTGGGGCGGAGCCTCACACTGCAGTGTCTCCTTGACTGAATGCAGCATTACTAGAACTCAGGCTTAACTGACAATTTTAGATTTAAGTTGCTGGACCCAGCCAAAATCTTCATGCAAAAAATGAGAGGCAGAATTTCACAGATCACTCCAGATGCATTGTAATTTGTGTATGACGGAAAGAAGCTACTAGTTATTATTAGTCAGCACTGATAAATGGTCAACATTATCTGTGAAAGTTTCTAGAAATACTGCATTACCTGACACCAACATCTCTACTAATCAGCTGCTGCTCAACCAAAATGTAATATTTAACAAACGTATAATAATTTGTCATTGTTCCTATTATGTGTTTTTTTTCACTGCTGTAACTTCCCATGTCCTGTCCCAAATGGTGTAACAGTATCTGTAGGCATGAATAGTATGTGTGCGCATTCTAATTTTGTGCTCAGTGGGTTACCGGGCTAGTGAAAGATTCATGATTTATTGACAAATATCCATCATGCATTCCTCAGTGTTTGCACAGGGATCATGCTCATGTCAGAGACTAAAGTGTAAACATTGTTGGTAAATAACACAACTAAGCTCTCTGCTACCTATGTGTACTTAATTTTGGAAACAGTATGTGTTTCAAATATTTACATTATGCCTTTGTTTACACTACAAGCATTTTTTAATCTATATCGATAAGTGTCCTTGAATATCCCAGTTTTAAAATGTATACTGCAGGTGAGTTTTCAAACATTTAAAGCTCCTCTATGAAAAATAATTGACTCCTGTCTAAATGTATTCATTGCAATGTGTTCTTGTAGTGTTGGATGTTATAACATTGCATGTTGTTGCTCCAGGGTAAAATGAACTGTCAAAAACAACAAACTGCCTGTTACAAGAATCTCTGATTTTCTGTGTCAAAACCAATTTTCCTTGTTATGACAACATTCTTGAACTGGAACCTATGAGATCAACAGAGAAGAACAGCACAGCTAGTGATCCAGACTAATAGATTATTCCTGTTTAGTAATACTGGATGCATTCTAACCTTTGATGAAAAGGCTGCATACGAATGTTTTTCCCAGGTTTTATGAGCTTAACTACTGATAATGCAGTTCTTTTCCAGACGCAGAAAAAATAAGTTGTTCGTTAGAGCATTCAACGATATCAACCTAATTCACCTACAAGGGGCAAAATACTAAGCTTAATTAAAACTTAATTAAAACAATGAAAAGATACATTTAGTGGACAAGCTTCTCATTTCATCAATCCCCAAAACATGATAGTGAACACCATGGTCAGGTGTTACAAAAACTGCATTTCTATTTAGTTTTGACAATAAATTTTCATATTTAATTAAATTGAAATAAAACATGATCCTCAGCCAGATTTCTAGCAATGACAATATATACATGTTTGGATAAAACTGCATTTTATTGACCCTGCTATAGATGGTACTCTGATTTTCTAACTATATAGATAAACCGTCCTTGTAAACTGTGCCTTAGGGTATTTATCTATTGCTAAGACTCAGACACAGGAGATAAAGAAGCAAGCATAGAAGAGGTGACAAGAGGATCCCAGCATGATATTTTCTGTGTTCTCAGATCACTAGGGAAAAGATACTAGAGGGCAAGGGGAAAAGGTGAAGGGAACAGTGAATCCAAAGTAAATAACTGAACAATTAACTAAGAATTAAAACTGATGGAAAAATTATATTGGCTTGCTGATAATGCTAATAAATTATTTAAATAATAATTATAAATGGATCAATTACAACTTAAAATGCTAGGTAATATGTTTTTGTATTGTGACTGTGAAACACACAGGTTTCCTGTGAGGTCTTGGGCTGGGTTGTTCAGACACATTCATCAGTATTCCTTGTCATGATTCTGTTTAGCTGGCAAATGACCACCAAAGGCCAACATAAAGCCCACTTGAGAGACTCATTAAAAACTGTTAAGGGTGGCAATGTTCTAATTCCTGTTGCCCAAGACCACAAATCATCCATTGGGGGACGTTTATGATTTCATCACTAAGCACCTTGAAGTTTTCACATTTTTTCCAGGTAATGCTGAAGGGCTTATCGCACTGTAGGCAGCGGTAAATGGGCAGCTTAGAATTGAATCTCACTTCTATTAGGATGTGTGAAAGTAAAGCAAAGGGCAATGATGAAAAAACATATTTTTAATACTTGTACTGCCTGTATTGAAGGGATCATACCATTTTACCTTTAGTTGCAACACAATCTTTTCTCATTAAATACATTTTACTTATATTTGCAAACAATCCGAAAACATCTAGGTTGTGATGCTAATTTTTCCTGTGCTATTTGTTTTGCATTGAAGTATCGAGTAAAATTAGTTCTGTACCAGGCATTAGAGAGTGTTCAGACCCGCACTCTTAATAAGAGCAATAGGGTAGGACTACAATAAAGGCTGAATTGCAGGCTGCTTTACATCCACAAGGGAAGAATAAGATGACATATGGTTATATATTAGTACTTTCCTTTTAAATCCATCCATCCATCATTTAATCACTTTTATTATTATTGTTACTATTATTATTATTATTTACAATACTCATTGTACAACCCTGGGGGGTATTCCACGAAGCAGGATTAAGGGAAAGTCTGACTTATTTCGACAAGTCTGGCTCATTTATGTGGGATTTCTGTTCCATCAACGTGTCTTAAATGAATCCCTGCTGAGCTGTCATAATAACTTAGGCGAGTGAACAAGTCTGCTCCGGATCAGGTTAACTGTCTCATTTACTTAAGCGTTGTCTCAAAGAACATCCGACGTGTGGAAACTGATTCCCAAAAGATCGTTCCGTCGGACGAAATTCCGCGCTCTCACTACTCATGTCATGTAATAAATATAATAAAGCCTATAACAATAACGTCTCAGCATTCCAATTAATTCCAACATAATTAAAATAAAGGTGTATCCATATTACAAAGGTCAAACATGAAATGCAATGACTGAAAATGAAACAAAACCCGTTAAAATAATATGAACAGGAAGATATTTTTATATTTTGTTTAGTCACTGTCTACTTTGAAAGTTTATTAGAAAAAGTAAAGACAAGATATGGTTATTTGTGCAGAACATTTCACACGGATGCAATTAAAAGTATTTTATGGAGATAAAATAATACAGAATAACATTATTTAGTAAGAATGACATGTGAACTTAACCTAGAAGGTTCCCCATTGGCTATGGGGATCAAACCAGGAACTTTCACAGTGTAAGGCGACAGCAAAAACCACTGTACCACCGTGCCACTGTACTGGGTACTTGTAACATTTACATAACTTACGCATTTAGTCTGTCTACAATTCTTTGCCAAGCCAACTCCCTGGCTTTATTTAAGGCCACAGTATTGCCTTTTTTAGCGATTACATCTTTGTATTTTCCATACAGCTCCGTCAGCAGCGTTTGTTCTGCGGCAGAAAAAAACATCGCTCTCATTTTACACAATTTCCGACTCATTTCCTCGATCTATCGTTCATCCATTTATTTGGGCTTCTTAAATATCGCGGGTGTGCGCACTAAGTGAGACTATGCAAGTCTAAGGCATGAGGCTAAGTTTAGAGATGGAGCTAGGTTGAGTCTGACTTTTTCGGTAAAGTCTGCATTTCTTTAGCTACTTTCATGGAATACCTCCAGGGTGTGTGCACTGAGTGAGACTATGGAAGTCTGTCTTGTATGAGCCTTGATTAGTTAAAGCTGAACTGCGTTAGTGGAAGGACATGAGGCTAAGTTTAGAGATGGCGCTAGTTTGAGTCTGACATTTTCGGGAAAGTCTGGCTTTCTTTAGCTAGTTTCATGAAATACTCCCCGTTTCCAAAAAAAGTTGGGATGCTGTATAAAATGTAAAAAAACAGAATGCATCAATTTGCAAATCATTTAAACCCATATTTAATTGAAAATAGAACAAAGACAACATATGAAATGTTGAAAGAGAGAAACTTTATTGTTTTATGACAAATATATGCTCAATTTGAATTTGATGCCAGCAACATGTCTCAAAAAATGTTAGGACAAGGGCATGTTTACCACTGTGTTGCATCACCTCTCCTTTTAACAACACTCTGCAAATGTTTGGGAACTGAGGAGACCAGTTTTGAAAGTGAAATGTTGTCCCATTCTTGCCTGATATAGGATTTCAAGTACTCAGCAGTTCGGGGTCTCCTTTGTCATATGTTTTGTTCCATGATATCCCAGAGGTTTTCAAAATATGGGTTTATATGATTTGTGAATAATTGCATCCTATTTTTATTTACATGGTACACAGTGTCCCATCTTTTAAAAAATGTGGTTGCCCTTTAGTACCCCTGAATTCTTCCCTTATTCGTGTCACTGCATGTGTCCATGATGGACTATTACCCCATTCAGGTGTCCCCTGTCTGTATAGTGCCCTCTGCTTCCTATGATTGGCTTAAAGTGACTGTACACTGTATTGGTGGTTTTGGAAAAAGGATGGATGAATGAATGTCATTAACCAAGCTGTATACTGTAACAGCATTTTCTGTGGTTGAGCTTTGAAAATGTCTCCAGTACAACTTTTGTACCTTTTCATTTTTTAAATAAGAAAATCAGCTATACCTGAAATACTATTCATTTAATAGGCATATTCTCTAAATTATAATTTATTTGCTTGATTCAAACTACAGAGCATTTTTATATAATTGTTGGAAAATATGAATTGATATACCTATTATAGCCATTCAAATAAATAGGAAAATAATAAATAAAAAGGTGTTGTTTTTTCTTCAAACACACTGTAAATATGCGGGGCTGGTGATGTAATAATTCAAATCTGGTGTACATCTGGAGTCAAATGGCAACAGATCAGAGGAAATGAGGGATCAGTGGATAGCAAGCATTACATATCAAAACTCACAAATTATAATATTAAGAAAATGTATAAAATAATGTCCACCCACATCTGTGCTGGATAGTGGTGCCAAATATTGTGCTGCAAAATTCTACTGTATATGTGTTTATTAAATTTTTATGGTTATAAATTTTCTAGTTTTTATGGCTGTTTTATGACTGTTTACTCAGATGCGTATTGGCTAATCAGATATTCAGGTAGACTCGTATTGTGTCATATGGCATTCTCTAGCTGGCATCAATAAACTGAGGTTTTTTTTTACCAGATGAGCAGTAAACATATTTTTGTAGCCAACCATTATCACTACAGCAACAGAAGTTTTTATTAATCACTTGCATCTTATTTTTATAATAAGCTAATTTCCTCTTGAAAGGTTCTTACACGCATCTTCAGTAATTTCTTTTGGATCTGCTGTACTGACAGCATAATGATTGGATTCACCTATGAGTCACCAGTGAGTTTGCATTTACCAAATTATGAAAGGATGTCATTATGTCCCTTTACAAACCAACAAAATTGGAATGCCTGTTTACAACAAAATCACTCTGGAATATTGCTACCATTGACAGAATGTAATTCTTGAAATATCTAAAACTGTGTCAGGTAATTCAATAATTGACATTTTGAACTAGCTGAAATTTTATATAAATGCACTGGGAGGCCATTGATATTTTTTATGGAGATTGAGTGAGACACACCGCAGAGATTTTTTTTTTTGATTAACAGTTTTATGTTTATGAAGACTTTTAGCGTAAAAGTACACTCTGCAGTTGGTCGACTGGCTAAGTGGGTCTCAGAGGGTAGCACCGTAGCCTCACACCCCAAGGGTACAGGTGTGAATCCTAAGCGCAGCTCTGAGAGGCTGCATGTTGTCCATGTGTTCATCTCGGATTTTCTTCAAGGTCTCTATTTCCAAAAAGAAATAGTGAGGCAAGCTTGGCATCTCTTGGCAATATGTGACTGAGTGTGTAAGTACGTCCTCTGAGGTGGCCTGGCATTCCAGTCAGGGTCCCCCTTCTGCTTTCATCGAGGCAGTCACACTTACTGGTGATCAATCAATCAAGTGCATTTGATTAGCAGCACTTACCCCTTAATTCCTATGGAAGCAGTAAGAGTGTACTTAATTGGTCACACACTGCTTCTGCATTTTGGCATGTTTTTGTTAAATAAGTCATGACACATTTGTTGTTGTTCATCTGAAGTTATATTTACCTAATTTTAAGACGTGCTAAAGTCCAGATGATTTTTTATTATGTCCTGATACATAAAACCTTAGAATTCACAAAGGGTGTCCTCTGTTTCACATGTATGTACTGTATGTGCATCATGGCCACAAGTTCTAACTACAAGTGCTTAATAGTAAGAGCATAACGGCACACTAAATTCACGGTTCGTTACAAACCTTGCCTTTGAGTTCACAGTTCAGTTCAGTTTCAGCACAGGATACGGAATTTGCTTTTTTAATTTGTAGCCCTTCTATATAGCTACATTCCTTTTGGTTAATGAGTCTTACTTGTGCAGATCACTTTGTCATTACCACATGTCTCTTGTTGTTAGGTTTATGGGAATAAATATGGGTCTGACCCATGGCTCCATCTCCATTTTTATTTTTGGGTTGGTTTGGAGCTGCAGCTTTCTTTACCTTGTGTTCTAAGTTGAGTTGTGTTTGGTATTAAATCTTTGAATCAAGGCTTTATGTTAGCATTTTGGTGTGTTAGAGTTCTTTCTGGAGCCTGGTAAATTTTAGGGATTGTAACATTCACATACAGTGTATTTCCAAGTGCTTAGAAATATGTAGATGCCAGTTAGAATGCACAGGAAGGAGGCAATAATAGTAGCTTACCAGCCAGTGAAACGTTACACCAAAGAGTCAAATGTAGATGTGCTGGTTTAGTGTACCAATGAGCACCGGACCACTTCGAGCATTGCTATTTCCTTTGAGTCAGTTCATATGGCATAAATAAAATATGATGTAAAAATCATTAAACATATATATTTTTTCTCACAATCTCCGAACTCACTCTCCACCTCACACAAAAATAAACAGTACCAAGATCTGGCAATGCAAAGTGCAATACCACATAAGTAGAAAGAGTTAACCAGTGATTTTCTTTGCTAATTTTCACATTTATGATGAACAATACTCAAAACTAAATTTATTGTACAATACATTTCAGGAAAACACACTCATATTATGTATATTAGATTTGCCTATGTATTTGTTTATTTACTTTTTGTATATAATGACTTTGCCTTTGACTCGTAGTCTCATAGCATGGCCTTGAGCCCAAATGCATTGGAATTAAAATAGGCTACTCGACTACGACCCTCATGCTAAAAGCAGTCCTGGAAAATCACAAAATACGGCAATGCCAAAACCAGAAATCATAAGATAACCAGGACATCCATACATAACCCTGCAGCTCCAAATAATTTGGCGGGCAACCCTAAGACTGAGGGAAAAGTGCAAAACCAGGTGCAATTTTCATAGGAAAACAAACCAGTAACATGTATAGGCTCCCTCTACTGATTAGCCAATCAGGGATGGCTTTCCTGTAAGATTTGTAACGTTAAGTAGTTCATTATCTAGCACTTAAAATCGATCATATATTAACACGTGTTTCCCAAAACCTTTGTAACTAGAGTAGTTTATCTCGTTCGTAGATTTACGAGACGCTCCAACCCACTTGTTTTTTCTTTGAACACAGAGATCAGCCAAAATAGATGACAAAAACAGACTGACGCTCTTTTTTGAACAGCGTAATAATGCTGATGATATAATAAGAGGTCAATATAAAACTATAATGTTGACTATAAATTTACGCAAATGGGGCTCGTTGTTAAATCATCTGTATGCCGCATGAGTACATAACAGGGATATGCACCACTTGTAACTGACTTGAGAATGACCCTGAAAATTAAATTCAATTCATAAATCGGTTGAAAATACGGTGCAGAACCGCAGTTTGACTTTGAATATAAGGATGTAGAATTAAAATGGAATTGATTTCACATAAATTCATATGCATAGTGTAAGTGCAGCTTTAACAATACGACTTAATATTTCAATATGAATTACCCAGCATGTCAACATAAACAGCCCATATCCCAGACCACGCGGTCACGAATATGTACATCAGCAAAAAGTATCCATCGGTCATGCCCCCCAGCTGGAACACTTGCATAAAAAGTCTATGCATGTCACTGTTATTCATAATGAATGCCGCACTTGGAGTTAATTGTGAATAATTTAACTGTGATTTTGTGCACCATGGTGAAAGAGCACTTCGTGCAGTCATACAAGTAACACTATCAGAACCCTGTCCATCAGACAACCCACGGGAAAAGCTACTGCATGCAGACTCCTCATAAATGGTAACACACATAAACAATTAATTATGCAAAAACAATAAATATATGTCCATGGAAAAGGACATAGAGGGATGACATAAACCAATGCATATTGAAAGAACTAAGAGTCTAAAACAATTACACAATTATTATATTGCAGTCATGCAAATATAAAGTTCACTCACTAGTACATATATAAGGGTTAATAAATACAGCTACCATTTTGGAAGTAAATCTGTTTTGTAATTATTTGTGTTTTACTAGATTAAATGCCATTCATGAAATGAAATGAATTAAATTCTTCCTACTGTCATTCCAATTCAGCATCTTAGCGGGTGTGGCCAAGTCAATTTAAAATCCAATTCATAAATTCCGAACAACCCAGGTAGGCTATATGATGAGCTTACCAATCAAACTTGCGATGTGTTCAGTCACTTATTTTGGCTTTGGAAAGTGAATCACCACTCGCGACCAGCAATGGCAGAGAATTGTGCAAGTCAAAAGAAGACGGTGTTTGAGACAATGCCATCCAGGAAGCCATCTTGGCCGAGAGCCCCTTGGACCATCTTAGTAAGGCACAATTCATAGAGGAAAACAGGCTGACCTGGGGTGAAATAATGAGCCTCCATGGTCTGGTGTAGGATAAATTCGAGAGAGGAGCACACAATAATTTTACCCTCAGTGCAGCATGCAGCTTCTGACAGCTCTCTGCTTCTACACCACTGGTGGATTCCTGCAGACCTACAGATGCACATGGCTTCAGTAAGGCTGCTATGTTCTACATCTGTGCATGCATTGATCACATTTCAGTTACACTGTGTGCACAACTATATACAATGTCCAGCAAGAGGGGATGCCTTGCATGACAATAAAATTGGTTTTCATGCCATTGCAGGCATACTTGGCATTGCAAGTGCAGTGGATGGAAGTCTCAAACCTATTCATTTTTGCAGCCCCTTGAACCCCACCTGCAGCTGTCAAAAAGAGTTCTTGGCACTAGGCTGAAATGTCCAGGTGATATGCAACCATCAAGGACATTTTACAGACATTGTCGCCAAGTGGCCTGGGAGGACACATGATGCTTATATCTGGTCCAACTTTGGAGTGTCAGATGGCAAAGGATGGTGCATTTGCTGGTGGCTGGTTATTGGGAGACATCAGGCATCTTCTTAAAGAATTCCTGCTGATTCCAGTGTTGAATCCCCAAACCGTGGCTGAGGAGAGGTATAACACTGCACACCAAAGACACACACTGCTGTAGAGGGTGCTTTGGACATGTGGAAGGCTTAAAAGATTTAAAGTTAGTTTGTTAATTCTGAAATAGCAAAAGTTTTGGGAAACGCACGTAAAGTTCACTCGTTCTTTTACCTACGTAATTCTTTATCTTGTTAGTTATTCGCTAAGATCGATCGCTTTTGGGAAAGCCACACCAGCTTGTAAGCAGGTGACACTTGAGGGTGAAAATTTGAAATTGCTTTAAAGCTACCTCTGGTGGCCATGTCAGGTTGTGACTGAAACCACACCCTCTATGGGCAGCTCCTGGAGGCCCCCTTGTGGAAGTCTTGATAAACTTGGAATCCACGATAAATCTGGTAGCCAGGTCAGGACATGACATATGGTAGAATGGTAAAAACGTATGAAACAATTTATAGAACATGGAAGGCATGTGACCCAGATATGCATGATAATGCATAAGTGAAATTCTAGTTCAAAAGAACAATATCAAAGAACAGCAAAAGGCTTCTTCAGAATCATGACATACGGGGCTTAACAAGGCTACGTTAGCAATTGCCCATCACAGCTTTAACTGTGATGAGACTCCTTCCCCACCTTGCAATCATGCTGATATAATGAGCTCCCCTCCAGGTCTGCAGGCTCCTCATCTATATTGCCTAATCAAATTGTTGGTTGTGCAATGTTGAACAAATGAGCAATCAGTCATAAAAACAGACTATCAGAAGGCAACCTATTATGGCATACAGATAGTGACTCTGATCTCCTTTGTGGTGAAATAAGTGCACCTCTCCTTTATATAAGCTGGGTTTATACAATTGCAAATTATAGTGTACTTCTACAACTCTCAACAATGCATTTTCAATTGCAATCTACAATGTATTCTCCATATTTAGACAGTAACCTGTTTACTAGCCTTGTAATAGAAACTTTAGTTACAGGCAGTCCTCAGGTTAAGAACATCAGACTTTCAGACAACTTGTACTTATGTACAGACTGCCATAAAGCCTATTATATTAAACATTTGAGTTAAATACAATGGTTTGTGGTAACGAATGCATGCACTACTCTGTGACACTTAAGAAAACACTGAGGAACTCCTGCAGTTTGTCAGTTCAAGCTACAGTATAGTACCATATGTAGTTACTTTTATTATTATTATTATTATTATTATTGTTATTATTATTATTATTATTATTATTATTACTACTACTTCTACTATTATTATGTACTGCATTATTATTGTTCTGACTTACCTACAAATCTGACTTAAAGACAGACTTAAGGGACAGATCTCGTACGTAACCTGGGGCTAAATATCACTTATGAATATAAAACTATGTGTATCAGAGCTATAACTCTAAACTTAGCATAACTGTGAAACCATCAATATTTATAGATAACATCAGAGGCTGAAATTGGGGAAAAAAAATAAATGATGCAGGTCATGTAATCACTTCTGCTATTCACACTTAACCCTGTGGGAGGATTCTGCAGAGGCAGAAGGAAGGAATATAGCAGAATTTAATGACTTGGACAAGCATGTAATACATTATGCATTATGCACAAACTGGCCATGTTCACTATGAGAAATAATATTACTTTTAAAAAAAAAAAACATTGAGAGAACTCTTGACAGCAATTTACCTGCACATGCAACAACTGTAATTCATATTTTCAAGTCAAGTTGCATAAACTAGCTAAAATAAAACAAGAACCTTATCTTGGGAAGTTTTTCTGGGCAAATTCACGTCATGAATGCGTCGGTGAGCAATAAAAACATGATTTCAGGGAACTTTTAAAATGACTGTAATATTAATAATCAAATGTTCAGATGACCAACAAAATTTAAAAGTATAAACCTAAACAAAACCATATTTTTGTTTATAGCAAAATGTATGGCCTCACACCTCTATAGTCTGTGTCTGTGACGTCTGCCAGTCCTTCTCTGTTGTCAAGGGTATCATTTCCTTTTGGTACTCCATTTTACTCCCACAGTCCAAGGACATGCTGTTATGTGAACTGGTGTTTCGAAATCTTCCACTGTGATTGTGTGTCCAACTGCATGCTTTGTGATGGATGACGTCCCATTGAGGATGTCAGCTGTCATGTGACCCATGCTTCCTGGGACAGGCTCCATGCTCTCAGTTTTTCACTATGGACAAAGAAATAGATGTATATTTTTCAATAAATAAATTTTAACAACAAAGTTTTCGATGTGAGAAGTAGGGCTGCAACAGTATGAAAATTTCACAACCTTAAGTGAACAGCTCATTTGAGGAAGTCTACCAGCATCCGTGAGCTGATGTTCAGTAAGAAGGAATGGGCTAAAATTCCTCTAAGTATGCAGGACTAATCAACAGTTACTGGAAACATTTAGTTGAAGTTAAATGCTGCACTTCTACTGACAGCAAAGGTCACACTCGAATATATAACACAGGGTCATTTTCCACAACAAATAAAGGAACAAGGATAATGTTTTTGCATTATTTGTTTAATTTGCATTAATTTAACTAGTTTTAAGACTTACGTGACAATCTGACCAGAAGTATAGATAATTCATGGCATGGTGGAAAGACGATCCATCTTGTGGCTCTCAGACAAAGAAAACTAAACACAAGTGAAAGCCGCAGGAAACTACAAAACAAAGGAACCACAAGGGGTCAAAACAAGCAGTTAGACAACCAAAAATTAACTGTACATCAATGGGGAAAATGGAGGAAACAATGTAACAACACACAAAGGAAGCGGAGGCAGACAGCAATTAGCACGTACACACTCAATGACCGACTGAAGGACTGAAGCATGGATAAAAATTTATATACACAGATAATTAGTTTTGAAATGAGACAGGTTGGGGTAGTGAACAATCACTAAAAACAGAGGAACATGTGTGGGCAATAAGAGAACAATGGATCAAAAACTAGGAGAGACTAAAACAAGGGTTACAAACTGAAAGATCAACGAGGAACAAAAAAAGGAACCATACAGATATACACCAGCACAGGAATAAACCAAGAACCATAAATGTAAATTACTAAACATAGTCGAACCCGCAACAAACGGGGAGTCTTGATAGTACAGCCACCTGCTTAGCCCATTAAGCTAAACAGTAACCAGGGGAACAGGAGAACCCACTAGGTGCTAAGAACAAATGGGAGGCTGGCCAAACAGGGAACTCACATTCTGCAGGGGGCAGGACAGGGAGCAATCCTGACAAAGAAGTATAACATTTAGAAATCTTTATGCAAACCATTGTTGGTTATGTTTTACTCACTGGAAATATAAGGAAACTGCTTTCTGAATCTGTTAGTTAATTCAAAAGTGTTATACATTCTTTCAACTAAGGCATATAAAATACTTTCAAAGGAATTTCAATACTAATGACAGAAGGAGAACATGTTTATAATAATAATTATATAAGAATATCAAGGACAGGTGTTTAAGTACAAATATAATATTACAAAATATAAAATAATATTCTCTAGTCAGTTGCACTGTTGCATTTAAATACTGTCTGTTGTTGACGCGTTCCCTGACTTTATAACTTGGGAGTTTACCTAACTTTACGACTTCTTTATTTTCCCTTAGAACAGATGGTGCTATCATACGGATGGCATCTGCCGGGAGGCTACTGAGTGATAAGCTTATGGGTTATGACAGAGAAAGTGCATTCTGGACAGACAAGTTAAAAAAGGATGTCTATGTTGAATTCATGAAGTATAAATATATAAATATAAAGCCAGATCTGGAATAAGCATGCATAGCTGCATGATACTCCTATTGGTTTAGGCAATTAATATACACATTTAGAGCTACACAGTGTGTGTGTGTGCTCACACAGGTTTGTAATTATATCTCTATATATCTCTATCCCAACATGACAACCTTAACCCCCACCCAGCCCTAGTCTTTACTATAAGTAACCAAACAAAATACAATGGCATTTTTACTTTTTTGATTGCATTCACAGATCTTTGTGGGGACCTGAAAAATACAGGTCTTTATTAAATTGTGGGGGACATTTGATCCCCACAATGTAATATAAGCCAAATCTACACACACACACACATACACTGTGCATTTTCAAATCTACAGGACAGTGTGCCTATCGCACCTCCCTTCCTAATTTTAACTCACCAAAGACCTTACGTTTAATCAAGATCAGTCCTGCTGAGAGGGACAAAGCGTGATGGACACTGTGCCAGTCTTGCTCAAGTGATTTGTGATTTATGGCGACCTTTTCCACATAGTAGCATAAATGAATATAAACTGTTTCTTTTTTTATCATTTTGCTGTAACTGCATGAATACTATGTCATTCCATCCTTTTTAAAATGCATCATGCTGTCAAAACCCGCTGAGAGCTTATGGTAAATTCATTATGCTCTTAAACATTCGTACACTAAGGTGTAGAGCATATATACAGATGCTTGCAATGTTCTCGTTATCGTTCAAAATCATAATGATGCTCATTAAGACGAATATATTTTTTTCTCTTGGCTTGTTTGATTGGTGCTCATTTTTCTTGGCTACTTGGACAAAAATGCTCAAATTAATTTTAATCAACTGGCCAAATCACTTATTAACACTTTTACATCTCATTAAAATAACTGTTATATGAAATAAGAAAAAATATAATTTTTCATAATTTTCAGTTTTCATATATAAAAGAATGTCTTTGTGCCAGTCCTTGATAGTCTGATGAGAAACATAAATGGAGTTTCAAAGTCAGGCACAGGCACTAATTGAATTATGCGCATACTCAGAACTGATTGCCTGCATTCTGAGCAGCTCTGATGTGGCCTCTTGGGGAGTCTTCAGGGAGGGAGAATAAACAAAGTTAATGGAGTGAAATGAAAGACCCAGCCAACTTCATGCTATACTTGCCGTCTTTTGTTTGCCTTATTTTAATAATAAGAAAATCTATCTTAAAAATGAGCACGTAGTTAGCCACTTCCATGGTGTTCTGCTGGGCGGCAAAGAAGGAGTCTTATGGGATGTCTAACAGCCTTGCATACATTTTAGATTAGTCAAGACGGGAAAAAATTTCTTCTTTCCATGAAAAGCTCATCTGCATCTCAAGTGCTCTTTGTTAAGTTGTCAAAATAAATGTTTCCAAAAATCAAACTCTAATATATAATCTAATATAAACTAATATATGCTCTCACGTGTTGGTGGTCTACTGGTTAGGATGCTTCCCTCTGGGCCAAGAGAGTAAGGGTTTGAGTCCCACCTCTGGCAGTACCATCATTGAGTCTCTGGGCAAGACCTGCAACCCCGATTTGCCCCAGGGGGACTGTCCCTGAATTTAGAAAAATGGAAGCTGCTTTGGATAAGAGTGTCTGCTAAATGCAATAAACATTCTTCCCATTTATTTAAAGCATTCAATAAGTGGTCAAATCATCCCATGAAAAAATCTCAGCTGTCAGACATAGTTGTGCAAGGGACATTAATTGACATTATTTAATCAATTAATTCACTGAATGATTGATTATTAATTGACTATGTATTATACCCAGGCTGTTGAATGAGTGCCTTCTTTAGGAGGTTCCATACAGTCAGTGGCATGCAAACTGGGGGAGGCGTGTCACTCTCTGGGGTAGAACATGTGACTGTCATCGGAAGGCATTCAGCTGAATTCCCATGGTCAGCAGAGTGATCTCACCGTTGACCAAGGACTTTAAACCTAATTGCTAACAGGAACTGACTGTCCCTGCTTTCTTAGTTGTGTGTTGCTTTGGATAAAAGTATCTGCCAAAATTGTAAATGCGAAGTAAATGTGAAGTAAATGTAAATGCATACTTCTCTTGCAAAGAATGGAAGTTGCCCTGCTCTGAGACATTTCAACAAAACTGCAGCATTGCTGTTGACTTAGTGTGTACTATAATTTCTGTTTAAAAATAATGTACAGGCGCCTTGCAAAAATACAGTACTCTGCCCTAGCTCTTACTAACAGGAGCAACAGTACTAATCTGGGGACTTAGGGTGACACAACAGGCTGTTGGAAAGTTTAAAATATGCTATTAAATCGAGCTAAACTGTGGTTATACAGGGGTCCTGAACTATCGGAAAAACTGCTGTCAGAAAAAGCCATGACGTTTCTAACCCTTCAGGTGAGTAACTCATTTGGAGACTTAGGTGACAGAACAGGCCGTTCGAAAGTATGAAATATACTATTAAATCGAGCTAAACTGTGGTTTCCCGTTATACAGAAAAATGACATATACTATATTTTCCAATGCCACCTATTTGCCAATAGCACTGTATTGATTTGATTATAAGATAACCCCAAGTATAAGATGAACCTCCGCTTTTCAGCAAGTATTTTTAGGAAAAAATTTTTGGAATATCAAATATTACCTTTAAAAAGCAAAACAATTTAATTTGACAAAAAAATATAAGAAGTTAACCAGCAATCAGATTACAATTAAGTGTATCACACAGCAAACATTCCCGAAAACAAATGTATTATTTTTTTGGGGGGGAGGGGGGGCACAGTATGTTTTCAATGCAGCACAGGTTGTGCTATATTAATAAATGATATGACAGCTATTTTAAAATAGCTGTTACTAACTTTATTAGCACCCACTATCAGTTTAATAGCAGCAGCAGCACAGCCAGGGAAGTCAGCGAATTACAGGGCACTCAGGGATACGCGCTAAATAGAATTTAGTGATGACACACCACAGCACACAAGAACAGAATGTGCCCTCTGCATTTAACCCATATGTGATGTCATGACATACTGTAGCAGGGGGCAGCTAATTCAGCACCCTGGGAGTACCTCAGTGGTGCCTTGCTGGTCAGGGATTTGAACCTACACTCCTTTAATTACAAGTGCGCTTCCCTAACCATTAAGCCACCACTGCCCACTGTCATTATCATTGACATTGTCAGGGTAGCCAATTGTGAAATACTCATGTGAGAAATCTTACAGAAAATCTATAATACTGTAAGTCAAAACACTCAAACCCTTCCACACCATGCAGTGGCCTCATGATGTGGAAGGGTTTACTTCATTAATCTGTTTGCTTGTTCTATTATTCACTGAGGCAGCATGGGGAACAATAGCAGTCAGAAAACATTACATGCCTTTGTCAATTCAACTAAAAAACGTGTAGTGTTAATGCACCAGAAATTCACAACAGAGCTAATTAGGTAACTTATAACTTACTTTTTTTCTTTTTCTCCCAGGGAAGAGAATGGATTTGCAGTGATTTCAGGTTTTTCAGTGAATCAGGTCCATACTTCAGATACAGTCAGCAGCCATTTTATTAAGCAGGTAATCATACTGGACAAAGGGGCACTTCATTGTGCTTTAGAATATGTGGAGAAGATCAGTCATATGTACCCTGCAGGCTCAGTTTCGAAACCTAAGCATGGTCATTACAGACAGGCTTGTTTGGCTGGATACCCTTATAGTCTAAGTTCTCCTGAAGTAAACTCCCATTTCTGATAGTAAAAGGTTTCCTAATTAGGTTTAAGCTTTATACTGGTAATGCTGTTAGGATAAGTCCTCAGACTGAGGGTTACGTAAGCAAACCGCTATTTACATCTAAAGCATAGAGTCTACATTGAATTTTATGCAATAACTTGAAGTTCATTAATGAGTTCATTAATTCACCCAATCAATTGGATTTAACCACACCTCATATTCTTGGATAATTGCCTTATTCATATTTAATTATCTAAAAATGCAGATGGCTGTTAATATGTGGGACTTCATTAAAGCAATTAAAGTTAATTGACTGAAAGTGAAAACAATATGGGAGTAAAGAAATTCTTGACATATCTCCTATGTCATTGAAACAGAACTGGAACAGGAACTGAATCTCCTGTCAGAAGGCACTGACAGCACATAATCACCGAGACATTTTTAGTTTTCGGTCATTACCTTTAGTTTTTTTTTCTCCCACAATATCAGAGTGTCTCTTTATGGAATGGAGTGGGTCTCATTTTTGGGTTCCTGATGGTGGAATGAGCTGCCAAACCACATCCGGCCATCAGACTCCTTCTCAACCTTAAAGAAACCTGATCAGAGGCTCAGGATTCGTTTCGATTTGTTATTTTGTGTTTGGTTTTTTTTGTTCCACTTAACCAATACAGACTCATGGTGTGTCTGAAGCATATCCTGAAAACAGGGGGCACTAAGCAGGGGGTACCCTGGGTAGGATGGCAATCTATATCGGGAAACACACTCTAAATCTTATATTAAGGGCAATTCAGAGACATTCTCTTCACCTCATCACATTTTTGGACTACAGGAGGAAACCAGAGTATCAAGACGAAACCAAACCAACAATAAAACATGCAAAATACATGTGGGAGTCTATCTCACCACCCTGGAGCAGCTACTCCCTTCACCACCACACAGCTATCGTTATTTTGATGTTTAAGTGAAACTGAACTCAGTTTTTTTCTATTAATTTGATTTAACAGTAAAGGATATAAAAGAAGCTCATATTTGTTCTACTGCAAAGTATATTGTAACCAACAAGTCAGACTAGAATGAAATAAAATTCACACCAGTAAACCAGTAAAGATAAATGGTGTTTGTGGAAGCCAGATTGTTTTTTTATTTAACATGCTGAACTGAAGCTTGTTTAAAATAATTATCCAATGATATCAGAGAGAAATATGCAGTGATAAACTTCTCAATCTGGTGTATGTTTCGGTTTTGTCTCAAGGTATTGTCCAGCTATAACACTGATCAAGCACATCCATAGGCCTCTAGTTCTTAGTATGTTACTTGTTTGGCAACTTAGTAACTACGGCGGTGTAACAAATCATATTTGACAACAAACCTTGAGTTACAATATAAAGATGGGAAAGAATTTTCTCAAACAGTACTTTCTATATGTAAATATCATTTGAAAAAGCTCTGTATTTCTGACAAGGTTATGTTCATAATAAGATAGCACTCAGTCACTTATCTATTCAAATACTGTCTGTCATGGAAGTGCAGCACTCAGTGAGTAAAATGTTCAATCACAAAGAAACATTTTCTTCACAACCTGCCAAATCCACAGACCAGATTTTGGTCTTTATCTGCTTGCAGCCTCTCGTGATATACTAAAAATGAAAAAAAAAGCTTATTATTATTATCATTTTATTTTCCACTGAGTATACAAGTGAGACAGACAGCAGTACCCTTGAGGTGATAATTTATTTTTAAATGTTTAAAGTTGTTAAGGTTAGTAATCTAGGTAGTAACTGTGTATTAACTCTAGATAAGTAACTAATTAACCAACTAACTAAACTAATTAACTAACTAATTAACTTAAATGAAGTATTGATTACCCAAACATGGTAATCAAACATTGGTGTATTAGATAGTTACTTCAAATACTGGTGTGACTTTAGGAGAGGTTTAGAAGCAGCTAAGATAACACACTTGCACAGATAATATATCATTACAAAGATAATGGTGGAGATCTGTACACTGAACGATCTATGCTTTATTCAAAAGACATGTATTCAAAACACATTTTTTTTTTGTTAAATCAGAGAAAGCCTTAAGTCGAAAACCAAAGCGGGACAAAGACACAGCCCAAATCATAATCCAAGAATCTAAGTTAGGAGGCAGAGATAAAGGGTCAGTATATACTGTATGGGTAGATCAGAATATAAATAAGATTGCTAGAATCCTGCTTGGTAAGGAGCAAATGCACAATACCTTGCACCAAAGAAACCTGACTAACACACCAGGCAATTACAGCTGCTGAGTACTCTAATTCATACACACACAAACAGCATTAATTGAATAATTTTTTTAGGAGAAATGAAGCATTGTTTCCTTGAGCTGGAAAGGTACCAACAAATTTGTCCTTGTCTGTATACAGTATATGTGTGTATGTAAATATATATAATACACACACACACACACACAACAAATCACAGAACCAGAGCCAGCTCGTATCTTCCCAATACCCAGTTAATGTTGTTTGGGCAGTTAAAAGCTATTGTATAATGTATACCTGCATGCATTTAGTATGTGATAGAGTAAACCGATAACATTGTGAAAAGAAATTATCTGTTGTTTATTTTACAAAGATATGCTAAAATAGTATGGACAGATGTGTTGGCACCATTTATTGTTGCATTATAGTCTTGCATTATATATTAAGTGTTTAACCTTAGTTAGTATCACAGGTGCCTTCAGCTTTTCACCAACCATTCAGCCTATTTAAAGTGAAATTGTTTGGTATCATTGTGTCACCACACTGAACACGGACCAGAGAAAGCAAAGGAGAGAGTTGTCTGAGGAGCTCAGAAAGAAGATTATAGATAACCATGTTAAAGCTAAAGGCTATAAGACCATGTCCAAGCAGCTTCATGTTCATGTGACCACAGTTGCCAATATTATTAAGAAGTATAAGTTTCATGGGCCTGTAGCCAACCTCCTAGGATGTGGAGCAAGAGGAAATGCAACCCCAGGTCAGTCAGAAGAACAGTGTGGATGGTAGAAAAAGAGCCAAGGAAACCATCCAAAACCATTCAAGCTGAGCTCCAGGGTCAAGGTACGTCACTTTCTGATCGCACCATCCATCACATTTTGAACAGTAATGGGCTCCATGGAAGAGGACCCAGGAGGACTCCATTATTGACAGAAAAACATAAAAAAGCCAGAGTGGAATTCGCCAAAATGCATGTTGACATGCTCCAAAGTTTCAGGGAGAATGTCCTTTGGACTGATGAGACAAAACTGGACCTTTTTGGCCAGTCACATCAGCTCTATGTTTACAGAAGGAAAAATTAAGCTTTAAAAGAAAAGAACACCATATCTACTATGAAACAATGAGGGGTTTTGGTTTTGTTTTGGGGCTGCTTTGCTGCATCTGGCAGAGGGAATTTTGAATCTGTGCAGAACACAATGAAGTCTCAAGACTACCAAGGCATTCTGGAGCGAAACATACTGCCCAGTGTCAGAAAGCTCAGCCTCAGTCGCAGGTCATGAGTCCTCCAACGGAATAATGACCCAAAACATACAGCTAAAAGCATTCAAGAATGGCTGAGTAAAAAACATTGGGCTATTCTTAAATGGCCCTCCATGAGCCTAGATCTCAATCCTATTGAACATTCAAGGAAAGATCTGAAAAATGCAGGGTGGAGATGCCACCCTTCAAACCTGAGACAGCTTGAGCAGTTTTCTCAGCAAGAGTGGGCCAAACTACCTGTTGGTAAATGCAGACATCTCGTTGTGAAGTACAGAGATCGCTTGTTGGCAGTGATTGCTGCAAGCTGAAGGTGGTGCCACAAAATATTAAATTACGGGTACCATCTTTTTTGTCTGTGCCGTTTTCATTTGTTTAATTATATGAAATATTCAGCTGAATCAATAATCAAAAGCAAGAGCTGATTTGTGTTAAATATGGAATAAACAACACAGGATGCCATTAAACTTTTGTCAGTTTCAAATTATTTCAGAGAGTTGTGTTTTTTTATGGAAGGGTACCAACAAATTTGTCCACACCTGCACTCCATCAATGAGAAAAAAGGAAGAGCCAGGCTGGAGTTTGCAAAAAAAGTACGTTCCTGGTCCTATGTGTCTGACTTCATTACTAACCTCCTGACGTCCCAGGGTAATACTGTTGTCATGGCAATATTTGACCACTTTTCTAAATGGTGTCAGTTAGTACCCCTGCCAAGCGACCAAACTGTTTGGGAAACAGGCAAATTCTTATTCCAGTGGGTCTTCAGGTGCTGTGATATTCCTGAAAATACTGTACCAGACTGGGCCCCCCAGCTTACACCACAAGTGTTACGGGCCTTTAAGTGCCCAGCTTAATATCCCTATCAGCCTCTCTTCCAGCTGTCACCCACAGACCAATGGCCTGACTGAACAGACAAACCAGGAAGTGGTTAAGACCCTCCTTATCCCATGTTCCTCAAAACCCACCGACTGGGCTCACCACCTCCCCTGGGCGGAGTACGCTCAGAACTCTCTGACCCAATGGCCTCACCACTTATTGACCTTCCAATGTGTGTTGGGTTATCAAACCCTCTTTTCCCTTGGCACTCCCAACCAGTGAATGTATATACACACTCTTGATACAAGGCAGGATGAATCCATGTTTTCATGTTATTTACCCCAAATCCCAAAATTTTATTGTCCAATTTTGGTGAGCCTATGCCCGCTGTAGCCTCAGTTTCCTGTTCTCTGCTGACAGGAGTGGCCCCCAGTGTGGTCTTCTGCTGCTGTAGCCCATCTGCTTTAAGGGTTGATGTATCGTGGTTCAGAGATACAGTTCTGCATACTTAGTTATAACGAGTGATTATTTGAGTTACTGTTGCCTTTCTATCAGCTTGAACCAGTTTGGCCATTTATTATTAAATGCTGTATGGCATTAATGGGGTGGCACATTGGTGCTGTGTGTCGCACCCTACATGCCTTTTCCTCCCATGTCCCTTGTGGTATGGCACTAATGAGCCACACATGTTCCTCGTTTAACCCTGCCTCTCATTTCAGCCCTCGTGTGGATGATCCCAGGTGCCTCTCATCTGCTCCCTCATCTGTGGTGTATATAGTGCCTCCTCGTCCTGAGCTCCCCAGTCCAATCATTGTAATATTATGTAGCTACTGTATGTTCTGCTACTGACTGCATGTACCCCTTTGCATACCCCAGTCTCCTTGCCTAGTTTTGACCCCTCGTGGTCCACTTCCTTTTGCCCTTTGTGTTTTGCTTTCATTTGAATGAAGCCCCTTTTGCTTTTCACTGGTATGTGCCTTTGCCTCCATCCTTCCCACACCCTGTCACTGTGGTTTGTGTGTTCACATCACATTTTTGGAGATCCTGATTCAATTCCCAGCTCGGACTCTATGTTTGTGGCAGAGGTGTGTCTAAAGTGGTGACACTGGTCTGCCCACCCCACCCACCACCCCAAAAAATATGACTGGAGCCCTGGTGCCCCCTACCCCAAACACCATTGGGCTGTTGTCAATTGCTGCCTGTAAATTTGACGTTGCTCAGTGCCATTGAATCAGAGCACTGTCAACAGGTGCTCGATTTGTGACGTGGTATCATGGTACTCCATTTTTCAAAGAGGACAAAGGACATGACATGACCCACATCATAAGCCCGCACAAAACTGCAGAACACGGGTGATTTCTGAGGTATTTCAGAACATGGAGTCCAAAGAACACACACAGGCACAGACACGGGCAGACAGACACCTACACACACAGGTTTGTGGTTTGTAATTATATCTTTGTGATGACTCTCCACTAATTTCTATGGGGAAAACTCTCATCACAACATGATGACCTTAACCCCTACCCAACCCTAACATTGACCAAACAAAATACGAGACATTTGGCATTTTTACTTTTTTGATTGCATACACAGATATTTCTGGGAACCTGAAAAATGATCCCCATAACGTCAAAAAAGAAAAATAAATAAAATTGGTCCCCACAATGTAATATAAACCAAATCTCTCTCTCTCTCGTTCTCTCACACACATACACACACACAAAAAATGCTTGCTTTAAAAACAAAATAAGTTTAAAAATTAATTAATGCCAATGTGATTTTTTAAGTTTATTAGAACATTGTCCTATTAATTAGGGATGGGTCAGAATTTTCAGATATTCAAACAGCCATTAAATAATAATAATAAATGAATTAGAATCAAAACATGCACATTGGAGGACCTCTTTAATAATTATCCATGTGCACATAGGTCAATAATAATAATGAAATAATAATTATAATAATATTTATCATGCTCAGTGTTTTCTAAGCCAATTTTCAACACTGTATTTATTTCTGATTGAATTTTCTGATTTCCTATGGCCCCCCTGTCTGGTGTTTGGTCCCTACTGTGCCACCCAATTTTAAAAATCTTAAAAATCTCCCCTGGTGTGTGTAGTTTGCATGTTCTCCCTGTGCTATCATAGGATTTTCTTTGACTTCCCCCAAAATTTTCCTGGGTTTTTTCCTGTCGTGCACCCTGTACAAGACATGTAGTTTAGAAAATTAATGAATGAAGTGCTCATACTGAGGTGATAATTATAAAAATTCTGTATATTAGGATCTACAATTTTGATTAAATAAAGTAGTATGTCTCATGGATTAACTGGTGTACTAACATATTCATTTTACAGGCAATAATCCTAGAAAGACTGACAGGTCAGATTGGAGTCTGGAAGAGAGAGATTAATAAATGTAATAAATATTGCATTGACATTAATAAATGAGCTTGACAACAGACAACAGCAATGTAACTCCTACGTCATATAAAACTATACTGTCACGCCTGGCTCGTCCGATCCTCGTGTGTGCCACACCCCCCTCATTACCTCGTGATAATTCCCGATTGTAATCACCTGTTACCTGTTATGTTCAGCCTGTCCTGTGTATTTAGTCCGCGTCTTAGTTAGTTTCCCCAGATCTGTCATTAATGTTAGTCTGTCGCTGTCCTGTGGATTCCCCAATAAACCCTCGTATCCCACATTCTCACCTGCCTGCCTGATCCTTCCCCGCTTCCTGCCTGCCCTTTTACCGCGATCGTAACATATACTGGTATTTGGCCAAGCTGCAATTACTGCTTGACAATTAATCCAATATTTTGAGAAAATAAATAACATTGTACCACTGTTAAGTCTTAATATGGTTTCTGCCGGAAACAATATACTGAATGAAGGATGATATTTTAAGATAAATCTTCGTTAGACTTTTACTCTTCAGACAGCTATGTAAACAGGTAATATTTGATATATCTTTGCTGCAATCTAGTTCTTTGGTATGGAGTGTTTCTAATGCATGATTTAATTTGCACTGGCACTTGAAATATACTCTTCCTTTTATAACTAAATAATTACAGTCTACTATACAGCATGGCTGCACTGCAAAAAAATGTCACATTTACAGTTAAGCACTGGCAGCTGTGGCATAGAGATATTCACTGTAGTTAAAGTCTGCTCTAGTATAGACATCTTTTATTTAGATTTTAAAGATCAAGTTTTGGTATGTCAGATGTCACATTGATTCAATTTGATTCTGAAGCTGTTTTTGATTCTGAAGCTGTCAGTGAATGATATCCTGGGCCAGCTACATCATCTTTGATGGCATCCTGCAGAGATGTAGGGTACTTGGCAACCCTCTTTTTCACAACAGCAGGGATTCTTTGCTTACTAGAATATTTGAAGACCCCACCATTTCAAAAACCAAAATTCTGACCATTTCTTGTTGTAACCGTGGACTAAGTCTTTCTAAACACTGAATCACTGTTTCAGGAAGCGTCTGCCATGGAACCTCAGAACTATCTACCCAGTTTGTAGCAACTCTGGAGCTGCTGCCTAATGGTGAGGATGAAGTACATGAGGGTACCATTGAAGGAGTGTGAGGGCTATAGAATGTGGGGCTTAAGCATGCATCAGTATTTCTACTGTATATTTGAATACTTTGTTAAAAGGCTTAGACCTTGAATATGTCATTCTCATTCACCTTGTAGGACACAAGTCAAAATCCCTGACTGTATCACAAATTTTGGAAATGTCCTCATCTGCTAATGACAAGCCATTCTTTAAAATCAAACATAGTTTACTCAAACTATGTGTTTGATGATGATATACTTTTGTATCTATTCCACAAAAACCTGTCCTTTAAGCATGTTTCCTGCTCCCACTCACGGAGTTAGTGTGTATCTCTGCTTTCCCATGTCTGCAGAAGTACCTGCCAAAAGCAGAATAAATAGGATAAACAAATAAGATTTATAAAGACAATAACCCATTTATAGAGTGTAGCGAAAACACAGACTACAGTGAAAATACATTGCAAAATGCATTTGTAACACCATCAGTAATATTAAAATAATTCCTAGTATGTGGGCGTGCGAAGTATTATGGGTCACCATTATAAAGACAATTATCAGCAGGTATTGGCTCATTTTTAATCAGCAACCTGGCCGATACAATCGGTGCATCTCTACAAAGCACTAAATAATAAAAATAAAATCAACAGGCACACTTTTCCAAGCAAGAGACAAAAAAGGACCACCGAAAGCAAGTAGGTAATGTTGCCTCACATTCCCAGTTGTAAAAATGTGCCTCTCTTAAATGATTGAACACAAAAAATACATAATTCTTAACCATAACCAGTTTGATTCTTTTAGGTAGATGTCAACAAAACATTTAACAGTTGCATGTAGTACTTGTATACTATAGTTTGCTTTGCTTGCTTTTGATTAAAAGAGTGCCTTTCAGAATTTGATTTCCATGGAACTGTTCAAGCAAGATTTGGCCATTCGAACAAGAAAATTAAAGAAAATTACCACTGCACTTCCTCAAACACTAGAACGAAGGTTATCAGTTAATCAACCAAGCATGTTCTTCTATTCAACTGTAAAGAGCCGTGATTGAGAAATGCACTAAAACTGCCAAACTTAATCAATTTTTGGGGCTTAAACATGTGTGAGAAAACACAGGGCTTGCAGGAGTGGAGCAGAATCATTAGAAATGCATGAGACTCCCATGAAACTCAAGAGACATGGCAGATCTGTGTATGTCATGCAATTCTCATGACATTTCTTACATTCATATAGATGGAATAATGGATACTGAAAGTGGGGGGATAGACAAATTACATTTGTTAGAACAGGTTTTTTGTGTTTTGTTTTAAAGAGAAAGATTTAAAAATGCTTTGTTTTAATAGCAGTCATCATCACTCCTCTTCAGCCAAGGAAGCAGCTTTCATAATTATGTGCTTCAATTTAATTGTTTTTACAAAAATCAGCTCAGAGAGCTGAAAACTATTCACCATAGATTGCTCAATTTACATCTACTCTTGTACAGAGGTTTAAATGAACATTTTAGTCATTTAAATTTTTTTGTTTTTATTTTAAAAGCATCATGTAAACTGAAGCACTAATCTCAATTGGCTGTCTAGTAATTAAATAAACTTAAATTGACTCTGCGAATACACCAGTTCACCCAGTATCTGTGATATATAAGAAAAACAAAATAAAATTACATAATCATAATCTAATCACATTTAAACTGCATATAAAATGACAGAAGTCATCAAATGCAAATTAACATATTTTATATATTTTTCATCCATCCATCCACCTTAAGTTAACGGTATTCATCTTACATTATAGAATTACTTGAATATAAGTTAAATTACCCCCAGAAATCAAAGTGCTAATATGCTAAAGTAGTATGTTTTATTTTCATTAGAACCTTCAGTGTAATAAGTGTAATAAGTAATCTTACTTGTAATGAAGGAACTCAAGCATTAACACCGTATAAGCAAATGAGCACAAGCTTAATTTTTCTATGAGCATGTAACGTGTTATAATTAATTAATGTACAAATCATGTTTTGTTTCCATCAACTTATTGGAGTTAAGGGATGAGTTCACAAGAATCAGTATGATATCCTAAGTTGCTGTAGGTTTATATAAATAATCTATAACCTTCTTTTTCATATAAATAGTGTATGATAAAAACATTTTACTGCGTGTCTTACAGGGTTTAGAGGGCAAATGTAGAAGCTTAAATGGAATGTCAGTTTCTGAAGGGCAGTTTTCTGAGAGCACATTGCACAACAGTAAATAATCTGCTCACCTTTTAATTTGCTGGAAAAAGTTTCCCAGCCATTTTACTGTAACTATGAGCCCACGTATGAGAATGTAGCTGCTGAGCAAACAGCTTCTAGGGCCCTTATTAAAGCCATGCCGTTTTTGTCTGGAGTAAAATATTGTTTTTAAAAGTAGTAAGTATTTCAAACATTTTTTTTTCCATATAAATAAGGGTGTTTGTGAAATATGCATCAAGGGGAACATGTGTTAATAGTATGCATGCTCAGGTACTGAACTGTCAAGGGGAACATGTGTTAATAGAAGAAAATGTAAGATGGCTCTTTATGTTGTGTGTGCTTGTATAAATAACAATGCAGATGTCCTTCAGCTGATAAACAGAAATGACGGTCTGTCTCTATTTCATCATTTGGGTGATATTTTCTGGCGCTAGAGGAATGAGGCTGCTCTTGAATATCATGCATTTGTCCACGTTTCATGGGAGTCTCATACATTTGGAATGATTCTCCTGCACTCCCACAAGTCCTTTGTTTTCTCATGCATCCATGTTTAATTTAAGTTCTTCCGTTTTGCCGGCTACATGACACAGGTAGAGACATCTACAGTTAAACTTTAAAACGTTTCTCCTGCCTGATTCTTTCTGGCCAATAACAGCTCTTTACTGTTGAATATAAGGTCGGATTAGCAGAGGTGGCAATTTCAGGAAGTAAAAATCCAGACCATGATTTACTTCAACCAACCAGTTGAGCATAAAGAGTCACAGTCACAGAGTACTCAACTCGTTGGTTGAAATAAAATCATGGTCTGGATTTTTACTTTCTGCACCTGAAATTGCCACCTCTGCGGATTAGGAGGGAATGAATATTCAGGGATCACCAGGGTTGTTTTCCCTATGATGGTGCCTGGCTCGAGCCGATTCCAAGGATTAATAGGCTTCCAAGAGCCATACTGTTGCAATTATGTGCTGAAGAGGGCCCAGTGCAGAGTACAACCACTCAAACCCTGGCTATACCTGTCAAAGAACAGGTTCTGACCGCAGTTTGGTTCCTACTGAAAGGTACCTACCAGAGGAAACTGACTGACAGAGCAAGGATATCCAAGCCGTCTTTCAGCTCCTTTTTGCCTGCCGTGCTGGATGGCATTACATATATGTTAAGGAGCTACATCAGGTTTCCCTGACTGCATGCAGGTAGTGATAAGGATATCCATGAAGCTGCTTTGTGAATTGAAAGCAGTTTCATTCGATCGAACCGCAAATCATTTGTGATGTCGGCATGATGGTCACAAATGCCGTAGCTCGATGGCACAGTTAGTTCATGACTCTTTCATTTAGAGATACAGCAGCATCAGCAGAAGATGAAGCTGGACATGATGGTTGGTTTGTCCGTAAGATAACTGAATTATTACATACTTCCTTGCCTCTTCATAGGTGATTTTACTCATAGGCAGCGACGTTGGCTCATAACCCCTTTCTGTCACCCCCGGAGAACAGAGGAGGGTCGCTACAGTTACAGTATGCGCATCAATGGTAAGCACACAATACAGCTCCTCACAGGCAGGTAGTGGTGTCAGGATGCCTCAGGAGGGAAACTGTTGTACAACCTGACCAAGTTGTGCAGCATCATAGTTGCATGTTCTGTGCTCTACAGCGTGGCACATGGGAACAACCTGCCGGTCCCTGACTCCCTTCATGTGCAGCCAGATGATCCTGTTTTACAGCCAAACAGACCTAATTAGCCTGATGCTCCTTCAGCTGCGATGCTCCGTTTGGTCACAATTCGTCTTTTGTGAAGAACACGAGCAGACATATCTTTTACCAAGTCCCTTTAATGAAACCAAAATGTCACTCTATATACATTTGATTTCACTGAGACCCCACACCATCTCCTGGATAGTTGTTATCGTCTGTTATCATCCGTGAGGACACAGTTACTCCTGGGGGCTGTCCAGACACATGATGATGGTGCCCTGCGTTTTCCGCGGGACTCCTCTGGGACCAGGTACAGAGGAAGTCCTCCACAACCACTTCCAAATCCTGTTCTTGTGACAGGGGGAAAAATGTAATGATCATCAAAGCCATTAAATGGTCTGCCTATTAACTTTTTGTTAGCATTCAGGACCGAAATGCCTTTACATGGTTGTTCTGCAATCTCCTCACCTTCCACATCAGCATCTCCCATGTCCTCTGGAACAACACCGCATATATGGACATCCCTCATTATTGATGTCATGCACATATTGAACTCTGAGGGCCAAGCTGTGGGTCTGCCCCCACCAGTCCTGTTTATACTAGTGCTGTGCATAGCAATTTCTCATTTTGCCTCCATCTTCTTCTTCTTGAGCTCAGGTACAGTGTGTCCCAGTGAGCTGACGCCATTTACTGCTCCAGGAACGTGTAGCCACTCCAAATCTAAACACTTCTTCTTATTTGTGATGCCTTTGCCTAGCCCCTCAAAAAAAAAAACTTCTTTCTATACCTCTGCCTCTGACAATGGGAATTCTACATTGCACTACTTTGTAACAAATTACATTACTTTATAGAGTTGTTAAAAGGTGGAAACTTCAACAAACATGCAATCACCAATAAAATATGTCTACAGATATTTATTTTAATACTTTTATTTTAATATTCAGAGAGAGCAGGCCTGGTGGCATTATAGCCTATGCACTTTTTATTTGAAGTGATTTTATTTTTGCACTAATGGCACTACTGATTGTACAGTACTCAGTTTCCGGGTAAATAAACATATGTTTGTGTTACAAATAACAGTGAAATCTGTGTCTTTGTGTACTGCACAGTCAGACCTTAACACCATTCCTTAACATTGGTTTCATTTTATCTTGGTGAACATAATGACTTTCAGAAATCGAAGGGAAACTTTAAACATTATACTTTGCACTTTTAATTTTAGTCGACTAAATCAACTGTAGTTTTAGTCGACTGTAATCTTATGATATTTAGTCAACGAAAACTAGACTAAAACTAAAATAATTTAGATGACTAAATTATGACTGAAACTAAATTACATTTTAGTCAAAAGACTATGACTAAAACTAAATAAAAATTTGCTGTCAAAATTAACACTGGTCCACAGTAGTATGCAAAACAATCAACCTTATCAAATCTTGTTTCCACAAGGACTATTTTGTCTACTTGGTATGTTTTACTTACATGTCAAATTTCAGCTTGATTAGTCAATATTTAGAGGTTGCCCCAGCATACATTGTTTGCCTCTGTGTTGTGTATGTAGGACTGTAGGTGATTGTGCATAATTAGTTTATATGGCATCATCTATTTTGTGATCTGCACCTGAAAACTGGCTCCTTGGGAAGTCAGCCTGTCAGCTGTCAACTGCAAGACTGCCACGTGGACTGGATGTTCTTTGACTGGTCAATTTTAATATGATGAAGGATAACCTTTACCAGAAAGCTATAAGTTAGTGTGTGAGCTGTATGGGATCGAAACAGGATACCGACACAGATTCTTACATTAGGAAGTTGAAGAAACTACCGGAAGAGTACTTGTCCCTAAAGAAACACAGAACTCAATGCGAAGGTGACAGACAGAATGAGAGATCTTTAAAAGTGTACTCAAACAGTTGTTTTATATGTCAAAAATGATGCTATGACTGAACTTAAAAATGAAGAAGATTGAGAATTCCTACAGAAGCAAAGGCAGAACGTGTTTTCTTGCAGTATGACTGGAGCTGACCTTCACACAGCTGCAAAAGAAAGCAGAAAGGGTCAGCATGAGGAGAAAAAAAATCATGACAAAAGCGAGGTATGAGGAAAGGCAGACAAAAGCAGTTACCTGTATAACATCTGAATTTTTATTAACGTCATCTGGCGAGTCAAAAAGTGAAGATGAATATTAGCCTATGAAATGTCTGCTGACACTGTCAATACTGCATCATTGAAAACACCTAAAAAAACCTTTGCATCTCCTGCGGTTGTCGGTGCGTTATATTGTGTCAATCTTTCAAACCAGTGTTGTGTTTGTTGCTGGAACCATTAGTCAGGTCATGACATTTCTGATGTAACACTCTCAAATCAGACAATCTTGAAAGCAAGTTAGGAGAGAAGTTGCAGCAGAAAAAGAAATTTCTTTTGAAGGTCCTATTCTTTGGCACTGGGATGGGAAAATGTTACCTGAAATTCATGGATCCAAGACAAGTGTACACTGAATTGCTATTATTGTAATTGGAAACGCCCAGGAAACATTACCAGGCATTCCAAAGATTAAAAAAAAGGAATACGAGAGGCTTGTGTTGATGCTATCCAGAAATTGAACTTTAGTTCCCAAATTAAAGGATTTGTCTTTGAAACAACAGCAAGCGATAACAGACTTCACAAAGGACCTTGTGTCCGAATCGAAGAAGCTTTGGGAAACAAACTATTCTGGATCACTTGTTGCCATCATGTTATGGAAATAATTTTGTCTAATGACTTATCTTGCCTGTTTGGCCCAACTGAAGGCCCACAAATTAAGCAATTTCAGAAGCAGTGGTCATCAATAAACCAGTCCAATTTTGCAGCTGAGACACTATCTCTTTCAGGATCTTGTACAATTGGACAATTCCATCACCGGGGCCCACACACCATGCGAGATGGACAGGGAGAGGGATTTATGCACTGAAGTTCCTATTCAGAGCACAGTTTCAGCAGATATCAGCACAACAACTCAGCAGCGTAACTGACTCGCCATTGTTTGTCAGTCTTGTGCAAGTTTGACAGTGGAATGAAGTGCTAATGGGGATTAGGGTTCCATATATATATATATATATATATATACACAGTATATATATATATATATATCATAACATGGCTTTTGTCGAAAGCCATTTTATTTATTGTAGTTTTGTTGCTACTGTATGAATAAAATTATTTAGACCCCACAATTATGGGTGCAGTAGTTGTGAAGTGGTTAGCACTATTGTCTCACCCCTCTAGGACCAGCGTTCAAGACTTCACCCTGGTTCCATGTGTGGAGCTTACATGTTCTCCTTGTGTAATTGTGAGGTTTTCTCGGGGTGCTCTAGTTTCCCCCCATAGTTCAAAAAGAAGCTAAGGTGACCTGCAGTTACCCAGTAGTGGGAAAAATACTTAATTAAAATAAAGATACTGTACCAAAATTTAAAAATACTTAATAAAAATCACTATACATTCAAATCCATCCATCCATCATCTGCCGCTTGTCCGGGGTTCGGGTCGCGGGGGCAGCAGCTTCAGGAGAGGCACCCAGACC
>JAOYFF010000106.1:25621313-25631533 GCA_025773925.1 Cryptomyrus ogoouensis
TTGAATAGCTGACCTACAGGTTATCCCAAAAACCTGCATACACACCGGCCCTTTGCGGATAAGATTGGCCACCCCTGACCTAAACAGAAACTGACTGGGAAGTGGGTTGCAAGGAGCATTTATGGTGGACACAAGGCAAACAACCTCTACCCCCTGTGGGGAACAGGCAGGAAACACAAAGCATAAATACAAATACACACAATGACCAACTGAAGACAAGAGCATGGACAGACACTTAAATACATACATGATGGGGTTCAGTGAGAGGAGCTGACATACAGAATGGGGCAGAACAGGAACCAATCTCGACATATAGTCTTTAATTTCTTTATAAACAGGGCAGAAATACTAAAATACTTTGCAATCAAAGTTAATAAAGCAATTAATCCAGGAATCTGAAGATTTTTTCTAGTCGCTAAACCTGCAGGTAATGGTAAACAGGGGTCCAATCAGAGTTAGCAGGTTATCCTGTAGATCTGCAGGTATTTATGTACAGCTCATCTATTTCTCATAAAAACAAACACACCAAGGTATAGTGCAGTAAAAATGCATGTAATAACAAAAATACATTATTTTAGTGACTGGCTTTTTAGTCAATATCAACTGACCTATGCTGTGAGAATTATAGTGCTTGTGATTTTTACACCTCTTCATAAGTGCACAAGGGTGTCTACAGGCACATGCAAAAACACGCACAGTAGGGGTGGGATTAGCACCGCCAACCATAGTGATGTGAGAGAGCAACACTATCTATTGTGCCATCCAGCATATTAGGCCATATGCCTCAATGAGAATTGAACACTATTTTGATTGCAGTGATACCAACAGATATTTTCACCTGCCACAATACGGACTTGAATGTCAGAGTTGAATAACATCTGTATTTGTCTGATCTCTAATATTTTCTAATAAAAATGCTTCAACAATAAGCTCTTACAAATACTGTTGAATTAGTTGTTTTGTTTTCAAAAATTCTAAAGGTAAAAATGTTTTTTGCCGTCAACTTTTGTTGGTGCCTATGGATAACATGGACAAAGATTTGCTATTTGCATAATGACGATTTTTTAAAATAACATTTAAAATATACTAATTGAAAAAATGTACTTGGACAGGATGTTGGTGTAATGACTGCGTGCGGGCGAGCGGGGAAGCAGACGAGAGAGCCGTAAATACGGGTAACGGGGTTTTATTTAGGGCTGACAGGACGACTGGGGAGCACACGGCAAACCACATCAATGACAGACCTGGGGAAACAGACTTGAACGCGGACTAAATACACCAGACAAGCAGAAAATAACAGGCAACAGGTGATCACAATCGGGGTAGCACGCGTAGGTAAATAGGGGGCGTGGCACACACAAGGATCGTACGAGCAGGTCATGACTGTCGATTTGTCTCAATTGCTAGAAGTGTGAGTCAAGGATCATACGGATGGTGACATGAACAGGCTACTTTATTTAATACAAAAAACGTAACCAGCACTGTCGACCTTATTAACGAACTCCCGCCAGTACTACGGGCATAATCAATCTAATACAGAATCATTCAACGTTCAACACCCATGGAGATATAGCGGCCTCTACAAGATAAACAACGCTATCATTTAGTCAAATGATTTACATCCCCTTTCGTTAGTTTACATCTTTCATGCAAAAAAAAAAAAAACATAATTGTAAGCATTACAAATTATTCCTATGGGGTCTTATAGTTACAGATAACTCAATGCTTCCAGGTGAAATTCAAAATAATTACACTGTAAGTAGAGTGAGCTAACTTATTAAAGAACCAGGCTTCAGTCAGCTTGGATTTATAAACAAAACATCCGGATAGATGTCCAGTCATTGGTACCGGAACAATACTGGTACTAACTATATAAAGCATATACTATCTAGCAAGGCTTTCTCTCACTACCTACATGTTACTGCGTGTATTTTGGGTTCGGCCTACAGATGCGACCTGAACGTGTTGTGTAATGTGCATTACTGTTGTCAGTGGGTGAATGTGTCGTGTAGTTCTGCCTGGGAGGGGGTGTGTGATGTAATAGTATAGTCTGTGGCTGTGGTGTAGGCGGTGTGAAGGGTGCACTGTCCATTGCAGAGGGGTCAACACTCTCAGTTCCTGGATCCTCTTTTGGACACTGCGGTGGAGGTGGTGACTCTGGAACAGGAAGAATGTGGCGACGATTTCTCCTGTACAACTTCCCGTTGTACTGTATGATGTAGGAACGTGGTTCCATACATTTCTCCTTCACAGTCCCGAGTTGATCATAACCTTTTGGAGTTTGCATACGAACCACCTGTCCATCCTCTAAAGGCTGTAGAGGACGGCTTGACTTGTCATAGTGGTGCTTCTGGGTGAGGCGTCTGTGCAGCAGCTGAGCACTGACACTCACGGTGTTCTGTAGAGCCGGTTCTAGCAGTTTGGTACACACTGGAATGGCTGCACGTGTCTGGCGTGACATCAGACGCTCGGCAGGAGAACCCAGATTTGAGTCGCGAGGGACGTTTCTGAGGTTGAGGAAGACATCAGATCCATCTCTGTGTGATTTTTCCATCAACTGCTTAGCACTGTGAACTGCTCTTTCTGCTAGTCCATTGGATTGTGGGAATTCAGGGCTACTGGTAGAATGAACAAAGTCCCACTGCTTGGCAAAGTCCTTGAAATGCTGACTGGTATATTGCCTGGCATTGTCAGAAAACAGCATGTGCGGTGTTCCATGAACTGAGAAGTGTCTCTTCAGTTTGGATATTACAGCTGATGATGTGAGATTGGGAAGAAGATCAATTTCAAACCATCCGGAATATGAATCCACCAGCACTTGGTAATGCTTACCATGCCAGTCAAAAATGTCTGTGGCTACTAAGGACCAAGGTAGGTTTGGAATAGGTTGGAGCTGCAAAGGTTCCCTTTGTTGATGGGGTCTAGTGCTATTACACACTGCACAGGCGAGTAGTTCTGTAGCAATGTCATTTGAAATCCCTGGCCAAAATATGATGTTTCTAGCCCTACGTTTGGTTGCGTCAACACCTGGGTGACCTTTGTGCATAATGGAAATGTACTCTCTGCGCAAAGCTTGAGGGATGACGCTTTTATTACCTTTCATGACAATCCCTTCCTCCACTGTGAACTCATCTCTGTATGGGAAGAATGGAACCATAGCAGGGTGGAGCTGAGTTTCCTTGTTGGGCCATCCCCTGTGGATAACCGCAGTAAGGGCTTGTAGTTCTTTGTCCTCTGCTGTATGTCGCCTGAGTTCCACTAAACGAGCTGTGGAAATGTAACTCACTGACATGACCTCATAGTCATCGTTCTCAGCCAGGCACTGAGAGACATGCACATCAGGCGCTCTTGAAAGGGTGTCCGCCAAGTACATGTGTTTGCCTTTTTTGTAAACCAAAGTGAGGTCGTAACTTTGAAGGTGCAACAGCATGCTTTGAAGACGGGCAGGTGCGGTTTGAATGGGCTTTTTTAAGATAATGACTAAAGGTTGGTGGTCGGTTTCCACGATTGTGGGCTTCCCGTACACATAGTCCCTGAACTTAGTGCAGGCAAACACGACTGCCAGAAGCTCCTTTTCTATCTGGGCATATCGCGTTTCTGTATTGTGAGGGTACGTGAAGCAAATGCTACCGGTCTGCCACCTTGCAGGCACGCTGCTCCCAAACCAAAACAAGATGCATCACAGGTGAGTGCGACTGGCTCCGTGACATTGTAGTACACCAGCACAGGCGGGTTGGACAGGCAGGACTTGAGACAGTCAAATGCCTGCTGGTGCTGTGGGAGCCAGCACCATGCTGAGTCCTTGCGGGTCAGTTGTCTCAGCCGCATTGCGATGTCAATGAAATTCGGAATGTATTTAGCAAGGTAGTTTGCCATACCAAGAAAGCGCTGTAGCGAAGGAAGATCAGTTGGAGGCGGCAATGCAGTGATGGCTGAGGTCTTGGAGGGGTCAGCTTTTAGACCTTCACTTGTGAAAATGTGGCCTACATAGCAGACTTGGCTTAGGCGAAATTTACATTTAGTAGGGTTTAATCTGAGATTGATCTCCCTGGCTCGTTCAAGCACTCTTTTTAAGTTGGCATCATGTTCCAGCTCACCATGTCCTCCGATAAAAATGTCGTCAACTATAACTGAGCACGGGTAACCAGCAAATAGCTGTTCCATGGAGCGCTGAAACACTTCACTAGCTGCATTAAGACCAAAAGGCATTCGTAAAAATCTGTAACGCCCAAATGGAGTGCTGAACGTAGTCAGCATTGAGAATTTCTTATCAAGAAGTATCTGCCAGAAAGAATTTTTTGCATCCAGGACGGAAAACACTGTCGCTCCTGACATCTGTGCTGCAACCTCTTCAACACTGCGCATAGGGTGATGGGGTCTTTTTAACGCTGTGTTAAGGTCTTTTTGATTGATACATAACCGTATCTCCTGTGTACCCTTTTTATGCGCTGCTACCATGGATGAAACCCAGTCAGTTGGCTCAGACACAGGCACTATAACACCTATCCTTTGCATGCGGTCTAGCTCCGCCTTCACTCTGTCTTGCATTGCTACGGGGATGCGGTGTGCTGGTCGGACCATGGGCTGTACACTGGGATCAAGTGTCATGGAGTATGTATCTGGAAGTTCTCCAAGCTCATCACTGAATACATCGCTATACTGTGTGAGGATCTGTGTACTAAAATTTATGTTACTTTCTATAGTAAGATGATGGACATCAGGGCTCAAATGGATAATTCCCATGTCTACGCATGCACGGAATCCTAATAATGGCTGCACATATTTGTCAACCACGAAGAAAGGCAGTGCGTGATGCTGCTCCTTAAAACAACATTGTAGTGTGACTAACCCCATTGTCTCGATCCTGGTGCCACCATAAGCAACAAGGTTTGCAGCGTCCTTTTTCTGTATGAGCTGTTCGTCAATATTTAACTGTTTAAAAGTCTTATGTGACAACACATTACACTTTGCTCCGGTGTCAACTTTCAGATCAACGCATTTGTTATTTATGCTTAATGTGACAAATCCTTCGTCCTTGTCACTGAAATGAAAACCAACCTCGTCAACATCGACGCCATCCACGTAAAAAGTGTTATCTTCCAGAACTGTGGACTGATCCACTTCTACTTCATGTACAAACTGTCTGGAAGCCTTTTTGTACGGATATCGCAGGCCCTTCGGTTTTGACTTGCAGCAGCTTTTAAAGTGGTTGATTTTCCCACAAGTGTGACACTGCTGCCCAAAGGCAGGACACTCATCCCGTTTCGCTGCATGACTGCCTCCGCAGTTGTTGCATTTTGGTTTAGAATGGCATCGATTGCTGGGAATAGGCCTCACTATATCAACATGTGTGGCCAGAACTTTACTGCTGTCCTCCGTCATTTCATGAATACGACAAATCGAAACAGCTTTAGCAAGCGTTAATTCGCTGTCCCTCAACAGAGATTTTCTTAAAGAGTCACTATAAATGCCACACACGATACGGTCACAGATAAGCTCGTCAGTTAAATCTCCAAAACGGCAGGTTTTAGCTTTAATCCTCAAGTTACTGATGAACGATTCTAAGCTCTCATCTTGTTTTTGATTTCTGGAGTGAAACTTGTGTCGTTCCAACGTTCTCTTGCCTTGGGGGTTGCACATGTCCCTGAACTTCCTCTTCAAACACTCCGGATCCTCTCTGGACTCAGCTGGGGTGAGAATTGCTCCGTCGTCCCCGGGTGCGCGTACCTCAGGCGCATAGACAAATGAATGCTCCCGTTCTATCGCTTCAGGTCCAGCAATGTTAAGGAGAATGTAAGCCTTTGTCTTCGCAGGCTTGTCCGGATGAGCTGCAGCAATGAAAATGTCGAATTCTCGCTCGAAAACACGCTAGTTCTCTGCGACATTTTCGTCAAAAACAAGGGGGTCGGGTCTGCGAAAGACGTCTGCCATTGTGGTCCAATGTGTAAAATCAACCCACCAGAAAAAAAAAGAAAAAAAAATCCACGCCGACAGAATCCCATTTCTGACACCATGTCGTTTTGTCTCAATTGCTAGAAGTGTGAGTCAAGAATCATACGGATGGTGACATGAACAGGCTACTTCTTTATTTAATACAAAAAACTTAACCAGCACTGTCGACCTTATTAACGAACTCCCGCCAGTACTACGGGCATAATCAATCTAATACAGAATCATTCAACGTTCAACACCCATGGAGATATAGCAGCCTCTACAGGATAAACAACGCTATCATTTAGTCAAATGATTTACAATGACAGTTGGTCCATTGCAGAACATACATAGGAATGTGGCTGTGTGTGTGTTTATGCTTATAATGCTATTAGATGGAAAAAGATCACAATTACAAGTACAATTATTCATTAGTCATTTGGTTGCATGTGTGTAGCGATCGGCGATTCGACTACAACAGGACAGTAATACCTCTCGAACAAAATTCATCCATCCATCCATTAACTTCCGCTTATCTGAGGACAGGTCGCGGGGGTCTCAGCAGTGAAACCCAGACTTCTCTCTCCCCGGTCACTTCCTCCAGCTCCTCTGGGGGAATCCCAAGGCGTTCCCAGGCCAGCCGAGAGACATAGTCCCTCCAGTGTGTCCTGGGTTTTCCCCGGGGCCTCCTCCCAGTGGGACATGCCCGGAACACCTCACCAGGGAGGCGTCCAGGAGGCATCCTAAGCAGATGCTCGAGCCACCTCATCTGGCTCCTCTCAATGCGGAGGAGCAGCGGCTCTACTCTGAGTCCCTCCCGAATGACTATAAGCTACCTAAAGTAAATGGCACAGTCAGCGACGTACAGGAAAAGGAAAAAAGTTTATTACAAATTTTACAAAAGTTCCTTTTCGATATATTAATAAGTTATAATGTGGGGGGATATAATCAACACTACTAAAGGAGATTTTATTCTAATAATTTAAACAACAGGATTTACAAATTATCAATTTTTGGGGGTTAATGTTGGCGGAATTGCACGTCTTACCAGCGCCAAATCCAAGCGGATTCTGACGGGAATTGCTGCTGAAACTCAAGAAAAAAATGCATCGCTGCTTGCAGCCACACCTACAACACTCAAGTAGGAACCTTTGTGGTGTAACCAAAAAGTACAAACTAAACCAATGAAATACATATGTAAGTATAGTCACAAATAATACACGTCATAAATAATAAGTACATTTAAAATAAGAAAAAAAAAACAAAGCACTGGAGGAGTTCATAAAATCAACAACTATAGGCTACATTAACATGGCTACATCTGCTCAATCCCATTCTGACAGATATACTCCACAGAGTATTTTGATCTAAGGGTGGGTGATATCCTGAAAAAATCATTTCGCAATCTTGGTAGCACACAATCGTGATCCACGATCTAAATTGTGATCTATTTTCTGCAACTACAGATTCCACTGTCACAGGTGCTCAGTTGTTTTGTACCAATAAGTATACCAAAATACCATGTTGCTGGCAGGGTGGGGAGGGTTACATTTTAAAAAGTATTCTGATACAATTACGAATTACCTGGTGAAAAATGTATTCAGTAACCTAATCCAAGTATCACAATATTAAAGTAACGCAATTTTATTCCTTCTCGTCAGAGTCCTGCACGGGTCCACTTTTGGAGACCTGCACCCGCCCGCACCCGCACAGTACAGCACCACACCCGCCTGTGCACCCATGATTATTTCAAAGTTAAATCCGCACCCGCCTGGGCCCGTTAACATTCCGCCCGTTACCCGCCCGTACCCGTGATAAATTACACACAATTATTTTTTCTATGCACCTCTCAACGTGACAAGCGCTAGGCCTATGTAGCCCCTCCCCGGCTGATGTCACCTCTATTTGGAGAAAATGAGCAGACAGAGACGTGGCTATTGCGTTCAGGTTGACCACAGTTTTAATCTGTCTATTTCAACAGATAAATTAATACGAAGAATACTCAAAGTCCATGTTTCGCTCTCAAAACACCACGCAGCCACAGTTAGCTGTTTACATTTTAAGTCAAGTCCATCTAAGCATATTTGATTAACTTTTTAGCAATTGATTGTTTTAAGCACTAGCCGCAGCATTAAGTTTTTCACACTCTTGTGATTAATTAAACGTATTGAAACAAAACTTGTGGGTTCCCCTTTTTTTTTTAAAAAAAAAAAGAAAACTTATTTACGTGGTCTTCCTTTTAATTTTAATAGCAACTTTTTGAACAATTAAATCTTTTACAAATTCTACAAGCATCTATATTTATTTATTTTTACTATTTTAAGAAATTATTTTTCTGTTAGCCTTAACCCTTTACACCTACATGAATTTTGAATTGAAACAAAATAGTCTGTTTAACACAAAATCTAATCAGACAGATCTAAGCTATCCATACTGTGACGAGCGTGAAAGAGAGAACACGACGACGTGCTCCAGCAAGGATTCTTTATTTCTCGGCTCAACCAGCCTCGAAAAGAAATTTTGCACACAGAGAATACAGCACCCCCACTCGTACGTGCTGATAACACTCTACAACAACACAAACACTCAAACAGCTCCCCGCTCGCTAACGTTCTGGAGAAGGGTGACTGGCAAGAAGGACCCAAATCAACTGTTTATTAAAACACAAGGAATTTTACCCACAACAATTCCCTACTTCTATTTTATAACAACTACTCCCCCTCTAATCTTCCCCAAAACATAAACAAATACCCGCAATTTCCCCACATGCAAATTACTCCCTACCGCAACGCCTCACTGGAGCACGAGTCCTGTAGTGCCGCTCGCTACAATACATTGTCTGCCGCAATGTAGTCTAATCAAGGTTACTGTGCAGGAACAGTATATCATCCACAGTCCCAGGTTTAAGCAGGGTCCTGCGTTCTTGGATGACAAATCCTGCTGAAGAAAAATCTCTCTCACTGGCAGTGCTTGATGCAGGGATTGAGAGTACATCCCGTGCGACCATTGCCAGATTGGGGAAGGTCTTTTCATGCTGCTTCCACCACAAAAGAACATCGAAAGAGTCCCCCTTGCCTGGCTTGAGTTCGATGTATGCTGAGACTTCGTCTCCAGTCAGCTCGGTGTCATCGCTGGAATCCTCAACATCGGACAAAAGATCTGATGGAGCCTGACAGGGTCTCTTCGCAGCTGGGTTCACGGCATCCGTGCTGTGGCCTGGTTGCTGAGACCCCTCGTGTTTCTCATGGATTTCTGTTTAAAATAGACACCATAATAAATTTAATCAAAATAAGAATGCACTTGTTCATAGCTACTCTACGACAAATGTGTGAATAACAGCATAAAACTACAGTGGTACCTCAGAACTCGAATTTAATCCGTTAAGAACTCCGGATCGAATCCTAAAAAGTTTGAGTTGTGATCGAATTTTCCGTATAAGAAATAATGGAAAACCAATTAATTGGTTCCTGGCCCCAAAAAATTACATCTAAATTTTTTTTTTTTTTTAGCATTTAAATACAAAATGAACCGGATAAAACAAGAAGAACATATACTGTACTAAACACATCTAAGCACATTTATCAAAACAATAATTTGTAAAGTAAGAAAATAAATGTATCCAAACAATGAGTAAAGTTATAAAAAACAATGTGTCCTGCCCCAATCGTCCGCTCCTTCCGTGTGCCACACCCCCTCGTTAACCCCGTGTGGAATCCCCGTGTGATCAGCTGTTTCTGGCTGTTGTCACTAGTCCCCTGTATTTAGTCCGCGTTTCAGTTTGTTTCCCCAGCCCGGTCATTATATTGTCCGTCTGCGTTTTGCCTGCCTTACCTGTAGTTAAACCCCGTATTCCCCGATACCCTGACGTCTGCGTCTTTGTCTCCATTCGGTCCCGCTCGGCACGAAAATATTATTATAATTAAATGCATTAATGGTTTATAATTGTCACGCCCAGCTCCGTACGATCCTCGTGTGTGCCACGCCCACCTCGTTACCTCGTGTTAATCCCTGACTGTCATTACCTGTTTCCTGTTCCTTTTGACTTGTCCTGTGTATTTAGTCTGAGTCTCAGTCAGTGCTCCCCTGATCAGTCATTGTGTAGTGTTTCTATGTTTGTGGATGTCCGCCCTTCTCATCGCAATAAACCCAGTTTACCCGTCAGTCCGGCTCCATTCGCCTGCTTTCCTGCTCGCCCACTCCACGAACGTGACAATTATTAATATTAAAATAATTAATAAGAAATCTTTATTTTTAAATGTATTTTATTATATAATTACTGTTACTGTCTA
>JAOYFF010000106.1:25631633-25648008 GCA_025773925.1 Cryptomyrus ogoouensis
TAGAGTGCTGTCCCATTCTGCGGTGCAAAGCACTCGCTCCTTCAGCTCCCAATCTCTGTTAATGTAATGCAAGGTCATACAGAGAGAACTTATTTTTCGGAAATCATCAGTCCACAAATCAAGCGTAGCAGCCCTATTACTGTCGGTCAACTGTGACCTCAGCTCAGGAGTAATGCTTTGTCTGGTGTCTTCGGCATATTTCTTAAGTCTACAAGAGACAGTAGTTGGATCGGGCAAAAGCTGCTGTGCATCCACTTTACCTGCACGTGCTCCAATGTTGCTTAAACCCTGAGCTAGTTCCAAAAATCCAACACCACTCACGGTCTCAAATGATCTAATGTCCCGACTCACAAATTTCACAGCCAACTGCGCTATGGCTTCCTTGTCCTCTCGCCTTAGAGGTTTGTGGCCTTGGGCAAAGAACCGGTGGATTGTTACACTGGTGGTACATGTGCTCGACTTGCAGCTCTCGACATGTTTCCTCAGGGACGATGTCCCCAGCCTCTGACTGTCAAACGCGAAAACTTTGCAACATGTTTTACACGCTGCGTAGCCACTTATTATATTGTTTTCATCGTCTGCTATTAGACCAAACTTCTTCCAAATATCAGACGTTGCCCTGGAGGAGTCATTTTGAACGATTTTATAAGCTGCACTTGCCAACTTCACTTTTATTTCGTCCGTTATCCCGGCGCTCCAACTACAAATGCGAGGGGCAATCATAGACAGAAAAATAAGAAATACAGAGGTCAAACGATACTACTAAGTGACATAGGTGTATGTGAATGTTTGTCGAGGCGGTTATCTAAGGTACCCCCGACATACTGAACACACTGTGATGATGACAATTTGTACATGATAGTCTAATACATAGATATTTTCGCTTATACAGTATGTTATTTTTGCAGGCTACAATACTGTTTTGATTGACCTGCTACCCGCCCGTGTGTAATGAATTACCCGCCCATAAAATTCCAGAACATTATAATCCACCCGTTTCAGCAATTGTCTGCGGGTACCCGTCCCGGTGCAGGACTCTGCTTCTTGTTACTTTTTGTTTACCTCAATGCCCAATGTGCATATAAAATCAAAAAAAAGAAATATCAATATGATCACTTATTGGCATAAGACAGCAGAAGACTTTAACGTTGGAAATTAAAATGGGGAGACGAAAATTTTACCATCTAAAATTTATCTTCTGCTCAGTGTTTTATGAAAAGTGTTTTAAGAAAATTTGGGTAGTAGCCTATAGGGCTACAATAAAAGTTGCAGTTTACAAAGCACAAATAAAATCTTCTTTGACAAGGCAAACAAAATATGTTCTGTTTAGTATAATACGTAGATTAAGAGCACACACACAATATTTTTAAACAATCCCAGTGTCCACCTGCTGAATTTTTGAAAAACAAAAAGAACTAATGAATCAATGAAAATGAAAACCAGAAAACAAATTCAGGCAGTACGCCTACTAATTCCAAATTAAAATATTGGGCTACAGAATAGTTTCCTTTACAAAGCAAACATAAAGTATGCTCCTTTTACAATGTAAACAGAAATTACATGAGTTAAGGGTATCTACTTTTTTCTGGTGTCCGCCTACTGTTATTTTCAAAAAGAAATAAAAAGAAAATCATACATCAATTTCATACGCAAGATTCAAAATTAAAGTACAGTACAGTTTTTGCGGCAAAATAGAACATTTTCTGCTTTCACAATTTTAGTTTAGTGTTTAGGTGCCATTTGGAAAACCCAGACACTGAATACATCTGCATCCCAACTGTGGGCATACATTCAAGAAAAACCTAGATTTGGGCAATTCTTTCTGTTATAGCAAAGACAGGGGACATGCTCCAAGTGTTTATTGAACATTCTGCTACTAGAAGAGATAAGTACATTTCCTCCATAACTGAACAGATGTTCATCTGGGGCACTAGAAGGCAGTGTAATTTTGTACTTCATGAACAGCTGCTTAACTAAGAAAAATGAATGTAGAGAATCCATGCTCTTCATATTATCACTGAGGAACCGCCAAACCTCTTTGTCTGCTGTGCCCTTATCAGCCTTGTTTGTCTCCCAAATACAAAAAAATCCTCAACTGATCCATTACTCTCAAAGCTGATGCATTTTAGCTGCAGGAGGTGCCCTGGATTCCAAAGATGTTGCCTCCTGAATCAGTGTTTCGAACACTTTCTTCTCTGGAGGGAGCCAACACAAACGAAATTTTGGCATGGGGGGTCATTGCCATTTTTGCATCATGTCTACTCAGTTTGGCACCGAGGTGACTGTCAAGTGCCTCAGTCACGGCAGTAATGATGTTTGCTGTGTAGGTCACATCTGGCAGTTTGTCAGAGAGCTTAGACTTCAGGCTTAAGATTGTTGGAATGAGCAACCCAAGATAGCACTTTTTCTCACCCTGTAGAACATCAATGGATTGAGCAAGTGGCTGTAACACAGCTGCAAATTTCCTCATAAGCGTATAGCCTGGTCACTCTATGAATTCCACAGATGCTGCACAGCTGATCATGTGTAAGTCCAATCAATTTTGCAATTACCATATATTCAGAGCTCCATCTTGTGACACATGGAATGGAAACCACCATGTTGGCAAGATCTTGCCCTGCTTCTGCAGCTGCTGATGACTGGTGTGCCTTGTTCCATATGGAAGCACACTTCCCCATTGCAGTTTGATATACTTTGGGGATGGCCCTTTTCATGCTGCTGTATCCACCTCCTTGGTTGAGTGTGTGTTCTGCACATCTTTGATGAGGGGGAAGGAAAAAATAATTAACCTCCTCATCTCTCTCCATCTCCAGAACTGCCTCCATATCAAAGAACCTTATTTACTCATCCAACACATCTGCTTCTGCCTCCTCAGTTGTTCCGAATTCACGAAAAGCCTTAACAAAGTTACTCCCAATATCTGTAACTGTGGCCCTTTGTGTTATACTTTGTATTCTGCATGCATTTCACAGATTTTTGCAACATTGACATCAAAAGTATGCTGTCCCTTTACTCGTGCTCAGGCTAATGCTGCAAACTTCCTCTCCGTAGTGTCCTCCTCAATACAGGAATGTCGTACCAAAGAAACTTCTGTTATGTGCCGTCCACAAGTCTACTCTTTGCACACATTTGTCACCTTCTGAAGTGTGACAATCAAGCTTTCCTTCATGGCAGCAAATTCCCTCTCAACACCCTGTACTAGTGTCTTTCTGCCACTGATTCCTTCTGCAAGCTTTATTTGAATGAAGGGTGTTCAAGGTGAAAGGCTGCACATCAATCACAAATTCAAATATTAGTCTACTGACTGTACTCTTTTACTGTATGCTTTTGCATCCAAGTTCAAGGTTTTACTTGCTTGAAGGGAGGATGCACGGCCTCTTGTTCTCCTTGTCCATGTTCAGATTTACCTGGCGATTCACTCATCTCAGACCCACTAGTGTCTTCTTTGGTCAGTGATAAGTGACTTGCATGCTTCCTCTGAGAAACACAAAGCACAAATTTAAAATCAGGCACCTTTCTGTAAGTTGCTGCAAACCAGAGCTGTTTCCTTTTGTTAAACTGGAAATCAAAAGCAAAGCATATTCTTGAAAATGGAAGTTGTTTTCCTTCCCTTCGTAATTCCATATTTGTGCTGGTGAAACTGTTTAGCCTGATATGTTTTATGTTCATTGTTAGGTTTATTTATTGTTTGGCCAGCCATTCCTTGCATTATTATGCACGTTCAGTTTAACAGCAGTAATCACTTGCATTTAAATCTACTTTATGTATGCTATTCACACTTCACACTTAAACTAGCACCATAAACAGCTTGTGTTTTTAATCACACACCATTCCTGTCACCAGCATCATCACATACAGTTCCAAAATATATGTAATTCAGTAGTAGTTCTAGTAGTAGTAGTAGTAGTAGTAGTAGTATTGAAAGGTTAACTAACTGAATTTCAGTGTAACGTTAGTGGTTGGTCTTACCTGTAAGTGTTTCTTTGAATTATGTTACATCCTTGGATGACGACAGCATTTTCACAGCTGGAAGGCATAACATATTGTTCCCCTTTTCTTCTTCAAAGACTAAAGAGTGGTGAAATTTCCACCAAAAGAATACTTTTTTTTTTTCCCACTAATGGCCATGGTAGTGAATCAACAAGTGATAGCTATCGTTTCACTCCTGACCTCAAAGAACTTTAAAGTATACGCATGTGGGTGGTAGTATATCATTCTTTATTTTAAAACATATTGTAGCGCTGGGCTAACCGAGGCATCACGAGAGCAGCGAAGGACAAGGAAACTCGCTTGCCGGGAAGAACATGCTCTTTTATTACAGTCCTTATAAGGACTGCAACAGACAACCAATGAGCACGGAACCCCAAACACAATAGCAGAAATACAAGAAGGTCAGATGCCGATCTGTAAGGTACACACACGGTGTGATTTATACAAAGCTACAGACACGTGAGGATCGAAAAGGGTGCACATGAGACACTGGCAAACATATATGCCGCAGTCAGGAAATACAACTATTAACACAACAGTACAACAAGTGTGAAGAGCAATAACACTACAAGAGGCTATATACAGTTGCCTGCAGGCATGCTGGGATATACATGCTGGATCAGTAATTGCATTATGTCTTTTTCTGTAACTATAATGGAATACAGTTACTTTTTTGTATCCTAATTACATAATGCTATTTCATGTATTCCATTACTTCCCAAGTGTGTAACAGCAATTTCAACTGATGGAAATATAAAGTGATATTTCAGATAAAGGGTTACTAAGGTAACAACGTTGATCCAAAAACTGGAAATAGATGACCGGCGTGAACACCTAAAATGGCAAGCAGTCAGCGGAACCATTAACACCAGTTCTCGCTAAACAAAAAAAGTGACCCCTATGGGTTGCTGTCAATATTGGCAATATAGTTTGGCATAAAATGACAGGATGAATGGATCAGATTGTGCCAGGAAATATAATGCAATGCAGACTTGCAAGGTACAAATGAGGCAGGTGGTTTGGGATGTCCAGTCAACAAAGTAACAATGAATTCCTACTAGATGGCTGTGCCGATTGGCCAAGTTATATCATGTGTTTCTATCACAGGGCCTCTTTGATGCATGATGTAAATAACAATTCAGTGTAAGTATGGTGAATGAGAAAGTGAGGTATGAACCAGGTAGTGATGTATTATTACTGGCCATCAAAGTTTTATATGAAGTTTGGAAGTATTAGTAGGATGAGATAAAAGATCATGATCTCTATGATTCACATGAAGAGTACATGATAGACGTCTTCAAGGTCGATCACAATATAAAATCATCAGATTGGTCACACATATTTCAGACATTGCGTGTGTGTGCATGTGTGTAATTCACACGTTACATGGTTTGCTGTTCCTGTGCATGTGGTAGTTACATTTCCCATGGCCCAACATGAAAACAGTTATCCTGTGCAATATTACACCTTCATTAAGGGATCAGCAGAGTAACACGCTTTGGAGGATCATTGATAGTTGTAGCAGTTATTTCTTAAATTTGCTCTTCAGAAAGGTCCTCAGAAGGTTCTGTGAAAAGCCTGCGTCACATTCACACGCATTTATAAACCACGCAAATGTGTTCTTAAAATGATGAATTCCATTGTCCTCATAAATTGGAAGCATGTGCCAGTTCCTAATTAGCAGAGGTTAGCACCCTGCCGATCCCCATAAATGGGCATGAGACTGCAGGGTTGTGTGCGCATGCAGAAATCAACAATGGAAAGTAAGAAGAACTGAGAGAAAAGGGAAATAAATCCAATATAACAATCGAAAGATGGTAGATCACCAGACCCCAAATGCAAGAAAAACTTCAGTAGTTCTGCAGTGAAGGTACTGCTACAGACTGTATACAGCAAACAAGCTGTCTTATTGAGCTGTGTCAGTAGTGGATACAAAATAATGAAAAGAAAGAAAAAAACGCACAGGACGCTATTAGACATTCAGTGAAAGTTGTATCCGGAGAAAAGCACACAACCGATGAAATGTTTAAAAAATGATTGATTTCAAATCTGAGGTAAAAATATTGCCAAACACAGAACAGAGATGCTGACCATTGGAGGGACACAGGAATGCCCACAGTTATCAGAGCTAAATCACTGCATTGTTCCACCACAAATGATTCAGCTCAAGAGCTGTGTGGTAATTAGCACAAGGAGTTGAATCAGGTGTGTTAAATGAGGATAAACCAAAAACTTAGTAGGGCTCTGGCCCTTCAGGACTAGAGTTTGAGACCGCTGTCTTACGCCGTCTCCTCTCTCACAATAAGAAGGTAAGCTGATTGTGTAGAATTCATTGTACATTTATATAAATGTTGTAGCTGTAAGACAATGTAACACATTTAACATGTAAACACCAGGGCGTAAAACCAAAAGATGGCTGATCGTTTTCCTGAATGTGTTCTCTTATCCAACATGCCCATGTGCTTAAAAAGTGTTACCCAAGTGCTGAAGTTTGTATTCAAAATGTACACATTTCCTCTTGTAGTATGGAACAAACATTGCCTAATTGAAAAATGTACAAATAAAAGGCAATAGGGCTGTTTTTTTTTTTCCTATGGTGTTTCATTAAACAGTATGATTACATGAAAGGACTAGTTGTGCTCTATAATAAAATACATATTAAAAAATAAATAAAATGACAAAAACCATTAGTGCACCTCGAGGGCGTACCTGTATCTGTAATGAGCGTCATGCACCCGCATGTTTCTAAAACGTGCTGCTTAAATACTGTTTAACAATGCGCCACTGACTTCAGACGTGGTTTTCTTTGGTCAAAAGCACAATGTCACTTCACTTCCTTAAAATGGCAAAGTGCCGACAGGTGCCCAGCCACGCCTTAATTAAAAAATACCACTCCTACGAGAGGAAAGCAGGAGCAAAATCATTTGCTATTTTGATGATGTGCGTGCATGGTGTGAAAAAGAGCAATGCGCTGGTATGAAACTAGCAAAATCACTTTGCGTCGTGCTTTGCGCTGGTGGAAAATATGGCCCTAAGAGAATGGCCCAAATGCTTACACAGATAAGCTCATAGGCTCACCACTGGCCACAATCTCTGAAACACTTAAGGATTAGACATTTAAAGAAATCTCCACAAATAAAATTTTTTTACATATGCTCTGAAATCTGTTTGGTATTAATCTTTCGTAAGTCATGCATTACTTTCTTGGGATGTATTGTCAGCTTAAAATGACCAAATGAATGTATTATTTACAAATATATTTACAAATGGCCAATTAATTGCCCTCGAACTTGGACACCACAGCTGTTGTCTCAGGAGTGCGTCAGGACGCAAATCCTCTTCATGTTGTGGTGGCTGAGGGGGAAGGGGGTGTACTTTGTTTCATGGCAGTGTTGTGCAAGACACAGCAGGCCAAGATTATCCTAAAAACCTAAAATAATGAAAAGATGGCCAAAGATTGTAAAATGCAAAAAATTATTAATGAATTTGGCTGAGGTTGTCTATAGGCTCAATACTTTTGGGAGACTGAAACACAATTTCTCAGTTGTTCTCTTCATACAGATTCTGTTCATACCTAAGAGCAAATCCTAAATGATATAACACTGGAGAATGTCAGAATCTTCATGAAAATTGCACAAGTGAGTTTTAAGAAGGAATTTCTTATTAAGAATGGTTGGTGCATGAGTCCCAATGTACCTTGTTGTCTTTCCCAATGTTAATATCACATCTGGTCCAGAATCCAGTTAACTAGCCACAGGCTATCAAATCAAACCATATAAAAGCAAATCAAATCAAAATGCATTTACTACACTGGTAGTTTCCCTGATAGCTCCTTATAGCAAGTGATGAGAAATAACTAAGAGAAATAGCAAAGCAGTTAAAATGTTTTAAGAAAAAATAAAAAATAACAATAAATAAAATGAAAATGTGCAAATTGACCATATTGATGGTCTGATCAGCTATTGAGTAGCCTCACTAGTTGTGGGTAGGAGCTGCTACGGAGCTTGTATGTCTATGCTCCAATACTCCGGCAGAAGTGAAAACAGTTTGTGGTTGGGATGGTTGGGGTCATTGGGGATGGACCTGGCCTTCTTGAAGCACCTACTTTTGTAGATATCCTGGAGGTCAGGTAGGTTGTGGCCAGCGATGCTCTGTGCTGCCTTAGTTACAACATGCCAAACCTCTTTAGTCCACAGAGGAAGAACAAATGCTGCTGTACTGTTTCTGTTATTACAGAGGTATGTGTTGACCGGTAAAGGTCAATGTAAATGTTGACCCCCAGGAACCTAAAGCAGCTGACACTCTCCACTGTAGTATGGTTGAAAGGAGGGGATGGTGGTCGATACTGGTCCATTTAGAGTGGAAGTCCACAACCAACATGACGTGAGAACAAAATTATTACTCATACAACTTTATGCACATTTCTAGCATAACTTAGCTCAACTAATATTTCTTTGTATTTCTTAGAGAACATGGCCACTTCGACCCACAGTCCTGGGATGTGTTATATATGAGTGAAGCACGCAGACTGAGACCGAGCATGGGAGACGATCACCCACAATCCCACAACGAGAGAGAGAGAAAGAACCATCAGCTCAGTTGTGATTCCATGACGCTCGGCAGACAAAGCGTATACATAATACTCATATTGCAAGACCTTGCTCGTTTATCAAGTTAAGATTTATTTTAAAATTTGCTCGTCTTGCAAAACACTTGCAAACCAAGTTACTCGCAATCCAAGGTTTTACTGTACTCTTATTTCTTTGAATAATGCAAGCAACAGCTTAACATATGCTGATTACCAGATAAATATTTTTGAAGGTCCCAGCATACTTTTGTAACATTTATTCAATTACTCAGATACAATACTGTAGGCTTAAAATTGTTTGATGGTTCTTTTATTTACACATACTTTCATATAATAAGCTGAACTAGTACACAAAAAATTACTGTACTTTAAGTATTTAATTTTGTACTAAGCAATGTCGATGGAAAAGAAGGACAGACTGTTTAGTCACTGAGAAAGAATATCATGCTAGCAGAGGACTCTACAGCACAAGAAGCAGATGTTACCCTAGCCCTCACTGATGCTGGTAATGTTAATATCCTCCTGAAGGAAATTCAAGATGGTAATAAAATTCTGTTGTAAAGGAGTGATATGAAATCACCCGAACTGCAGACATGCCTTACTTGTTCGAAGACTACTTTCAATGGCTTGTTAGTGTGAGTAGCAGGGGCTGAGCAACACTTTAGAGGATTCAGTCTGCAAGTTGAGCTGACTAAACAATTGCAACAAGAGAATGAACCCTACGAAATGAAAACAACCTTCTTCAAAATTTCAACAGGCAAAACAATGTTAGGACATTGGGAGAGTTTTTTTTTTTTACTTGTTTGTTTACTATTTCCTGTGTAAGCGTCAATGAGTTTTTGTGAGGGTATCAAGAGCAGTGACTCACCCAAGCTCTTTACAGTCCGGCTACCAAATGTGTTGTGCAGCGTTAGTTAAGTACACTTTTATGTTGTTTTTTTGAGTAAAGATGGTTAAGGCCTAATAATGCTCAGACTTACTGAGTCATGGTTGACAGAATCTCCCTTTATTGGGCTATCAGTTTCTTTTGGTTATGACTTTTACATGACAGATGACATTAAGAATAGTGCCCATATACAGTATGCCCTTAATAATTAATCTCATCATAGTGTGTATGTCCTATTATCTTATTTTATTTGAATGACAGGTGTCAGCTAAAATGATGGCCAATAGTTAAATTTATAAATAAATCGTTTTAGGTGTCTGGCTTTGAAAGTTTTGCAAGTGAGAGTTGTGTGCAATGAGAGAGAATGTGTGATTGTTTTGATTGTCCAAGGAAGGTTATCAAGGAGGAGTGATGTTTACTTTTGTGTTTGAACAGTGTTGTTTTCTCTTTTGAGAGGCACCCTGATAGATATGGGAAGGTGTAATGGGGGTTCCAGTGATCACTCACTAAACCAGAGAAATTCAGATGAGTGTCAGATAACTTACTGTACAGGATGATAAATCCACTGATATTTGTCACACTTACCATCAATGATTTGCATAGCCAAGTGGAACAGAAAAACTTACAATTAAGTATAGTATACCTGCAGGAAACGCATATGCCAAATACTAAAAATTGGACAGAGAATGAGTGGAACAGCTCTGTGTGTCTTCATTTACTACAAATGCTGGAGGGGTAACAACATTGATTAATAAAAATATCCACTTTAACCTCCACAAAAATTACATCTAATCATAGTAGCTGATATGTGTGCAGGGATGGATGTACTCAGAAAACTGGATTCTCATGTACATCCAAGCCCCTAATTTTGACGATCATCAAATTATTGTATATACTAAAACCCTTACATTGAAACACAGTGCTGAGCTGAATGCTCTTGATTCTGAAATTACTTTACTTTTGAAAATACACCAGCGAACCATGACTAATGACTTATAGAGAATAATAAATTTAAATATAATATTATAAATGCATACCAAGTTGAAAAGGACACCAGTAGGTCAAAATAGTGTTATCATGAACATCAATGCAATAGAAATGCCTGTTAGTGAAGTACCCTTTATCCCATCTATGATATCTTTATGAAATATTATACAGACCTCTGTACTTCTCAGTCAGAAACAGGCGTTCCCAAAATTGACTCTCCTCTCCTCAGTAGACCTCCCACAGCTGATGATAAGGATAACACAGAGAGTCCCTTCTCTGCCACAGAACTATAAGAAGCTATCAACTCCTTGGCTGTCAATAAGAGCCCTGAAGAGGACAGTTTTCCCTCTGAATTTTGAGGCCTGAAATGAATGTGAATGTGAAGTCTGGCACAATCAGCAAAAGCATTAGTGGTGGAAATTGGCAGAGACCTCTCAATTCGATATTATATCAATATTTGTGTCCCAGTTTGTTCAGTGGTGCTGATTATTGGTGATAATGCAGTGTCAGAATACTGTAGAGCAGCACGTTCATGCCAGTTTAGTTTTATTCAAAGAAAAACATAGTGTTATGTTAATTAACTCACAATAGCTTAAAGGCAACATTATTATTATTATTTTCATTTTGGACAATTTGAATATCACAACCTTGATGGAGGATTTCATCAACACCGCACCAGAATGAAAGTCCATTTTTGGGAGTGTACTATACCCATCCATGTAAACTGTTGTGCTATAAGGTGTGATCTTTGGCTGTTTGATTGAAAACAATGCTTCCGCCACTCAGCACATGTAGTTTTGTCATTTCAAAGCATGATAGTTTGCAATCAATAGCTGGTATGTTGAGCGATCAATAAGTCTCCACTCCAAACGGTTTCAAACGTGTGGTGCCATGTTTGTCATCATTCATTCCCTTGGCAATCAGTATTTCTGGCTCTGGTTCACGTTGCTGATGCAGTGAGAGTGATGGTAGCCAGCCGGTGTTTTCATGTTTTCATAGTTGACATCCTGTTGTTAGCTGTTGATAGCAACTGATGATAACAAAAGAACTTCAGTAAAGTCTTTCTGACTTTCAGCAGAGCTCAAAATTTGGTCCCACACCTAACAGGATTTTTAATAGTTTTTGCTGAAGGACATTACAGGTCCTTCCAGTTACTTCATTTTCAGGTTGGAACGCACAATAAAATGAATAAATAAATTTCTTAACATGGGAAACGTATATTTACATGTAGGTGCTCAGCATGGAAAACATTATGCTAATAGTGGCTGTCAGTTGATTCCAGCTAGCACTGGAGTGCTAAAATACTGGCCCATTTCATTTAAATAAGTAGTTTGGGAATGTTTGGTTTACCAATAAATTACACCAGCATCAGAGAGAAAGTAGTTGATAAGACCAAGACTATCTGTTGACCCTGTTATACTAAAATTGGATAAGTTGCTGGAAACGCATCCAACATGCTAACTCATTTGAGACAATCATCCAAGTGTATGGCTGGAGTGCAAGTCAGTAAGGCCGGGCTGGGATGATAACAGTTTGAGTTCATAAAGAGAGCTCTCAAATTTCTCCACTGTAGATAAAAATGAGATGCAAAAGTTGAGCCTATGAGAGCCATTTCAGAGCTTGATATAATTTTTTAAACCTAAAGGGAGGCTGATATGAGATTTTGTGTGTCTTTTTGCTGGAGAAAAAAATGTGACGATAAATAAGTCATAGAGCGCTTTTTCCGCCTGCACAAAGAAGTGGTTTTGCTAGTTTCATACCAGCGCATCATTCATTTTCACGCCATGTGCGCACATCATCAAAATAGCAAATGATTTTGTGCCCGCTTTCCTCTCGTAGGAGTGGTATTTTTTAATTAGGCGTGGCTGGGCACGTGTCGGCACTTTGCCATTTTAAGGAAGTGAAGTGACATTGTGCTTTTTACCTAAGAAAACCACGTCTAAAATAAGTGCCGCATTGTTAAATGGTATTTAAACAGCGTGTCTTAGCCTGCATGACGCTCATTACGGTCACAGGTACGCCCTCGAGGTGCCCTAATGGGTTTTTGTTATTTTATTTTATTTCATTCATACAAAAAGAACAAACCATATCATTAAAAAACCTTTCGAGTTCATTATTAGAATTAAGCACACTGCAACTGCACGGACATTTGGATTGCTGAAAATGCATTTCAGATATTTACATAAGTCAGGTGGAACATTGCAATGCAGCCATCGTAAGCTCATGGCATTCTTTGTCACATGTTGTAAGTTGTGTAAAATTGGCACGTGTGATGGATGTCTGTTGGACATAAATGAGGACACATTAGAGGACTTCAGAAGGCGTGATGCTGAACTGCATGTGCTGATGCCAACAATGGAGCATTGTCCAGCAGCAGCGCGGGCATGGAGGGATCAGCTACAGGAGAGCTGAATCGTCTGTAGCCTGATAAGGAATCAAAATCGTGAGATGTAGAAAAATAACTGCTTTGCTTTGTTTGAACAAATATTGCACTTTTATTTGCATTTTTCGAACTGCAGACCCAAAATTAAAATTAAACTCACAAGCATAATTAAGTCCCCGTTCCCAGCCGCTATGTTCATTCAGCAGTGAGCTTCTGCTTTCCCTGTTTTCTGACATCATTATTCCGCTTTCAGCACTGAACAGGTAATCTAATAACACCAGAAAACAAGGACAAACTTGCTAATGCCTCATCCCACACCTGCTTCATCTTGAAAGGCATAGGTGGAACAGTGGTGATCCCGTATATGATGTGCTTACACCTTTTCACCTCACGCATTTTCACCTCTGCGATCTGGCTTGCTGGGCAAACGTGCCAATATAATAGCAATCTGCTGTAGATCATGCACCGCTGCCTTTTAAAGGTGAGGGGATGTGCCATTCCGATTGGTTCATTGCATGTTACTCCCAAAACATGCCTCTGAATAATTAAGAGAGTCAGGAGAACCTTTTTGCACCTTGCTCTGGTGCAAAGTCTGTTTTTTTCCAGCGTTAAAATAGCTGAATGAATTTGGACACGCCCATAAATGTTAGTTGTGCTTTGTGCTTTGCGTTAGATCATCAAAATAGTCCATAATCTCATTTTTGCTTTAATTGTCTAGGGGAAATAAATTAAACAGTTTTGAGATCTCTTTTCTGATTTTCTCTTCCTCTGGAATATGTCTCAAATACAAGCCGGAGTATGAGTCACACAAAATGCAATTTGAATTCGAGTCCTGGAATCAAGTGATATCAAGGAATGCTCATGAGTACATAATGTTCCAGGGTAGGCTCCGGACTTCAACGGATACTTTGCTTTTCATAAAAATTGGCAAGATACATTTTCTTTAATTGGTAACACTTTACTTGAGGGGGCACACATATTCAGTAGTGACTACTAAAGTTCATATCATGAACAAATATAGTAGCTACTTATAGTTAAAGAAGTGTCATGATTCATTAATGACGAACAAACATGAGATCAGTATTTTACTTGTCATTCATTACTTGTTCCTTCAGCAGTTCCTTAGTAGTTCCTTCATTGGTTTCTTCAGTACTTACAGAATTTACAGAATTAACAGATATAGCAATAAATATAGTAACTTCTTCAGATATAAGATGTGCCATGATTCAATGATGATTAACAAACATGAGATCGGTATGTAACTAATACTTAGTTTGTGGAAAATTAATCCATATAAGTAATAGCTATATTGGTGCCCCATCAAGAAAAGTGTTAATGCTTCATCTGTCATTTTTGGTTAATTGTGAAATTGTAATTGGCGAAAATGCCCAAGCACAATACTGCTCATTCTTATGTGCTTTCATCTGGTGTTGGTTCCATTTTCCCACATTCTGGAGTTTAGTTGGATTGTTGTCTCTATGTTGCCTACGTGTGAATTTGTGTCCTGTGGTGGACTGGCACCCTGCCCTGTGCCTCCTACAGGAGGCTCCAGGCGTACAATGACCCTGCAAATGTGGACGGATGAATATTTTTTGAATTATTTATCTTTACAGGGTGATAATATTTGTGCCAATAAAGGTTGAAAACAAATCTGAAACTGACACATTATTTAAAAAGATGAGAAATTTATTGAAATACCAAATTCAAGAGAAAATCATCTGTTTAACTTGTACAGTGAAAGCATATTTGAGTTATGAACAATTATTGATGGCTGTGTAATTTAGTCTTCTTTGGTCTCATTCACCAATATTTTCTTAAGAATTCTCTTAAATTTCTTCCTATAAAATTTAAGAACAACCTACGTCGGATTCATTACGTGTTCTTAAGTAGCAGAATTGTTTGCGCCTTTGTTCTTAAGAATGGCGAATCCCACGTCTTCGTAATTTAAAGCGCGTGCCAGTTTGTCCTAATTAGCATAGGGAAACGCCCTGCAATTTCCCATAAAAGGGCATGAGACTGGAGGGCCGTGTGTAAGGAATGGCGAACAGACATGCAGGCTGTGAGCCGCTTGGCACTAAGAGGAAAAAAACTTCAGTAATGCTGAAGTAGAAGTATTAATACAGTAAAATCCCGTTATAGTGGACTCGCTTATAACGGAATGTCGTCTATAACGGACGAGGTCCGCTGGTCCCGGCTGTGCGCCTTTAAGAACATGTAGAGAAAGCATCGGATATAGTGCACTCGCATATAACGGGATTTCGCTTATAACGAACAAACAATTTAGTCCCCAGGGCTGCTTTTAGCTGTAGTTTTGTTCGGCTATAACGGACATACAGATCTGGCCATTAAAAATGCGTCTATTTTCACGCGGCAGCCTGCAATTCGGCACGCGTGATCACGGGTCTCCCTGCAAGCGCTTTTTCTGATTTTTTTAAAACGTTGTTGCGCTTCATATAATATTCACCAGGTGGTGCAAGGAACAACATTCTGTAGCCAAACACCATGGCCAGCTCTAGGGGGCGTTGGTCACAAATACTATTGTTAACAATAGTTCAATGATTCCATCTTTCCTGAAAGTATGGTTCAAACGGACATTCACAAGTAGCATTGCAAACTTACGTGGTTGGAACTACAGCTCTCGACCTGTGGTTATAATCATAGTTTCTCATTAGTACGATGTTGAATTGCTAAAAAATTATGCTCTTGGGTGCAACAAACAAGCTAACATGCTGTACAATCTACCTGTATAGGTGATATCCAGCGCAGATACGGAGTCGGGATTATTAATATTCACGCATCTGGTCAGGTAAAGTTGGATTACTACATGTACAATATAATCTATTCTACAAGTGTGTCTGCTGGGGTGTGGCATGAGTAAATGTCCTGTACTGTAGTTGTGTTCTGGGCATACAGCAACTCTGGATATAACAGACTTTGGATATAATAAACAGTTATGCAGGTCCCTTGAAGTCCGTTATAAGTGGATTTTACTGTACAGGAGGTAAATGCAAATAGACACATGTTATTTAGTAGCATAACCAGTGGATATAAAGCCCCCAAGAAAGCTGATACATGGAGAGATATCACCTTTTCTGTGAACGCTGTGTGCCAAATAAATCTAAATGATCTTCAAACATGCGTTCCCTTCTCAGAGCACGAATGGCAAGCTCTTCAAGAAGTAACAGAAATGCCATTTTGATAGCAAGCCCAATGCGCAGAAACAGACCTATTTATAATCCGCATGATCGCCGTTACTACCATGAAAATAATTTTTAAACTTTAAAATTATTTTTTATATTTCACTTTTATAAATTATTCAAATACTATCATTTTATGAACTGTAGAATGAACAAAACTGCTATAACTGCTTATTTTGAACAAACTGTCATTACTCAAATGTGCGTACGAATGGTCGTGAGTGTGCGTAGATTCTGTTCTTAGCTAAGAACAAATTCAGATAAGAAAGGGAGGCGTCCAGGAGGCATCCTAAGCAGATGCCCGAGCCACCTCATCTGGCTCCTCTCAATGCGGAGGAGCAGCG
>JAOYFF010000106.1:25660982-25680261 GCA_025773925.1 Cryptomyrus ogoouensis
TATTAGTTAAGTTCTCCCAAAACGAGCTTGATGGGCCGAATGGCCTCCTCTCGTTTGTAAATTTCTTATGTTCTTATTACAACAGGGGTGATCTGTCATTCAGAAAGAGCCATTATGTATGTGGGTTTTCACTATAGCTGCTTAATTGTATTACTAATTAGATCACTGATTGGCTGAAGAGTCCCCACACCTGGGTTTGAACAGCTGACCTAAAGGTTACCACAAAAACTCCACGTATCCTCGCCCTTTAGGGATAAGATTGACCATATCTGTATTTAAAAATCCATAACGTTATAAGACATTAGAACACCTTTTTATTAGAAAAATATACCGCGTAATTAGCATCATAAATATTTAAATGATTATTGTAATTATCTGAATTAGGGGTTCCCCACCTTTTGAGGTTCATGGATTGGTTTATGTTGTACAAAGATTTTATGAACCAGTAAATTGGCCGGGGTGGGAGCAGGGCAACGGGTCAATGGGTAATTTCATAAGTTTAACCAGGTTCATTTTTTCAGATGTGAACAGAATGCATGAGTGTGAGGGTCTTTAAAAGTTGAAAATAAATAGTTTATTTTTGGAAATTAACCAAGCCCATTACAAAACCCCCAACATTCCGTGGCCCAGTGGAATATTTGCTATGGACCGAATGAACTGATTGAAGGGAAACTCCACAAACGGTAGTCCAGTCCGGGATTCCCGTACCATGGACAGTGTGAAGTTTCTAGTCTGCATGACCTGGTGTTCTGTCTTCCTACCCAGCTGCGCCGTGGAAAAAAGCAGGATCAGTGGGGGTGGCTTGTGCTGTGGCTGCGATCCTGCTGGGAGCCGCTGCGGTCTTCCTGTACAGGAGACACAGTGAGTATCCCTGCCTGCGCACATGAGGCACAATCAGACTTACAGTGCAGAATTACATTCTCTATAGGAAGCTGTTTCACAGGGTAAATGGGCTGATTTTATTCTTGCAGTAAGAGAAGGAGAGGTTTGGCACAGTGTAGTGGGAACGATGTAATGTGAATGATTGGTCATGTTCAGGTCCCGAGAGGGACCATGTCAATGTAATGCGAATGATTTGTCATGTTCAGGTCCTGAAAGGGACCATGTCAATGTAATGCGAATGATTGGTCAGGTTCATGTCTTGAGAAGGACCATGTGAATATAATGCGAATGATTTGTTATGTTCAGGTCCCAAAAGGGACCATGTCAATGTAATGCGAAAGATCGGTCTTGTTCGGGTCCCGAGGGGGACCATGTTTAATATTTGGTATACAAATACAAGCAATGTATTTTAAAATTATTTGAATAGTTTTCATTGATTAAATATGTTTGAAGGCTTATAAACATTCAAATTGTAATTATATTTAAATGATATTTGAACTACTGTGACAGTTTAAAATACCATATTACCTTTTAGGAAACCAGAAATCAACAAGGTGAGATACTTTGTCTTTTTCTATATTTACATTATATAGCTACTATTATTTGTCTTTGGACATTGATTAACATTAATTAACGACACTTTACAGTAATTCATAATGCATTCATTATGCTTTAATGGAATGTTCATTGCACCTACATAATGCATTCATAAGCAGCATGTAAATATACCTTAAGTTTTAAAGCATTTCATTCATAATACTTTTGAATGACCAAGACATCACAACTGTACCCAGGGGTGTAACACCAAATTTTGGGTTCAGGGCACAGTAGTGTAACCCCCGCCCCCCCCCCGTTGCAATTTGATTGTCATTTAATAACCAAATCTTTGTATTCGTTAACAGACAACTGCCAGATCATGGTAAGTGCAAACTTTTGCACTTCAAAGGTAAAATCAGCGATAATTTACACTAACAACAAATGATACTGTATACCATCCGTTTCAGATGTCTGCACATGTCTGCGTATGTCTGCGTATGTCTGCACATGTCTGCGTATGTCTGCACATGTCTGTGTATGTGTGCATGTCAGCTCTGCCTCCTGTCTTTTCGTCAGCGCCACCAACTCCAACACAGATAACATAACTGGTCTCACTATTATCTTGTTACCTTCCCTTTCACTCTTGTTGATACCCATCTGTCACAAATCACTCCTGCCACCCTTCTCCATCCACTCCACCCTGCCTGCACTCTCTTCACCTCTCCTCCACACTCCCCATTACTCTGAACTGTTGACCCCAAGTATTTAAACTCCTCCACCTTCACCAACTCTCCTCCCTGCATCTTCACCCTTCTGCTGTCCTCCCTCTCATTCATGCACATGTATTCTGTCTTAGTCCTACTGACCTTCATTCCAATCCTCTCCAGAGCATATCTCCAGGGTCTCCTCCACCTGCTTCGTATTCTCACTTCAGTTCACAATATCATCTGCAAACATCATAGTCCACGGGGACTCCTGTCTGATCTCATCTGTCAAGTTGTCCATCACCATAGCAAACAAGAAAGTGCTCAGAGCTGACCCTTGATGTAATCCCACCTCTACTGTGAACACATCAGTCACTCCTACCACAGACCTCACCGCTGTCACTCTGCCCTCATACATATCCTGTACCACTCTTATATACTTTTCTGCCACTCCTGACTTCCTCATTCAATACCACAACCTCTCTCTAGATACCCTGTCATATTCTTTCTCTAGGTCCACAAAAACATAATGCAGCTCCTTCTGACCTTCTCTATACTTCTCCACCAACACCCTCAGAGCTAACACTGCATCTTCAGTGCTCTTTCCTGACATGAAACCATACTGCTGCTCACTGATCATCACCTCTCCAAAAGCGCTCCAAATCTGTCAGATTTTGAGGGCATCTCTTTTGCATCTCTTCAGGTCACCCCGCAGATTTTCAGTTGGATTTAGCTCTGGGCTTTGGCTGGGCCATTCCAAAGCTTTAATTTTCTTCTGGTGAAGCCATTCTTTTGTTGATTTAGATGTATGCTTGGGGTCATTGTCGTGCTGAAACGTAAAATTTCTCTTGATCTTCAGCTTTCTAGCAGATACCTGAAGGTTTTGTGCCAAAATTGGACTGTTCATAATTCCCTTCACCTTGACTAAAACCCCAGTTCCAGCTGAAGATAAACATCTGCAAGCATGATGCTGCCCCCACCATGCTTCACCGTGGGTGTGGTGCTCTTTTGGTGATGCACAGTGTTGTTTTTGCACCAAACATACCTTTTGGAATTGTGACCAAAAAGTTCAACCTTGGTTTCATCAGACATAACACATTTTCCCACATGCTTTTGGGAGACTTGATGTATTCTTTTTTTCAAAAGTTTGCCAGACCTGGATGTTTTTCTTTGTAAGAAAGGGCTTCTGTCTTGCAACCCTACCCTGCAGTCCAGTCATATGAAGAATATAGGAGATTGTTGTCACATGTAGTACACAACCAGTACTTGCCAGAAATTCCTGCAGCTCCTTCAGTGTTGCTGTAGGCCTCTTAACAGCCTCCCTGACCAGTGTTCGTCATGTCTTTTCATCAATTTTGGAGGGATGTCCAGTTCTCGGTAATGTGACTGTTGTTCCATATTTTCTCCAACCAATTGATAACTGTCTTCACTGTGTTCCATGGTATATCTAATGCCATGGAATTTTTGGTACCCTTCTCCTGACTGATAACTTTCAACAGGGAGATCCCTTTGATGCTTTGTAAGTTCTCTGCCAACCATAGCTTTTGTTGTAGTGTAGTGAACGACTCTGGGTGTGATCACTCCCTGCATGCTAATAAGAACATAAGAACTATACAAACGAGAGGAGGCCATTCGGCCCATCGTGCTCGCTTGGGGAGAACTTAACTAATAGCTCAGAGTTGTTAAAATCTTATCTAGCTCTGATTTAAAGGAACCCAGGATTCAGCTTGCACTACGTTATCAGGAAGACTATTCCATACTCTGACTACACGCTGTGTAAAGAAGTGCTTCCTCAAATTTGTTTTAAAACGTTCTCCCGCTAATTTACACCTATGGCCACGAGTTCTTGTATTTGAACTAATGCTGAAGTAATGCTTAAGTAACTATTCAGTTGAACAGCATCCAAACCTGTTAGAAGGAACACCTGTGACTGGGATTGGGGGGGAGTTATAAAGAGGATGCATACTTGGGGATGGGGAGGAGACTGTCGGTGGTAATGTAAAGATTTTGTTGGTGAGACTTTGGGCTGGGGCGGCTGCCAGCATTTTTGGGGAAGAAAACGCGGTGTGTCCGTCGCTGGTATTAGACCGGCCACAGACGAAGATAGTTAGTTACGGGGGGGGGGGGGGGGGTAAAATGTTTAGAGCAGGATAGGAACTGTGTTTGTTTTAAAGGTTGGCAGTTGAGCAGCGGAGGACCGATAAGCCCCGTCGGCTGAGGAACTTTAATTCCCCCTTCCCTGGAGAACGCGGGGAAGCTGGGTGTGCTTCTCTTCAGGAAGTAACCGCTTTTAACGCTGTATTTTTGGGATGAATGTGAGTGTGTGTGTGGATGTATGTAAATCCCTCTTGATCCCTTTTATCTGTGGATTATGGCCATGAGCAGGAGGGCGGGGTTAGAAGGGAGGCTGGGAATGTTCCTGTGTGGTGCGTGTAGGGAAACTAATGCACTAGCGTTGTGTTTATAAGCTTGCTGTGGTTTATATCATCTGGATCTAGAAACACAAGGGTATTGTGGCTGTAAGCTTGCTGTGCTTTACACCTTGATCTTGAGTGAAGTGGGTATTGCATTTGCAACATTCCTGGTGAGGTGTGTGTTAGCCCTCAGGAAGGGCTGTAATCCATGGAGTATTTAATAAAAGACTTTTCTCCTTTTCGTCCTTATTTGGCTGGACCTCTCCAACGTTACTAAATAAAAAAAGGTGGTGACAGCAAATATTGACAAGGCTCTCTTAATGAGTGCACGTGTTACAGTAGGATGCAGCTGAGTAAATTTCAGGAAAATTCTACTAGGACAGCTGAACTTTATTTGGGGTTAATCAGTCACATTAATTGATGGCAGGTGTTTCCCCAAAAAGACTGAATTCTGTAGTTAAATCAAAAGGTGCTTCAACAAAGTATTATTTTAAGGGGATGAACACTTATGCAACCAGCTTATGGTACTATTTTTTTGTTTGTTTATATTTTACCCCTTAACATTTGTTTGCTTTTCAATTTAATTGTACATGTTATAGGTCACATTGAAGATGAGGGAAAAGTTTTGAAATGATTTATCGTGGTCTCGTTTTTTTACATCACAAAACCTGCCATTTTAATAGGAGTGTGTACACTTTTTATATCCACTGTATATGACATCTTGTTCTCCTCCCTCTTCTTAACATATGTACTCACCATAGCCATTTCCATCCTTTTTGCAAAACCCACTACCGTCTGACCTTCTGCATTCCTCTCCTTGACACCATACCTCCCCATCACCTCCTCATCACCCCTGTTACCTTCACCAACATGCCCAGTGAAATCCACTCCAATCACCACTCTCTCTCCCTTGGGTACACTCTCCATCACTTCATCCAACTCACTCCAGAATTCTTCCTTCTCACACCCAACTGGGGCATATGCACTAACATCCATCATCACCCCTTCAATTTCCACTTTCATACTCATCACTCTGTCTGACACTCTTTTCACCTCCAAAACACTCTTGACATGCTCTTCCTTCAGGATAAGACCTACTCCAATTCTCCTCCCAAGCAGTATTAACTAATAGACAATAACTTTCTAAATGACTTCTTATCCTCATCAACATGTTTTTTTTTTCAGATGCCAGTGTGAGAATGGCAAAGCCAAGCAGTGACACGGTAATACTACGAAAATGTCCTCAACATGTAGAGACTCAGATATGTTAATTTAATTTATGGCTGAATAGTTCCTTTGCCTGTGGAGGAGAGTGAGGACTGAAGGGAATCTGCATGTTTGACTTCTAGATCTGTGAATGTGCCAGTTACTTGCTAACAGTTTTGTGCAACTTACTGAAAAATAGTAATTCGTTACAGTTACTAGCTACTTCATTCAAAAATAATTCAATTACTTTGCCCATTGCTACATATAAAAGAAAATAGTTACTCGGGGAAAATAGTTACTTCAGTTCTATCATTAATACATATGACCCATTCACTGCGCCACTGTAAAGTCAGATGACTTTACAGGAAATTTGGGGAATAGGCTGCATTTGTCCATTAAGTTTAAGTTCGTATTTTCACACAAGACAAAAGTAATGAGTAACAAGCCCATTTAAATTTCATTACTTTTAAGTGGGTCATTTTAATTGGAAAAATTAGTTAAATTACTTGTTACTGCTAAAAGTAGTGGAATTATAGTAATGTGTTACTTTGTAATATGTTACCACCATTGCTTGCTAATAATATTCTCATGTACTGGTGTCTAGCAGCCCTGTCTGTCATTATCATACTCTGTGCCAGCCTCTGATTTTTCAGCTTCCGCTTCTACATCTTTTCCTACAGCAGTCCTGCAATAATGTCATCTATTCATTGATCAGCGATGCCCCTACTGGTGAGTCAGCTCGTGTAAATTTAATGTGACCTCTGGGAGAGTATGCTATAATAAAGTGAGTGCATAATGTAGAAAAACTTAAACTGTACTTCTTCTTCAAGAACATGACTCCAAGACCCGTTAGGAGAAGCAACCTTAGTCGTAGTTGGTGCTGGAGTTAAACTATGACTGTGGTGCTTGTAGATACAGAGGTGTAATAGGTCTGTACTGCTTATGTCGTTTGGCAGATCCAGTGACACAAGAGGAGAACAAGGTGCCTTCTCTGATCGACACAGTTAGTACATCTACATTTATTCATGTAGCAGATGGTGTTTTATCCAAAGTGACATAAACCTGAGAATGCAGTGTCAACCAGTGCCTGGAGCAATTGGGATTAATGGATGGATGGGCTCAAAGGCCCAATGGTAAAATCACTCTGCAAATCAGGGGGTTTTTAATCAGCAACCTTCCAAATACAGATACATCATCGTAACTCACAGGACACACATGGGATGCACAGTATTGAAAAAAATCCACATCACAAAATTTGAGATTTTTTTATATTGCAATAATCATAAAACAAAACAAAAAAAAGTTGAAATTACCCACTTGCCAAGGTGGTCTGTGATGCATTTGACCACATATCTTTTGTAGTGTAAACGCTAATCCTGATGCAATCCCAGACAAAGATGTCATAAGAAAAATAACATCAGTGCAGGATGTGGTGGTTGTTTTGGTGACACCACGCCAACACTCGAAAAAAATGGAGAGGAGCACTGATGTACGTGGTTGGAGTGCAAGTGAAAACAGATGCCTAATTTATATTTTGACAGAAGATTCAGTCCGTAGAAAACTAGATGGTGCTTGTCTGGTGACTTATGTAATATCTGTGTGTGGGGCCAATAGACCTAGCAGAGGTGACGTATCCAGTAACGAAATCTGAACACAGGTGGTCAGCTGGACACCTTGGAGATGCATAATAGATCCTTGGAGATGCGTGATAGATACAGGTGTATATGGTGATGTGTCTTGGCTGTCCACTTATGATCCAATTGCCCAAGATGCATTTTAAAACCAATCATAAACAGGGTCTGTCTGTCCGTCCGTCCATGTGTGTTTGTGTATATAGGTTAGATTATGCTTGCTAGGATGTTTAATTGAGAATTTCACCTTTTTTAAAGCATGTTTAATTATTTGCTACAAAATTTTTATGGTTACACCACATTGACATTATTGCCATCATTCCTCAAATATTTTCTCAAAATTGATTAAAAACAGAAATTATAGACTATGTCCGCAAAAAAAGAATGTATGCAAGTAATTTATAAGTGTATTTTCAAATTTTAACACTTCTAAATTTAACGAGGTCTTTGACATCATGTAGTATTTTTATGTGTAGTTATATAGCCTGGGAGTAGAGTTATGAACAATATTTTCCATTAAAGTAAGAGTCAGTGTGAATTCCCAACAATGACAGCTAAACACATGTGTGTGTGGCTTTTTATATTTTGATTAATTGATGATGATGATGTGTTGAGATGTGAAATGTTCCCCTGTCTCTCTCCCTTTCTGTCTTACACTCATCCAGCCTGATGCTGATCACTGTTATGCCACAATCTGTGAGGTGTCCCCTGCTTCCATCAATGCAACCACCATCTACAGCACTGTACAGCAGCAATGAAAGCAGACTACATTAGTCAAACATCTTTCCTACAGTTTCTGCATAGAAACTGTACAAACCATTTTTAATGACACATTATGGATTTTGTAATATAATAAGGATTGTTGAGAATTATAGGATCTAATTGTACTTTACACTGTTGTAATCCTGAAACAAATTGCAAATAAGACTGCAAAGGCTTTCATTTTGTCATACGTGTTTAAATTTTAAAACTTTTTTAAGATTTAAATCTTTTTTAGACATCAGCATTGCTCATTGATAGGGTTGGCCGATATCACTTTTTTTTCCATAATAGCTGGTTTTGACACTTATTATGATATAATGCTTAACTGTGCCTTGGGAGGAAAGGATAGAAGAGGTGCAGGAGAGGAAGAGGGGAAAGTAACAACTGCACTTTCTTTGTATTTTCTGTATATAAGATTTAGATTGTGACTTTACATATTGTTGTTGTTTTTATACTGTTGTGCTTGAGAGACACCATCGACCGGAATCAAATTCCTTGTATGTGTTGACTCACACACTTGGCCAATAAACGCAACTCTAATTCTGATTCTGATGTAATCTGGGCCATACTTTCAGCAGTGTGATGTATGCCCTTCTGATTACAGTTTTTCTCAGGCGCTTTTCTCAAAACTACTTTTTTCAGAACAATAACTACATTCTCAAATCAGCCAATGCAGCCTGCATAACACTAACAAATCTGGCAGAACTCCCCATTTTCCCTGCAAAACACTCTACGTGAATCAAAACACTAAATAGCTATTGCAAAATTGCATAACTCAAACAGAAACACGCATGAGTCAAACAGGAGACACATACAGTACAAGCAATCAGTGAACACTCTCAGACAAAATACTCACTCACTGCAGTAAAATCAGTACACACACAGAGGGAGCAACAACATACAAAAATGAGAACACACATCTTCTCTGCAGGTAAAGTGGGTTTATTGGTTATTTATGCAAACACGAATATCAAGAAAATAAATTTGCCACATGATAAAAAAAAAAGCCATGTGATTTGTTCTGCCTGATCGCTTCAATCTCTGAAATCAGGCCGCATGTTTTCATCAACATCGCAAACAATATTTTCCCTGGCAATACAACGTGGGAAAAACCTCCTAGAATGTCTGTTCCAGCCTTGGCAGTCTGCTGCTGTGACTGCTCTACATGCCTTCGTCATGGCATCTAAAAGTGGCCATTCCTCATACGGATGCTGATCATATACTTTCCATCGCTATGCAGAGAAGAATTCTTCAATTGGATTGAGGAATGGAGGATATGGGGGTAGGAATTCCATTGCAATGTGTGGATATGTGACAAACCAGTCCCTCACAGCAGCTGTGTGATGGAAAGGAACATTGTCCCATATGACAGCATAATGCTGAGCTGTGACTAGCATCTTCTCTCCCTTCAGACTCCAGAAGTGCTCTGTAAAGCTCATCAAGGAACGCAATAAGCTTCTCAGAGTTATATGGCCCAACTGTTGGGATGTATACCACCAGACCAGTCTCTGATATACCTGTGCACATTGTAATGTTTGCACCTCTCTGCCCTGGTATCTGCACTGTTGCTCGTTGCCCAATGATATTCCTCCCATGCCTCCTGGTCTTGGCCAGATTGAAGTCAGCTTCATCCACATACAAGAATATAGGAGGTTCAGCACTGGACTCGAGCTCCATGATCCTCTGAAATCACAACATCCATCCCAAAGGGAACACATGAATGCATATGACATTTCACAGGTCCTGCACAGACTTACAGTAAACATAGTGACTTTTTACCTGCACATACTGGTATCTCAGCTCCTTCACCTGGTCACTGTTCCTTTCAAATGGTACCCTGTAGATTTGCTTCATGCTCAGGTGGTGACGTTTCAAGACCCTGTCAATGGTCGATAAGCTGACTGAATCAATGTTGTGGAATGTTGTGTGGTCTTCAATTACAGCAGCCTGTATTTCCCGTAAACGGACTGTATTGTTCCTCAGCACCATCTGAACAATTGCTGTTTCCTGGTCTGCAGTGAACAGCCTGCCGCGCCCGCCAGCTGCAGGTCTTCTGTCAGTTTTATAGAAACATATATATAATGTAGAATACTGCAGTAAATATAGATCTTCTAATGCAAGAACTGTGGTGTTTATTTGAATTACAACATGTGAATGGTACATACCTATTGTGCCTTTTGAATATTCAAATAATTGATGCAACACATGACCGGGAAATATTAGGCTGCACCCTTTGACCAGCTTTACGTAAATACAGCCCATGATTAATGACATGGTCAATGACGGTGGCTCTAATTTCATGGCTGACCACTGTTCTTGGTTGTCTCTGACGTTGCCCACCATTTTCTCCTCCACACCTACATCCACATCCTCTCCGGCGTTGTTCCATTTGTGTGTTAAAAATTACACATCATTCTTACTACTTTTATATCCTATTAGCAACTTATGAGTGATTGAGAGTTAGATTTGCAGCAAGTAGTGCAACCAATTGCAAGTTAGGCCCAATTTCGTTAGTGCTTTGGGTTGGGATTTAGCAGCTGCTAATTATTTTGAAGTTAATTGCTTATTCAGACACTCTGATGTGATTTTGGTGTTACCAAATGATCACTGTGACTAGTGTTTTGCAAAAATCCTTTAGCAATGAAAAAGGATGTGCAAGCAATGATAACGTGGTTTCTGTTGTGCAAAACACTTTGCTGATTTGCTTATATTTATTTGGAATTGACAACTTGGACTAATGGCATGGTCAATGTAGTTAAGTGCCTGAGAAAAAGTGTTTTACATGTTTCTATTAACGTATCCATTATCTAGGCTATTGAACGCACATTTTGTTACCTACACGCTTTAATTTTGCATTCATGTAACTTTTACCGGCATGTTTCACCAATATTAATAAAGCTTACTGAAAATTATCTGCAACAAAGGAATGTTCTTTATCTTGTGTTGCAGGTCACACTGGGGTTCATTATTTTGCAATAACAGTCTGCATTACTACTATATCTTTCAACAACAACCTATTGACCATAATGTGTCAATATATGTCAGTGTGGTTGCTAAATGATGACCTGTATGGCAGGAATGACAGCTGTGCCTTCAGATCAGAATACTGTGCTGCCTGAGGATTTATCAGCATGCACAGTGCGGCTCCTGAGGCAATATTCATGTCATGATAGCAACACAGTATCAATATGCTACTATGTATCCAAAAACATATAAAGGACATTATGAAATGGTTGAAAGTGGTATTTGTTGTACAACAAATCATACATTGGGATAATTTCAGTATATGAATGCAAACTAAATTCACAATCTCTCATTTGTGATGTGTGGCAAGTGTTTGAATGTCTAAACAAGATTCAGAGATCAGATTATTCTTTTTGTTTGTGACAAGATGGATGGGGAAAGTGAAATGCCCACATAGACTCTTGTCGAAGTCTATTTGTGTAAAAGGAGGATGAGTTGAAAATGGTCTACGCCATTGTCATAGTTACCTTGAAAATTGTTTGAATCTTGTACAAGCAGTCATTAGTTTTCAATATTGTTATCTATTAATCTCATTTTATAGCGGTACAAATGACATTTACATATAACTCAATCATTTGCATGTTTTTTGCATGATTGTTTTTTTTTTTTACTATTTTAAAGTTCAGCCAAAACTGATTACATAAACCACAATTTACTGCTTACATCAGATAGGAATCACCTGATGGCCCCCTGTGAAAATGAATAATTCCTTTACACCAGTGGTAATGACTGCCACCAAAATCTCCTTCTAGTTATTGATCATTCCCTGAGAATAGTGTGTAGAATTTTCTTTGCTCTCCCCTCTATGCAAAAATGCTTCAACTTGGTGTCATTTTTGGGACTACAAGCATGGACTGCTCATTTAAAGTCTTCTTATCAAAAAGTCATATCATCTCTGTGGGGTTTAGCACACTTTGGCACTTCAAAACTTAAATGTTCTTTATTCAAGCATTCTGTTATGGACTCTGTGTGTGGAATCATTACCTTGCTGTATCAACCAGCTAATTTTTTTGCTTCTGTTCACAGACATATAGCTTGACATTTCTCTGTAGAATTCTCTGATACTAAGTAGAATTTATGGTTTCTTTATGACAGCAAGTCATCCAGTCCTCACATCCCCAGCATATGATATTGCCACCATCATAATGGATCTTTCCTAGTTCCTTATTGTGACTTGCAATGTTTTCTTAGATATATCAGGGTCCAAGTTGGCCAGACCTTTGTCATGACTATCCATTCAACCTCGTTCCAGTATCCTGGACCATGAAGGTGGTTTTTGGAAAGACATTTTCCAAGATTTTGTGTTATTCTTAATGAGCTGTGGTTTCCAGCTTGCTTCCCTGCCATGTATCTCATGTTGGATTCATGCTGAGCTGAGATACGTCAGCCCTACAGAGGGCTAGATGCTATTCTAGGGTTATTCTTGTCTACCTGGATGATTTTGCACCTTACTCTTAGAGACATTATTTTCTGCAGGATGCCCACTCCTGAGAAGATCCACCACTAACCCATTACAAAAATATGGCTCTTACTGTGGCTTGCTAAAGCCCTAAATCTTTAGAAATTGCTTTGTAATAAGCAGTATGGATGAATGGATAAATCTATCCATCTTCTGACCATTTTTCTTGGTCGAGGTAGTTAGGGGGCCTGGAATGATCAATAATGATCCAAAAAGCTTGTCATTGGTGTTGATTATAAAGTAGGCTGTTGTATCTATAAAAAATGTCTGGACTCACTTAAGAAGGTGTGAAATACACATGTATATAAGTGAAAATTCATCTGTTACAGCTGTACAGGTAAAGCCATCTTAATCATTTTTTTCTGTAGGATTTCAGATTTTTTTGAGTGTAGCCCCTGGTTACATCGTGAGGTAATTAAAATTCAGCTTACTCAGGGATTTAAATGTACTTTACTTTAACTGGAATATATTATATTAAATATCTATAATAGAAATGACCAGGAGTTTCTAAGAAATTGTGAAACCTTTTAACAAGATACTAACTCAATGGGGGACCACTAAGGTAATAGATTATATGATAGATGTAAAATTATATTGCAAATTTGAGGAGGAAATTGAACAGCAACTTTGACCATACAAATAGTGAATTCCATCAAATATAGCTTAATTACTCTTACTGCTGTACAATATGTTGCAGAGACAAGCCTTCATAGCCCTTTCTAATACCCAACACACATTTGTCTCTTGTTTCCCCTTGTGATGATGCCAAAGTTGGCTGTTTTTTTTATTCCTCCTTACCAGTTTCTTTCTTCCTGATTTCATTTACATTTGCACATTTTTTCTGTACTCTCCTCAATCCAGAATAGGGTCTGTGGTGCTTGTATCAATTTTCTTTATACTCTATAACCACCACACTTCTTTATTTTATGTCATCAACCCCCTTTGACATCTACAAATAAGATGATTAGATATATCCACATGCAATCTACGTTAAAGGAAATTTAATCTGCAGCTGCATAATGCACTAAGACCTCTGTGTATAACCTTGATCAAAAAGTGCATGTGTACTTTACTGTGAAGACAATGGATTACTCTTCATTGACACTGATTACTCTTAAAAGCCTACCAAACTATTCACAATTGACTCTACACAATTGAGCTTCAGAACAAGGAAAACATCCACTTCTACTGTAATTATTCTAATTCTTGTTAGTGTATTGAGTGCACCAAACAAGATGGGCATCAGCTCTCCCAGAAATGTGACAACAACCCTGACCACTAAACCTCATCCTCTTCAGACCCCTTCTGAGGTACATACATAACTATTAACTACAGAGGCAGGCATTAATACCAAAACTGTTTTCTTACTCTGGCCAATTTGTTCCATTTTTGCTAGCATTCTAATTTTATAGTCACAGAATCTTGCTCTCGCTGTAACATCACAAACACCACTGAGGAAAAGCTGTAGGATAAGTTTGTGCAATGCTAGTATTCTGAAATGGATTCTAATTACAGTGGTACCTCGTTATACGTCTGCTTTTGAGGAAGTCCAACTTGATATACATCCTGAAAAAAATTTTGCTTGGTATACGACCTTTGTTTGGAATATGACTCACGTGCTACAGTAGGACTTGTATGGGTCAAAATGAGTCATGACACCACGCGCTGCCCTTGTTTACCTCTCGAGACAAAGTCAGGACTGCTACCATTTGCTACCCTGCTAAGCCAGTTGCTACCATTCAGTGAACAACCCGCGCTATAACCCTCTTTTCATTTATTTCATCTAATTGCTTTTGTACTTATGTATTTTAGTATTAAGCAGTGTTTAACTCATTTTATACAACCCCATCAATGTATAATATGCCAATAACAACAGGATTTTTTTCATGGAAACCGATTAATCATTTTCCCTTTATCTCTTATGGCAAAAATTAATTTGGTATACATCCTGTTTGGTATAAGTCCAAGGATCTGGAACGGATTAAGGACGTATACCGAGGTACCATTGTATTGTGTTTTCTCCATAGCAATTTAATTCCGACTGTTTTTGTTCTCCAACACATCTAAGAGCAGCATTTTTCAATCTCACAGTGTACACTAGTTGTACAATGCACCTGAGCTCAATTCATCAGATATGACACAAATTAGCATAATGAACAATTTAACTCACATTATGGCATATATTCATGGATTTTTAAACTACATTAAAAAAAAAAATCAAATTTGTGTGCTGAACCACAGTGCCAAATAAGTGCAAATAAAATGATAAAATACAACAAATAACAGAAAATAACACATCCATAGACAAAGTCTATAGACAAATACTTCCTTTAATATAGAGTCTTCAGGTAAGTATTAAGGATCAAAAGTAAAAGGATAAGCCTTCACACATGTTTATTTGCAAGATTCTAAGAAGGTAAAAATTGCTCGCTCTTTATGCTCAGGAATATCTGGCCATTACTGCCCCACAATTTGTGCATTTTACTTTAACTTTTTACAGCAGTTCCCCCATTTGTATAACTGTACGTTTTCTCTTACATTGCAGGATAAATGCAAGCTGAAAAGAATGATAGCCGGTCACCTTGTGTGATGTGACCAAGCGATCTTCAGAGAATAAAGCACTGCTTTATGTGTAAAATTATATATATAGTTCTTCCCTGTTTCTCATCAATGAAGGGCTTCTTCCTTGCTTTATTGGACTTCAGTCCTGCTTCTAGGAACTGTCCTAGCAGTGCACCTCACACCTGCACTTAATGTTTCCCATTCCCTTTGAAGGTCACTTGATGTCATCCTACGATTCATGAGAAACTGTCAGATAAGTTAACGGTCATCTCTGGCATTAGAATGTCGCTTCCACCTTGTACCTGGCTGGTTTCTGGTCGTTCCCAGTATCTCCTGCTTCACCTTATTCTTGTGTACTGCTGTCTTAGAAATTTTGAACCTGCTCAGTGTAGCCTCTGCCAGCAGAACCACAATTAAATCATGATTTAAAAATGCAGATTTGTTTAAAAATGTAGAGTGGTCTCAATTTTTTCTGTGGCTGTATGTATATATATATATATATATATATATATATATATATAGACAGAATTAATAGAGATTCTGTAAATGCAAAAAGAATCTAGGGCTATGTAATATAAATTTTACACACTACATATACATATTTTCTAATTATTATACACTAAATTCATGAATATGCATGTCTGGGCATATTTTATGCTCATTTACCCATGTCAGCCACTTTTTGATAAACATAAGATCAGTTTTGTTCTAGATTAAATAAGCATGAAAAAATGCAATGTCTTGTATTTTTATATCCAATGCATATAATTGTGGGACGTGGATTTTTAATTAACCAGACTAATTTGTTAGCGTAAAATACATGCTAGGCAATGGGCCTAAAACCGCTTCCGTATTTAATGGATATGACAGGAATTGAATAAAACCCTGTTTTCTGGTTCTTTTTCTCTGAATAATTGCCCTTTGGCATCACTAGCAGCCCTGAGAGCAATACTCAGCATGAATTCCAAATGTTAAAAGCACATTCTGCATAGAATTTGGAAGCTTTCAGACAATGGACTGGGTGTGCCATAACCAGTTAGCTTTTCATTAGTGCCATAAACAGTTAGCTTTTCATGTGACATCTCTATAGCCATGGATGCCTAGAGCCCATAAAAGAAGCCGTAAGAAGACATACATTTCCCTAAGGCATTTTGGCAATAAAGAAAGCAGCTGTGATTTCGTTGCGATAGATAGCAAGTTGTATTAGGTCTTGTGTCTGGCTCACTGTTTGTCAAGAGGGAAAAGACCTTAGCTGATCTTTGCAGCCTGTCTGGGATTCTGAGTCCATTCCTGAAGCAGGACCATGCATTTCATTACCCTGCTAGTTTTGTTTATGTGTGGATAGTTTATTTCCTTTGGGAAATAGTTCTTTCAAAAAAAGAAAACTGGTAGAACACGTAGAAAATACATGTTATCTGTTTTTGAAGACTTGGCCAAAGATTGTACACTGTCAGAAAAAAAGGGTACCGCCCAGATACAGTGTTGTTCCCCAAGGTACAAACAACAGTAACATCCCCCAATGGTACAAAAATGTTCCTAAGAGTCCAAGGGTACCTTTAGCTAGGGTATTCTCCCCATATTTTCTGTAAAATGGGAGGGGGGGGTGTTCAACATTTATTTTAATGGAAAGGGAGACTCTAAACAACAGAGTTGTTTTTTTTTTACTCCAAAATGACCTAGTCATAGAATCGTAAAATTTAGTGATTGTAAAGGGTATCATGCATCTGATAAATGCAACTCCTGAGTGTTTGTGTGAAACAAATTACAAGTTTTCTTTTCTGATTATTCCTACTTAATTTGATTTCAGATAAGGCTGATAAGTGAAATCATGCAGTTAACTGACACAAAGACAATTTTTCATTCCAAAATCCTGTTTTCATGATAAATACAGTGGAAGGTACAAACACAAGCACAAGCAATTGCACATTGCCTGCCGTCTTCCTGTTGCAGTCTAACCCCAAGACTCTATTGTTTTATTTCTTTACAATTGCCCATAATTTAAAAGTTCTGCAGGCCCGGTAATCCATTCTTCCTTGTAAAGCTCAATTTGTGTCAAGTTAAAGTCACTGAATGACAAGAATTATGACTCCATCATCTCTTCCATCTTGTTCGGCCAACTTCCAGCTGCCTGGGAATATTTTTAATGCCAGTTTCAAATCATACTGGAAGCTAACAAGAGTAGTTACATCCTGCTTCATCCAGTTATAGCTCCATAAGAAAGGCCTGCAAAGAACATCTCTAATATTTATAAAATAAAGGTGTATTCTGTGCGTATCATGCCACAGCCATCTCAGAGTACACAGAACTGGGTATGGTGTTATGGTGTTTTCTTTTGTAGTCAAATAGGATGGGGGAGTTTGGGCAGCATTGGACAGACTTTCCTATATGAGATGCATTTTCATAGCAAACCACATACACTTCATCAATATGATGGTAAATAAAGGTCATTTTAATTATCTGAAAACAAAAACAAGATCCCTGATTAATGTTTCTCTATATATTGATTTTCTGGTGCCCTTTAGTTTGTACATTTTATCAACATATAAGACATGTTTTCGCATTGGTCCATTAATGCTCTAACTGTATATCACTGTTGCCCTTCTGAAACAATAAATGTGTACATGCCGTCATCCATATATTTTCTTATTTGGCTGTTACTAGGCACCCAGCTTGTCACTGTGCCTCTTCCCCTAATTTATTTGCCATGGAATTTAAATCAAATTAAAATCAGTAGTGAACAGTAGCTCCTTAGTCTCAAATAGTACTATGGCCTGAATTATCACGTATTACCACGCCCTGCATTCCTGCCCCCTTCTTCTAATTTGTCTTACCTCTTGTTTCCACCCTCGTGTGATTCACACCAGATGCCTCTCGTTTGTTCCTCATCAGTGGTGTATAAGAGTGCCTCCCAGCCCTGTGCTCCCCAGTCTGGTCATTGATGTCACCCCCAGTGTGTGATACAGTGGTTTCCATACTTGCCAGTTTAGTCTTGTGTTTGACCCTATATGGTCAGCTTTTGCTTACCCTGTTCCTATTCCTTGATAAACTCCCCTTCATTGTTTGAGCGTGACAAGTATGCCTTAGGCTGGAATATCAATTAACATGTATCAAAGAAAGGGTTCTACTGCTGTAACATAATGACACAAAATCAGCCTTGACTTCTTTAAATTATATTGTATTATGTTGATTTGGATCTTCCCCTGCTCTTCCACTTGCCCTATTTCCACAAGAGTGATATGACTGCAGAAATATTCATGCTTTCTAATATTTATTTGACTGCTTATTTTATTTTAATATTATATAACAAGAATTGACAGATGTCACAGGTAAGAAGAAGGGGACAAAGACTTTTGTGCTACACCAGATTGGATATTTTTATGTTTAAAAATGCCTACGGACTTTTTGTGATATACAGACTTTTTTGTCTGAAATGTCTTCTGAAATCTGGTTCCCCCAGTTTTAAGATTGTAGGTGTGATTGTCTCAGTAGACACGCAATTCCAGATCAAGGGTACAATATAAAAATAAATGTAATTATGTGAGAGGTCTGGCTTAGCTGGATTTTGCTTACTTACTCAGCTGTAACATATACAGTAATGAGGCATCAACATGCTGAACTTCTGCATCTGTTCTTAAGTATGTGACATACTGTAATAAATGTTTCGTCCTTCTGTACTGCATATGTGTTCCACTGCCTATGATCTGCGGAGTGAACCCACCGCTAGTTATATATATTTGTCTGTAAACTTATATATAGGATATATGAAGATGAACGGTCTTTTGCAGATGCTTGTTCATGAAGGATAAACGAACAAGAACGGTCCTTCACAGATGCTTGTTTCATAAAGGATATACGGACATGAACGGTGTTTCACAGGTGCTTATTTCATGAAGGATATATGAACAGGAACGGTCCTTTGCAGATGCTTGTTTCATGAAGGATATACGAACAGGAACGGTCCTTCGCAGATGCTTGTTTCATGAAGGATATATGAAGATGGACGGTCTTTCACAGGTGCTTGTTTCATGAAGGATATACGAACAGGAATGGTGTTTCACAGGTGCTTGTTTCATGAAGGATATATGAACAGGAACGGTC
>JAOYFF010000106.1:25680361-25709876 GCA_025773925.1 Cryptomyrus ogoouensis
TTCACAGATGCTTGTTTCATGAAGGATATACGAACAGGAACGGTGTTTCACAGATGCTTGTTTCAAGAAGGATATACGAACAGGAACGGTGTTTCACAGATGCTTGTTTCATGAAGGATATACGAACAGGAACGGTGTTTTGTAGGTGCTTGTTTCATGAAGGATATACAAACAGGAATGGTGTTTGCAGATGCTTGTTTCATGAAGGATATATGAACATCAGCGGTGTTTCGTAGGTGCTTTTTTCATGAAGGATATACGAACAGGAACGCTGTTTGCAGCTGCTTGTTTCATAAAGGATCGGCAGTGTTTCGTAGGTGCTTGTCTCATGAAGGATATATGAACATGAACGCTCATTCACAGATGCTTGTCTCATAAAGATGCAGCAGTTTTTTTGTAACACTTAACTTGAGGGGGCACATTCTTTCCATGCCATAAATTTTGATGCTTATGACCTCTTTAGGTTTCAGTTTTATTTGTAATTTTATTTGACACTAGTAGAGCAAGATTAATGTTCTGATTAGTGCACCTACATCCAAATTAATTGGCCATTTCCAGAGCAAATTATTCCTGCCAGCTAGGGAATTATTAAAATGGCAAATTTGAGGTACTGTAGGTACAAGGTTGGCCAAAGCAAGTATGATGAATTAACTATGGAATCAAACTATAGAATCAAATGTATATACATGTGTATGTTTAAGAAAAATAGTATCTTTAAAATTCTAAGATTGTTGTTTATTGAAATAAAAACTGAGCTGCATGTCTTAAATTACCTGGTATTCATACATTTCAAAAAGCTGTCACATCACAATACCGTGATAATGCATTCCCTTAAACTATATATTTTTTTAATGTGTAGATTTTGAAGAAATATTTACACCCACAAAATACAGTGGCCAGATAAATCTTGAACTGTCTTTCCAAGAATGGGCTGATATTTTATGATATACACTTCCAAAGCTGGAGCATATACCAAGGGACTCGCATATTTGTTACACTAAATGTTACGTCAAGGGCATGAATATTTAACAAAGATTTTTTTTTCACATTTTATAGTAACTATTGCTTTAATTATAAATGTGCATTTGAAGCTTTGAATAGGTTCCCAGAAAATATCTGGACATCAAACATTGACCAAGCTTTTTGTGAAATATAGCTCTTCGTATAAAATCAGTTTTGTATCCCGGAATACAACTTTACTAATTAAACTGCTTTTTACTCATGGACTGGCTAATAATTAGTATCTCGACCACAGACTTACACTGCTTAAATGCGGCTGAGGCTTATTTATCATTGAGTTTGTTTTAAAAGTTTCTTTGCTGCAGTTAAATAAAGTAAATGTGGGAAACTTCCAGTTCTGAATGAGAGAATTACTTTTGGTGAGTGCAATGTCCCATTGACCTCATACTACAAGGATACTAGTTATTCTGGAGACCTAAAAATAGACTGTACCCAATGAAGTTGCATCTTGTCCTTGTGTCAGGGCAGCTTGTCAGTGCAGGATGGAAAACTCCTGAAAGCTGGAGCTGAAAAAAAGCATTGTTATGCAATTGGAGGCAGTTTTGTTTTCTGTCAGACAATTTAAGTGAAAGCAATGTATGAAGCGCTGTAGCCCCTGTGTGATTGTTTTTGGACTGTTGGACTATATCAAGGACATTTTAGCTCATGATGGACCGTACAAACTTGCTGCTATTCACAGCTGCATTTGTTTTCTGAGGAAGATAAAGGAAACTTGCAGAATATCCCTCCAGAAAAGTCAATATGCCATATAGCTGTTGTCTTTCCTTTTTTCATAGCTTGATATTTTTGAGCAGCAGTCTTGTTTAAGCACCTTAAAGGGGTTATATTTTATATAATAAAAAAAAAACAAAGGACCACTTATCCTGTATCTTTGATAGATGAATTTTACTGTGGATTACTGTGGATGGAGAAATCTCACTTAAAAGAATCAATCACCAAGGGCAAACACATATAAAACATGTTTCCCCACAGCAAATTGGGAAAATAATTTTTAAAAAGTAATTAAAACGGTAATAAAATTTGCCGAAACAGGGCTCTGATGGTAACAGCTATGTAATGTGGTTCTCCTGATTGAGAGAGCGAGGACAGAGAAGAATAATGGCAGAGGTAATTTAACATATTTAGTGTGAATTTGTTGTGGTTCACACTCCATGGTCTCCCCCATTGACATTGGATGCACATCTGCATTATTATCAAACTGCCTTACATTAACCTTCAAACTTCTCTGCATCTCGAGATAGTTTCCGATTGGATGCTCTGAGGCATAATTTAATACTTGTAATAATATAAATACCCTACCTCAAACAAATTGAATTATATAGTACCTGAAAGAAACAAGAGGTTTAAAATAATTTTGAATTTCTTTATTTCTTATATTATCAATATAATTGAAGTAGTTGTTGTTTTATTTACTTTTTCCGTTTTAGATTTTTATTTTTAAATTATGTATGAAAAATATTTTTAAAAGAATGTAAAAATCTAATTAATAAAAACTGTAAATATAATAATTTTTCTATTACTTGCATCCCTTCCCAGGAAAGGGGAAATGCTTGCACCAAATCTTTTTACTGAGTATATATATGCCACACGCTTCTGCCACTATTTCAAAACACTTCTCCAATTCCAGGTTATATCCATTCACACAGTACTCAACAATTCTCCAACTCATGCTAATATCCCCACACCCACTGTTGGATTTCCCCCTTATGTAATATTTCAGGATTCAGAAGTGATTTTGCAATAAAAATGAGCATAAGTTGATTTTACCGTAAAAATTGTAAGAAAAAAGCAGAAATTACAATCAATTTATGACCTCCATCCTGGGCTGTACGGCGGCATAATGGCCAGCACTGCTGTCTCACACCTCTGTGACCAATCTCTGCCCCAGTTTGCATGTCCTCTCCATCTCATTGTTGGGGGTTCCTTAAAGTTCTTTTCTTTCCCCCCATAATCCAAAAACAGAATTTCTATTCTGTTTCCATTTGAAGAAAATAGGAGCCAAAACAAACTGTAACCGTTAGCTCTCAGATGTCCAGCTGTGTAACAGATATCCACGATAGGGTTTTGATTTTTTTTTGGTGAGTTTCTTTCTGACAAGCCTAGTCTTGCCATGAAATATATTTTATATATCTCACTGCACTATGGTAACATGAAAAGCAGATGAAATTCCCACACATTTTACAAAAAAAATTCCTTGGGTTTTTTGTCATTAGGAACAGCCTGACTCTGCACTCGGTGATTTCTGCAGTAGGGCATCTGCGAGGTTGACGCTACTGCTACTGAGTATGTGATTGCAAATGAAAAATCTCAGGGTGAAAGTTCTTGTTACTCCTTCCATATGCCTACTGCATGATAACTACTCTGGTCTGTATCCTTAAATGGCAGTCGACCTATGAGAAATTCAAGTTCAGTATGTTTTAGTCACTGGTAACCACCCCAAAAGTGATGTGCTTTTCTCAAATGCAGCCTGAAACTGGAAATCTCTTTAAAACATTCTGGGTGTATTATGACCCCTGATGCTGTCTTGTGGTGCTATAGGATTAATATTGCTGTGGATGAATCGTTATGTAAAACATCGCTTGGTTGATCAGTATACTGGTCAGTTTGACGTACTGTATGACTTTTCACTGTGTCCACACACAATTGATGAATTTAAGGGTTTTTTTTAAAACAATATTATCAACCTGTTTATGATGCACATATGCATTGAGGAATGAATATGTGCATCCTGAGTGCGCCATCTACTGGTGAAGTGAAAGAGTGTGTGGAAAACCTCAAAGAAGGAAAATATGCAAATGTTAATATGGAGTTAATTTGCAGCATTAAGAGCAGAGAATTGTATTATACGCTTTCTTTTATTGGATGTTACACATCTGACAAACACAAATTATCAGTAATTTCATTGTTTGTCTTAGAAATAAACTTGTGAGCAGAAATATAGAAGTGAATCTATAAAAATCCATATCTAAAATATATTTGGCAAAAACAGAAGCTAGACAACCACTGAAAGTGAACTTAATGACTGGAAAGATCCTCATTGTACAGTATTAGCCTTTAATAAAATAAAACTAATATTGAAAATTGTGCTGTTTTTCTCTGCTGAGCCGTTTGTAATTTTTTAAAAACAAGATTAAATGGATAACAAGGTTTTCTCACCTTTCCCCTCCACCAGCTTCCCCATGAGATACTGTTTGTTTTTAGCTGTGAATTCTGGGATTTTGTGTAATGTCACAACTGAAGCTCTCGCATTCTTTACTCCAATGAAGAAATACTCTCTTAAAAATATTTTCAAAAATTGTCTCAAAATACCCTGTTTTAACACAATCAAATAAATAATAACATGTTAACTTATACATAGTCTGAAAAGTGTCATTTGTTAAAATGCACATTAAAAAATCATACAAACAATGATTACAAAAAAACCCTAATTAGAATGGCACTGAAATTAAAAAATAAAAACTAATTCCAACTAAGTGGATTGTCCCTTATATGTAAAAAAATGCATGAAAAAAGTGCATGTATATAGAAAACTAGTGGATTAATTCAAAAGAAACTAAAAATATATTATTTAAAAGTAGTACAGTGGTACTGTAGCTCCCAGTCAAAATGATTCTGAAATGCTCTGAAAAACAGGGTGAATAAATATTACTTTTGGTAATTGAATGCTGAGAAATCGCTACTTCAGATATTCCAACAATCAGCTTGTAGTTGGATGCGCTGAGGTAAAATGTAAGGGTCAATAAATTGCATATTGCGAGACCTGTGCACTAGCACATCTGCCAGGCACTTTGTTCTTTTGATGAATGATGCAAGAGAAAACATATTCCACATTCTGGTGCTTTGAGTGGTGAGCAAATAGATGAGGTGAATCTACACCTAGGACAGCAATTTTTTCTATGTTTATTTTATTTGCACTTTGAATTTCAAACCATGCTTTGATATTTACTGTTCATTACCCTCACCTGTTTTCTGAGTAAAGTTATTAAAGCATAATCTTAAAAAAAATGTAATTGTATTTTATTTAGGCTATGTGTTATGCTATTTCACTGGAATAATATAATATTCTGTTAATGACATGTTGCAAAAATACCATTCTGAATATGTTAACATATTACATTTGTTTATTATGTAATCTTCATGGGACATTTACCTCTTATAATACAATATGCATACAATATCACTTGTGTTCCTTGACATTTACAGTGGAGCCCAGGAAATATTAACTTGTATCAAACACTTTTATCACCTTTCTCTGTTACCATCACTGCAGCAATACCCCTACTCCTAGGATGAGAGCACCACCACCAGCCCAGATATTCTTCTCTTTTGACCCCCTTTCTTCCCTCGACCGTCCAACTCCCCCTCCACCCACAAATCTCAATGCTGATAATTTTGCCACTATCTTCCAGGAGGAAAAGGCAGCTGTTGGCAGCCAGTTCTCTGTACCCTCTCCTCACATATTACCCCCTTCTGCATGCGGCCCAGCAGCCCCCATGATTCACCCCCCCTCACAGACTCCAAGCTTCTCACTAACAGACCCACTCCCTCTACACTAAACTCCCTCCCCATGCATCTCCTCCAAGTCATCAGTCCTACGCTCACCCCTGCACTCACTCAGTTAATCAGCAGCTCATTCACAAATGCTACATTCCTTTACATGTAAGCAGGCTCAAGTATCCTTAAAAACACACAAACACACACACACACACTTGATCCAACAAAAGTTAAAAACTATAAAACAGTCCTCTCTTTTCTATCTAAAAATCTCGTCATTTGAAAATATTGTCCTCATTCAAGTTTTTGATCTCGTGCAGAACAACCTTTTGGATCCACTGCAGTGAGTGTTCCAGCTGGACGCTTGCCAGATACTGCCCTACTGACTGTAGCAGATGACTTGAGAGTTGCGTCTTGGCCATCCGTTCTCATCCTGCCTTCCATGGCTTTGACACAGTGAACCACCAGATCCGCCTGTCCACCCTTTCTCAACTTCATATCACAGGGACAGTTCTGAGATGGTTTGACATATCAGGCAGATCATTCCAAATGTCATGGGGTACAGAGGTATCCTTGTCACATCGGGTAGCAATTGGTGTTTTGCATTTTGTATTTTTTGGGGAGAAAAACATTACATCTGAACCAATGCTCCCCATAACACCAATGGGTTCCATTTTCTGTAACCATTTCACCTATTCATGGTCACATGGTGTCCGGAGCCTATCCCAGAGACTACAGGACAAGGCAGGGAACAACCCAGTATGGGACACCAACATCATTTACACACAGGCACACACCAATGGGTTTTCTCTCAGAAAAGAATCATTTATTACCTGATTATATATAATTGTTCAAAATCTGTATAGTAACAGCAGCTGGGCATGAGAGACAGTTACAGACCAGGAGGGGTTTGCCTTCCTGTCCTTGGCAGAGTGTCTTGACAAAGTGTCTACCAATCTGATCCATGAGGTTCAATGCAGGATATCCATCCACTTTTCCAGGGGAATCCTATGGATCTTTCAAACACTTAGAAAATGTGTGCATCTGAAAAATCAGAGCTCAGCATAGTGCTTCAATATTGCCTACAGAATTGTGTGAAAGTTAATCTTCATCTCTGCTTTCTCCATTTCCTTCCTGACATTGTGCATGGTGCTGTTCATTTACTCAAAGGTTTTCCTTTGGATGTCAGTGTTTGAACAATTATTAGCCATACCTCAAAAATAGTTATACTGTATATCTTTACACTATAAAGATCAATAAGAAGAAGCCATTCTATAAAAGATGCAAAAAATAATTTGAAATTAGAAAGGACAAGATTCTCATGAATATTAGACTGGTGCCACAGAGAGGTGAACATCAATCTCTTGTGCAACTTTTTTTTCATTATTCTACTTTTAAGTTATTTTTTCATATATTTACCCTTCCCCCAAAGATATACTGTATGAAAAGAACAACTGTGTTCAAGTTTATTTAAAATCAGCTAAAATCATTACATGAAGATGACCACAATATAATGGGGAGATACAGTGAGAGAGATGATCTCTTCATTTTATATTTTTACTTTTACAAGGTAACCATGGATTCAGAAATCAAGAAAACTGTACACCAAACTATACTAAATATTCCACGGGTATAAATAAAGAATTATCAAAAAGGATAATTAAAAAAACACAACTTTAAACAAATCCCAGAACTGATACAAGCAAGCAGCTACGCACCCACATAGGGCCATAGCAAGGATTTCTGGGCCCCCTGACAAACTGTCCCCTTGGGCTCCCTCGGTACATTCTGCTGATACAATACACATTTGCTGACAAATATTATTCACTTGTGAAAATTATAGAAAACTATAAAACTTCAACTGTCACTGGATTTACATGTAACTCCTTCACATGTGGAGAATTTGTGGCCACTTGAGAAGGGAAATGGGAAGGATTGTGCAGGGGATAAAAACTTTGGACTCAGTCACTCACAATAAGCAAAGGACTGTTTTCTCAAACAAAATTGAATAAAATGTTTAGTAAATGAAAGACACACATTCAACAAAAATAATGGCATGATTATTAAGGGAGAGGGAGATTCTGTCAGTTTGATATGTTGTAGGGAACACATACCACTGCGCACCCCCCTGCTGTGTTCTCAGTGTGAATTATTGCTGGGCCACATTAAATGTGCCCCTATCTCAGCCTCTTTCGGGTCTTTAGTCTTGTCAACATGAAAATGCTGAAAATCAGCGCAATAATAACAGTGAAGACAGTAATGGTGACGGCTCACTCTAATACATGATAATACCATAAAATTAACAACATGGACACATTTGAATTGGTGTGAAAAGCAAAAAATAATTGCAGATTAACCCCCCCCCCCCCTCCTCCCAGTGCATCTCCTACACTGGGCCCAGACCTATTTCCTAGCTGGTGTAGGCAGGTGATTTGGTGCATGCAAATCCTTGATGTGATGTCAGCACTGTCACTAATTCCATAGCTGGACCAAAAGTTTGGACATGCCTACACAAAGTTTATTTAGTCGTACTTAATCACTCATCCTATATCAACTACACCTAACAGTATATTAATGGGGTTTATTCCATGTAGAGCAGTTGCTTAATTAAATGCTAAAATATTTATAACACTGTGTAGCAAGGATTTGGCTGAATGCTGACTCTACTCCTCAATCTCAAAGGACTAAGGGAGGCATGTTGTGTGATGAATGTGAGTATAAAACTGGATCTATATGGCTGGTTAGTGTGGAACAGGTGGTACAACTGATGTGTTCACATCTGGTGAATGAACGGGTGAAGGGCAATATTCCCAATAATCCCAATTTATCTAATTAGGGAACCAAGAAATATCTCTGTTCTGAATTCCTCATTGCCCACTGTTGGGACAAAGCTGCCCACAAATTATAATTTGTTCTGATGCTCACTTACAAAATAGATTATGCTGCAGACAAACCGTCTGCTAAATAAAATGTATGTAAATGAATGAAGTAAGCTGTCTTCCAAATTGTGATTTTCATAAGTTAATTATGTAGTTCCAGCATACTGGACCCAATACAATTATATTAATATACAGTGCCTACTTTTTATGATTATGCATGTAAAATATTAACAAAAAAGGACATATTAACTTCGCAGTTATGTTGAATGTTGCATGGCTCAATTTATATATTAAGTAAAATGTATTTTTTTTGGTTTTGGTTCAGGGATGACAACTGAGGCAATTTTGGAGCCATTTTTTGTTACCTCCATGAAAACCGTCATTAAGAAAAGGCTGCCAAAATGCATTGTCTTAATCCAATAAACACTTTTCACTTCCTCAGCAACACTGGCTTTTTAATTAGAACTGTGTGCTACTGACCAATGAGGCAAAATTGCTTTTTGGACATGCAGACCGGTGTAGTAGCAACTTTCATTGTTATGTTAATTACAAACCAATGAAGTTATCCCTTGAATTTAACACATGCCTATAATCTAGTAAACTCAATCTTTTAATGAAATAAAAAAAATGAGTTGATTTTATATTAAAATCATTATTCCCAGAAATTATTCCAGCAACTTATAGATTTTTGTTGTTTCTTTTTAAGATACAAAAAGACACAATACTATTAATGCAGAGCTAACTAAATCAAACTATGGTATGTGAGCACCCCTCTAATAGGGATCAGTATACAGTATTGAAGCATTGCTCATCATGGTGGAACGTGGCAAGAGTATGAAAACTTTCACCATCGCCATTGATGACTTGTAAAAGTGTAAGAACCTTGGGAACAACTGGAGTATATTAATGCAGTAATATTTTCGAGTCTGAGTCCCACCCATTGCGTTTTTCAGAAAATCCGAAATTCTTCAGGAAGTATAATCCAGTTAGTGGGTCCCCACGGAAAAGCACGGAAGAGACTTCCTGCCAATGAGAAAATGTCTTTTCAGTCTTAGCACTAAAATCTATATTGAAGATACGCTATTTTCATCTAGCTTACCTAGTTACTGCTCTTCAGCTGCACCCATTCAATACGTCTGTCACATTCGAAGTTTTAACATTTTATTCCTTTATTTCTCCTCCTACTTTCATACTTCCTGCTTTCATCCTCCTACAGATACCGCCTCAGACCGATGGTGTGGCATCTGTAAAGCCTTGTCATCAGACTGCAGATGCAGTGTTGCTAGAGAATGCACCCAAGGCCATAATCCTTGAGTGTTCTAGTGAATAACCATTGTTTACTTCTTGTAATTTGATTCGTAGGATACTCTATTTTTAGCGCACTTTTCTAATTTGGAATTTGTTTGCATTTACAGTGAATTATTTTCCCTCCTGAATTCACCTCAGTTTTTGTCACTGCTCTTCTGATACCTTGTAGCTTTTCTGTCCGCAATATTTTGCTATGAAGCTTTCTTTATTTTGTCTATTCATATAACATTTTTTATCAGACATTATTATTTTCAAACAAAATAGGTGCCACTGCCCAGGCGAATTGATGATTCCCACCAGGCAATTTTTATTTTACAGATAAGAAAAAATATGGAATGTATAATAATGTTCCAAATTTTAATAGAAAATATAGTTGTATAGTAAATATAAAAGTAGAAAATATAGTAGTAGTTATATTGTTCATTTTAGAAATTTATAAACTTTTATTCAGTGGTGGGAATAAAACCATCAATCAATGTAAATGTCATCTGTAAATGAAATAAAGGGGGCAGTGAGCGGCTAAGCAGGTCGAGTCTGTGTCTGTGATCAGAAGTTCACCAATTCAAATCTTGGCCTCAGCGGAACAGTCACATGTCTGTGGACCCTTGGGCGAGGCCCTTAACCCCCAGCTCCGGGGCACCGCACATCAGCTGACCCTGCACTGTGACCCCCAAGCTATGGAGAGCAAGATGGGGTAGGCGAACAGAAGCATTCCAGCGTACCTGTACTTGTGCAAATGGCAAATAAAGCATGTTTGTTAAAATGTTTCCATTTACTATATTATATACATTAATTAGTATGGAAAAAAGATGTTGACAAGATATTTAACACCTACAACACATGAAAAAAATACATTTAAATTCCTTTTATTGCAATTTTCCTGCTAAGTGTCCTCCCATTGTTATTGTGATTTGGTGAGAAGTTTGCTAATTGATATGGATGCTCTGCGTTAGCATTATATGCATATATTAGTATTTCCTGAATTATCCTGAAAAACCAACAGTGAAATCTCATTTGTCTGTGAAGATCTTATTTTAGACGCACATGTTACAGTTTTACATAAACAGATTGAGCATTACTTTTAATGTCTATTAAAACGATATAGTCTGGGTTCATTGACAACCTGCAAAATTTCTTCAGTGACCCATAATAACAAGGCGTATTATGTGTAGAACTTTGTGGCACTTAAGGGCAAATTCGATCATTATAGATCAAAATATTTCACAGAATAAAATTCGAGCCTGCACAGTAATTGGGGATTTTTAATATGATTTATAATATTCCATCCATCCATCCATTTTCTGTAACAGCTTGTCCTATTCGGGGTTGCGGTTATTTGAAATATTAATGGAAAAATTATTTTAAACCTGATAAGTGCTGCTTTTATTTAAGTCCTTGAACTTCCTTTAGGATGAACCAGATATTCATTTTGGATTATTTTATATCAAAATGGTTTTATTACTTAAGAAAGTATTTCTGGAATGTAATTCTCTGTGGGAGAATTCTGTTTTATACACCAACACTGGAAAATGAATACATAACATATTAGTAGTAAAATATATATTTCAGAGTATGCATCTTGTCTGAGTAGATTATAACACAAATATCACAAAATACACTGAACACATTCTTTATGGTTATAATGTCTTTACAATACCTTATCCTATGTGCATGATCAAGAAGTATGGAGAGTCCAGTGATTTCTGGGGACCTTGCCATTCCTCCTGAATAACATGACGATCCTAAGGTAATCAAAAAGAAGAAAGTCGCTTGTCTGTCACTGCACTGACCCTGAGATTGAAACCTATCTGGAGCCACTCAAGCTTGTGAAACTTTAGATCAGTGAGTTATCTGGCCATTTATCAGCAGCCAGCTTCTTCATTGAGAAGAAGGATGGGGGTCTTTTACCATTCATTGATTCTATGGTTCAGATTTAGTGATGGTTAAGTATCCTACCCTTTACATCTATTCTCTGCTGCTCTGTCACAATTATGGGAAGCAAAGAATATGTATCATTTATTTAAGAAACCCCCTGCTAACAATTTTGTTAAGGTAGAACAGAAACCTGGGATAGAGTGCGATTGATCTCAACTGGGCATATAGTCGGGTGGTGGGAGGAGCACTTTGAGGACGTCCTGAATCCTGTTGACATGCCTTCCTTAGAGGAAGGACTCAGAGTACTCAGAAGAGGACTTGTCCATCACCGTGGCCGAGGACACAGCCCTCAGCCCCCCTTCGAAGGCCTACTAAAGGGTACTGGAGAGGTGGGTCCATCTGTTGGTCAAACCTTGGATCCTAGGGGAGCAATGCGAATTTCATCTTAGTCGTGGAACACTGGATCAGCTCTTTACCCTTAAAAGGATATTGGAGGGTTCATGGTGTGTGTCCCCTGCAATGGTTTGGCACTGGCCATCCTAGGTCATTCCCCGGCTTACGCCCATTGTTTCTGGGATAGGCTCTGGATTGCCACAACCCTGCATAGGACAAGCGGTACCAAAACCAATAAATAATTTTAATAGTATTGACTTCAAATGAAGATAGATTTTTATAACAGTAAAAATGTTATATACTTGAATATTAAAGCAATTGAACTGATAAGCTACACATGATTGACCCTACCTTTCAGAGACCATCTGAGTATAACTCTGAATATGTGTTCATTGCAACAATGTGAATAACTCAAAATTGAACTGTTAGCAATCGAGTACAAGAAGCTTTGACCTGCAGCAACAAAAAGGGGAAGCCAGATTACATTTAAAGACTGTCACAGTTTAACAAATATTTTGGAGAGAAAAAATGGATTAAAACAAACATATCCATTATGAGAGTGAGCTTTAATTAATTTCTCCAAGGGGGCAAAAATTAGTGAACTTTCATATTTGCAATTCAAATTAGTTTTTAACAGTGCATATTTCACACTTTAAAAAAAAAACAAAGTAGGTCCCTCTCATACATCTCAACTCTCACAAACCCACAGCAAAAATGTACAGGCACAAAGACAAACCAGCAGAAGAACACTCATGGACAGAAGCTGTGAAAATTCACAGCTTTCTTGTTGTGAAAAGAATCATCTCACACATTCAAAATACCTGCGATTTCCACAATACATCGGTAAAGTCTTTCTCAAACACCTTGGCCGGAAGAGACATGGCATTAGATGGTGACAGTCGGTCAATCAGTCACTGGTGTCTTTGCTTTATAACGGAAGTTAAGGTTAAATGGCGGCGGGGGGGGGGGCGCATCCGGCCCCCTCCACTGTCTTCTTCCGGTCTGCTCACTATGCACAAATATTAGACATATGTTTTACAAATGAACAAAATAAAAACACTTTGAAATAAATACTAGCACATCATGCTGCCTGACCACTTGGAGGATGTAGAAACAGATACCAGGAGATATGTACAACATCAGAGGGGAGCCGGATATCGGGTTGAAATGAGAATTCAGCATGAATAATGTGTTCTTTCTGAAGCCAACTGCCATTTGATATATTGATAATATCCAGAGATGGAAAGTTCAAGTTCAGAAAATACAAGTCCAGACCAAGATTTTGTTTCAACCAACAAGCAGAGTATAAAGCATCACATTCACAGAGTACTTTCTGGACCTGAACTTTCCACCTCTGCAAATATCCATGTCTGTCTTCAGGTTGTCTTGTGTTACCTGCATAAGGGACAGAAAGAGTTTCAGAAGGCATGGTTCTGAATAGACCATAAAGCCTGATAGTGTATAACTCAATCAATAAATCTTCTTGGTAATGTGTCATCTTCACTGAATTGCCCAATAGAACAGGGTCCATGTGAATAAAAACTCTTATTAAGTAGTTAGATGACATATGAATGCAGCTTCTATGCACCAGCCTCAAGAGACACAGTATAATGATATGTACTGTACTCCAAAACCAAGAATAAAATACACATCTTATTATTGATTGACTATTGCCTTTCCACTGAGTCCCAAAAGGCCTACAAAACATTATTCATAGCAAACAAAATGAAACCCTGGAAATTCTATGTTCTGTTTTGCACCATAGCATATGAAAACGTATGTATTATAAATGCATAAAAAAGAAGTATGCATCATTTGCCTGTGCTAAAACAATCATGATTGGTGGTAAGGACTGTTAGTATTAATACATTTTGAACTGCTAGGACATACTTTCCCAATTTACTAAATATTAATCTATTAGAGGGCTCCTGTGTGTCTCAGACATTAATTGTGTGGAGCTAGCCTAGCTAAGGCTGGGTAGGGCAGGAGCTTTGATGGGGTCCACCTGCAATTTGCTCGTTCATGGCCCAGGAATGTGGTGACACTGCTTCTCTGAGGAGGATTTGGGTCCTTATTAGACCTGTATACCTTTTAAGATAGAAATGCCTGATAAATAAAGTTCACTATATGGAATATATCCAATAGCAATAATGAATATTCATCACAGCAGACCTTAAAATATATTGTATGTCATGGAAAACACAGGACCAGGATGAAATATATAAACTATAAAGGATCCTGTCGGAAGGACAGCAATGTATTCCCCAGACTTATTTCTCATTTGCACCAACAATGACCAACATGACCAACATTTTCCATGACCTAAAAGTAAGAACTATAACAGATACTTCACTCATATATATGCCTGGAGGAGCCATGGACAGTTTTTTCTTTTCTTTTCCGTGTACATGATCATGTACTTAATCGTGCACACAATTAGTTTAAAACACTTTTGAGAGTGAAGCTTGGGGTCCAAGTGCAAGGCCAGGCCATTTATCCATTGGCCCTGAAGCACGTCATGTGACTTATTTTAATATGACTGGGCTCACCAGATCAATGCCTGTTCTTTCATGTGTTACCACTGACCTGGACTAGAACTAAGTGACAGGGTTAAATTCCACCACAATAGATTATACTGAGTTGCCCACAATAAACTTTTTGGGCAACAGAAAAAAAATCTTTCAGTCTTTCAGTCATCATTTGCTTTGCGAACAGAAATTTCATAAGGGACAGTCCAGAGTGTGCATTGTCACTTACAGTGTTTTTTTAACAATTGCAACTTGGCCCAACAGTTAATCTCACTTCCAAAATGCACTAAAACCACCGGAAACCTTTATGCATGTTTCAAAATCAACTCATGTTAGCAAACACTGGTAGAAATTCTCACTCACAACAGTGCCGGTCACAGCCTTTCCAGGGGAGGTGACTTACGGTAAATTTTGCCAACAAAGAGCAAGGGTGTTACCATCATGTAAATCAATGTTCCATTGGAATAACACCTATTCACTCTATAGAATATACTAAAATACATGCATTTACACACTGTGTGTACCCTTGGCATTTAGACCTGTTATTATTTACTTAATGTTACTTTTATTCTTTGCCTCATTTAGTCTGAAACAGAAAGGTAAAAGGAGGAGTAGGGGTGGATTCTTGAACAATATATCTCTTATTTTGCATTACATATTGTCCTTATGAAGATGGAACATACCTTATGTAGAGATACACAAGATATTGCGTTACAATTATTGGACACAACTTCTAAAATAATGGAGATGATTAGTTTGGTCGATCAGCCATTTTCCGTAGTGGAGGGTGAAGGATTTCTTTGGCTCATTTACCACGTATAACCGGTCTCAAAGTACCAACCTACAATGTTTATAATAAGGGGGCTTGCTTGAGGGCCCAGAGCTCAAACACAGGTACAGAGGCTTAGCATGCTGCATCACACACCAACCCGCTGGAAGGGGGAGTATGGTAGCAGGGAAATTAGGACATCTTAGAATGTGCAGAGAGGTGAAATAGTGCATTATCCCACACAACAATACAGACAGACATTCCATCTTTTGTACTCGTCCTCCTCTGCTGGCACAAGTATCCATAAGGATCTTGGAACTAGGCGTCATGACTCAGAGCATACCAGCTGTGGAATGCTGACTACTTGGGATGATGAATCTCTAAACCAGAAACTGGCTATTCCGAAACCCACAGCTAGATGCTGGTCAACAAGAATCCTGACCCCCCAAGCCACCCAAACCACACCAGGCTAGTACCTGCTGGCAACTGACAGGAACAAGTTTTTTCTCCATCTAACACCATAAAGCAAACCTCTAACTGAGAACCAACTGAGATCTATGTTCTAAGACCAATAGCAATGACTGAGCAGTGAGAATTGCTCACTGCTTTGCTTAAATAAGCTTTGGATCTAATTGGCATCTGTGAAACTAAGTTTCATTGGCCAATGACTGGTTCATACAACACAAAACGTTCATAGGATAAAGCTGAACATAATGTGATATTGGCTCTTCCTTGACCTGGCAGATCCACTGCTGCTTTACTTCCAGTTACATTTCTTCCTCTCCTGGTTCTACCGTGCACTGATGGAGGATCTCTGATGTAGTGGGTTTATTTTTCTTCTAAAAGGACTGAGAATCTTCCTTGGAAACATGGCCTCATGGACTCCAACCTGCCTCTGTCAGGTTAAGATTGGGGCGTTTGGATCTCCCAGCAGGACAATGTTCCAAAGCATATCTCCTACACCACCGAATCTCAACCCATGGTCTCCACCCAAATTTGGGTCACAGCAAGTTCTGAAAGGGTCGTGAGACAGAGTTGGAAATGTAAGTATTTTAAAAAAAAGCTTCTGTGCTGATCCACGATCAGATTTCCCAGCGCCAGTCCTAGAATTAACCTATATAAATGGGTCTTGGGTCTGCAAATGCTTAGCACAAAACTAGTGAACACTCAACCAATCTGAGAAGCCAAACCACAGATGCTTAATTTAAAATTCACTGGCACATCCAATCAGATTTGTGCGATAGGCACTAATTGGCATAAATTTCAGAGCGTAGTTTGTGCTTGATCATAGCATCAGTTTAAACCTATACTTGATGTAGGGTCGGGACTGAGCAAAAAAGGTTGAGAACCACAGTCTTGCACCATACACTGACCACAGACCAAGGCCCTTCCAATCCCATAGACCCCATTCAAAGCTTGTGGGGTGAGCTTTAGTAGACAGACTGGAAGCAGGATCCAGGGCCCTGAAGGGTCTGGAGCGATAATTTTGCCAGGTATAATTTTGACTGGGAAGAAAAGTTAGATTTTTCCTTATTTTCAATAAATTTTCCTCTGTGAAAGGTTAGATTTCTCTCATAAGCTGAGTGTAAGATAAAGGTAGTGGACAATACGCTATAAGCGATGCATCGTCGTTTTTACCTAGGATGACAATTTTGGTGGTCAGGGCATGCTCAGCTAATTTCCAAATTGTGTGAATTTGTGATACTCTAATTTACTCTTGTTGAAGGCCTTATATATTGCCAACACCAAATCGCCTTTCTGAGGTTTATCCTTCATTTTCATATTAAAGGCATCGTCATAGCCCGTGGAGTGTGAGCAATTGTGAAGTGGCCGACACCTACAACTGTACAGCAAATTCAATAGTTTATGTGCTTTACTGTCAGGGTCAGCATCCGTCTGTCCGAGTCTTTCGTGTTTCCTCCCCGTTTGGCCAGCAGATGTCGCTGGCCATCCTGTCCTCCCTGTGGTCAAAGTCTTCAGTGTGTTTCCCCTGATCCCCAGATGGCCGCATGGCTCAAGCTGAGCATGCGGCTACCTGCTAACTCAATGTTTCCCAACCCAGTCCTCAGGGACCCCAGACAGTCCATATTTTTGTTTTCTCCCGGCTCCAAACATACCCATGCCAGATATTCTGAGTTCTTGATTGGTTGGAAGCTGGGAAGGAGAAAAAATGTGGACTGTCTGAGGACCCTGAGGACTGGGTTGGGAAACAGTGTTAACTCCTCAGTCATGTGTTCAAATTACGTCTCCTCTGTTTTTGTATTTTTGTAGATCTTCTTCCCTAATGTTTAATTTGTATCAGTTTTTCTAGTTCCTGTGTTTTGTGATTTGTATTGGGATTTGGTTTTTGCTTTGTGCCAGTGGTTGTGTTTTTCCTGTCTGTTAGATTCTGTTTCCTAGTTTGAGTTTCATGATTTAGTTTTATTAGTTTTGCCTGTTTTACCAGCCCTTGTTAATCATTTTCACCTGTCCTGCTAGACTCTTGTATTTAAGTTCCCAATCCTGTTCTGTTCCTGGTGTAGTCATTGCTATTTTTGATCCTGTTTGTTCCTTGCTTTAACCAGTTCCCTTGTAGATAATTTTTATTTTGTTAGTTTACTTCATACCCATTTTTAGTTTTGACCCTTCGTGGTCTGTTTGTTTTGTAGTATTCCCAGTGTTTTCTGTTCCTGTATTACACCCTTTTGTTCCTGTGGAGCCGCCAGTGAATCATCCACCTTCTTTCCTGCCTGCACCATGACCCGTCCCTGTGTCAGAAACTCCCGAGATTGTGGCACTTTGTTCAGTCTGGAAACCACATGTCAGGAGAGCTCAAATGATGCAGCTGGCGACTGATAATTATCTCAGCAAGGGATGGGGCTTGTCTCCCCCAGCAAAGCTTAAAGCCCATGCTGGCGTGCAGCTTCTTTACCTTGTTCAGCAGACAGTACAGAAAACATCCCGTGTCCCCCAGTGGCCCACTGGGCGGAAGACCTGCCTCCTCCTGAATCAGTGTCCACAGACATTTGTCGTTTCCTTCCCATAAAGTCTTTCCTGTATTCCTCCTTCAGCTTCCCACACGTCCACTTCTCTCATGTTTTCTTGCCTGCTACATGTAAAACTGATAATGAAATTCATTAAGGCGCTTGGAAGTACCCACTCATCTGTTTCATCCAGTAAAGGGCAGCAGTGAGTGTGGAGCTCGTTCCTCTAAGCATAGGGGAGTGACAACAGTTTACCACGAGGCGTGCACTAACAATGATGAAACTTTATTGATCCCTGTGGGGAAGTTCTCTTTTTGCCTACTTCATATTTTCTCCATGACTCACAGCAGGTGAAAGCAAGCTGGGCGGCCACCCGTAGTGGCACCAATGGAGCTGGGAGTTATGGGCCTTGCTCAAGGGCCCACAGGCCTATGACTGTTCTGCTGAAGCTGAGCTCACAGACACAGCCTTCCAATCACAGGCAGAGGCTTACAGTATCCCACACACAGATACTCACACACTCTGGGTAATTTTTTGCCCACTCATTCACACAAACGACATGCAAACTCCACACACGAATGAGGAGATTAAACCACAGCCCTGGAGGTACAGTATGAGTCCAAAGCCAAGCAACTGTCCCTTCAAAAATCTCATTATTCCCTCTATTTTTCACAAAGTTTAATTTAGCTCTTTAATTTTACCCTGGTTCCAAAAACGTGTATTTATATCACACAGACATGTATACTTCAATGACCCAAAATGTGTTATGTCTCTGCCATAGTACATGACTGCACATGGACTGTGATGGACTGCTATTCTGTTCAAGCTGCTTCTCAGTTAGCAGCTACATACTCACCTCAACCCACAGTGGATAAACAATACTGCAAAAATGAGTGGATGGGCATCCACGGTCAAATTTCTATACTGTCTAGATATGATAGTTACAATAATTTTATTTAAGAAAAAAAATGATACTCACAAAGGTTTTGTAAAAGAGCAGCAGTACTACAGTGCTGTACCAGAGTAATGATTTTTGGCAATATAAACCCACATACCTCAGGATTAATTACTAGTTACATTTTTCATGTGTGTAGGTGTATTTGTTTTCCATGTGTGATAATTCGGGTTTTGCACTGAATATTACAGAAGGTAGTTTAATGAATGGAGTTATACTTCATTTATTTCATCTACTGTTTATACAGTACTATACTGTATAAAGTATACAGGCAGTTGGAAGTTAACCTTGGGTTTCTCTGTTTTCTATGTTCTACATGGAGAGCATTTTCTGTAGTATAAAGAATTCCATGCTTGTATTTAATACTTGCAGAAGAGTGGTGGCAAAGGATCTTCTTAGCTTTTTAAATCATTGAGCATTTTTTTATCTATAGAGATTTAATGCAATTTTCTCTATATATTTTTTCCCCAGTAGTTACAATAAATATTGTGCTTTATGTAGCATTTAAGAGGAGCAACTTTCATATATTGACACTTTTATTAGGCAATACTTATGTAAATTAATAAGCCATGCTTTGTGATTTTTCTTAAATTTTATTTTTCAATTATAATGGCATGTGCAAGGTTTCTGCTGCTTTCCATGTGTTTTACATGTGTTACATTTAAAGATATGAAAAATACTTAAGGTTTAATATTCAGCTACAGCTAAGGGACAGTTCTGTCAATCACTCTTTGGCCAAAACATGCGTGACGAAGTTCAAAACATTTTAAAACAAATTTGAGGAAGCACTTCTTTACACAGCGTGTAGAGTATGGAATAGTCTTCCTGCTAGTGTAGCGGAAGCTGAAACACTGGGTTCCTTTAAATTAGAGCTAGATAAGATTTTAACGACTCTGAGCTATTAGTTAAGTTCTCCCCAAAAGAGCTTGATGGGCCAAATGGCCCCCTCTCGTTTGTAAATTTCTTATGTTCTTAAATGAATCACTGTTACATTTCTCATTGTTACTGGTGGTGAAATTCCTTACGAATTGACCATAACTTGACTTGATTAGCTTAATTCTAAAAAACATGAAATGAGATTTGACCCAAAACTTGATGCTCCAAGGGTGGCAGTTCGAGTCCCAGCTCTGCTTTCTGTCTATAGGGTGTTTCACATGTTCTCTCCCTGTTATATGGATACTCTTGTTTCCCCCCACAGTTCAGTGTCATACAGTTGCTTGGCATTTTAAAATTCCCTCTGGAGTGTGTTTGTATGGACTAGCCTCCCAACCACATACAGAACCTCCACCCCCCGCAACATTGTCCATAGTGTGTTTAGGCAGTGGAAGTGTTTGGACACTGGATAGAAGATGCTGGACGTGTTTGGACACTGGATAGAAGAACTTGCAAATGTTCCAGTGTTAGTATGTTTATGCCAAGATGTTCATCCATCCATTCATCCATTTTCTATACCTGCTTGTCCTATGCAGAGGATCACATGGTTGCTGAACCTATCCTGGAAGCTACAAGGAATAACTGAAAACAGGGCACCAACACATGTAAGAAGTGGCACATTTAAATGTCTTTAACATTTATTAACGTTTAAATCTGTAAAAATTCAATGTTAAAGAAGACTTTGATTTTAGAATGTGGTAATATGAACGCTGAAGATTTAGATAGCATTAATTTTGTAATGTACAAAATAAAACTAGATTTTGTCTGCTTCAGTGAGTGAACACAGTAAATTATCATAAGGCATTAAAGTTACAAATGGCAGATGGTGTAAAAGAATTTACATGTATTTCCACTCACATAAAGTAGCAACTAAATCACCACTATATTATATCTATGAACGTAGATCATAAAAAGTTTACTTCAAAAAAGGTCACCGAAGTCAAATCTTCACAGCACTTAATGTATAATGACTTGCTTCTATACAGAACATCTCAGAATAGACACAATAATACATTTTAAATACTAAAAATATGTGGTATCTTTTTATTGTTTAATAAAACATCAATTGGCCAGTCAACATGTTGCGGGTATTTTTTCCGGGGATGTGTTTAACATTGAGTGTGTCACTAATTAAATGTTAATCTATTGCGGTCTTCTTTTATAATGGCAGCAGGATGACTCACATATAATTTAGCATTTTGCGTAATTCAAAAAACCTTTGTAATTATACTGTACATCAAGCCATTACCACAGTAATTACTGGAGTGAAATATTACACAAATGAACTCCTGGTGTATTTACATAAATACTAATGTAATATAATTGGTGTTTGGTAATTACCTCAACAATAGGGTTTAAAGTAGGTCAAAGTGAAAAACATCAGACAAGAGTAAAGGCCTTAGGGGTCCTGAAAGAAATTTGTTTGCATGAACTGTTAACGCTAACAAGGCTATCTATCAGTATTGGTTTGAGGTTGTGATTTATTTTTTTCCACATGTATTTGACAATTTACACACACAAGGCTTCCAGAGCTACCGGTTTCCTTTCAGATACTGTTTTGTTACCATAAAAAAGTCAAGGTGAATGTTTCATAACAATGTCCATGTTTGAAAGCCTTGAAACCCTGCTGTCACAGCCTTCAGCAACAGTCTGATTTATATGCTCTTTCATAGATGTATGACACAGACCACAGGTCCAATTTGTTCAGTTGAAACTACATTCATGTACTCAGATTTATCAATATTTTATACCTGAAATGACTGTTCTCTTTCAGCTGAGAGTCTAGTCACTTGATTCTACAGCATGTTCTATTAAGAGTGACAGGCACCTAAATCCCTGATTTTTTTAATACTTATGATAATTACAAATCCTGAAAAATTCACTCTTTCATAGTCTTACGATTAAAAAAAACTTTTATATAGAAAAAAACATCACTAGTAACAAATTAAAATTGTTATTGGTCACATCTGTTGATTAAAACATGTTTAAGTATACAAAATTCTACAAATAAATATTATTTTACCACGGTGCCCATGTTTTTGGTCAGTCCTGTCATGATTACATTAGAACGTGTGTGATATGCCTTTAAGGTGAGTAACATTAAGGTAAGTGACATTATTTGACTGAAGTGATGCTGATACTGATCGGAGGTGAGTTCTGTAATTGAATTGTATGATTTTTAAGCTTTTTTTTTCTTTTGAGGAGGGCGAGGTAAAGGGACAGGCCCTGTCACACTAAAATATCTCAGAAAAAAATTTAATTATTGTAAATCCATAACATGTCTGAAAAGGTTACTGAAATTCCCTGCTTGCAAGCTAACAGTTTTAGCACTACCATGCTAACAAGCACAGCAATGGTAGTTAAACTGGCCGACCATCAGACCAAGCTGTGTAACAGGGCCTTACATTATGAATGGCAGTGTTCTTTATAATACCTTTATTGCATATAATATGTATTAAACACATGCCATAGTAAAACATTATTTGAATTAATAGACATTACACTGCAAATATGAAGCTTTTTATGCCCATAGACAAAACTTTTGGATTTGGTCCCTTTGTTACCTAGGTAACACTGCTTTTTATATAATTTATATTTCAATTTATATCTAGATAAATTGTGGTTTATATTAGCTTTGAGTAATAATGACTGTAATTATGTCAGTGAATTGTTAAATGAATTTTTAGATGATGTTTTTATATTGAATTATTGTGAAATTAGTTTATGTTTGGACTATATCAGATGTAACTAATATGAATTATGTCCTTGGCTGAACTTCACCATATTAGTCTAATATTATATTAGCATTTAAATCATAATCATGAATTAACTAGGAATGCTTACCATAACATAGAGAACACAAAACATAATTTGCCTGCATCAACAACATCCATAAAGTCAGTCCTGTCCCACCATGGTCAGGTCTGTCATACAGAGCATTATAATATAAAAATAGACTAGTTGAGAAAATATTGATGGATTAATCCCTTTAACTGTGTAATTGAAGGTGGACAATATATCCACCAAGACCGTAGCCATGGAGTCAACAATGCAGTAATTTTAATATACACTTCTACATTTCTACATTTCACTTCTACAAGTTCTACATTTGCATGTCAATCACATAACATTTACTAAAAATACACTCAATATTCTTTGCTAACAGTATGTTCACCATCTAAGTACCTTTATTAGCAAGAAAATCCCATATCTTTGATTCATCAAAGTAACCTCCTCTAGCAGTCATAATAGCAGAGAACATTTTAGGTCCAGCCTTTTTCCCCAGCTGTGGTTAGAATGGTTTTCCTCCCCACCAGTTCTTCCTGTAAGACTTATTATGTCAGTATATATGTTCCTACTTGTGTCTGATCACCCCTTAGTCCAATCATTGTAGACACTGGTGTTAGTTTGTGCTGCTCTGTTCCCCTTGAGCCTTCAGTTGTGTGGCCCCCCCCCCCCCCCCCCCCCCCTTCCAGGAGTGCCGTATGCCTCTGTCCTCAGTGTATCCGCACTGCGCTGGTCCCGCTCTGGGTAATTCGACGCCCAAATTGAAGCAAACACAGCTCGCGTTGTCTGCCCGCCTCGCGGCGCCTGTGGAATTTTCTAGAAAAAAAGCTGCCACACTGAATGGAATGCAAGACTCGGTCGTAAATTAGCCACCACTGGGTCTGGGGCCCCGAGCTGTGGGTTTACTGTGTCAGACGTGTGGGTCAGAGAGGACAGAGAACCAGCGGGGGGTGCTGGGCATGAGACCCCAAACGCTCGTCCGGATGTTTCCCTGCCGGCCTTCCCTGCCCCCCCCCCCCGCCGCAGTGCCATGGCCGTCTCCCTCACGCTGTGCCTCCTTCCTAACAGCGGCCCATTACCATAGCAACCACCCAGCATCAGCTGCAAACAGCACCGTCGCTGAATGGCTCCCCGCCCTCCCGCTGCCCGTGAGCCTCTGTGCAGCGCTTCGCTGGCTTCTGTTGGGCCAGAGACGGGGAGCTTTTCTCCTACCTAGATGTTCCTCTATAAACTGCTGTGAAATGTTTAATAAAGGTCTTATGAATAAAAGAGCAGCCATTAAAAATCCATGCGCTGATTAGGCCCCCCCTGGGCCAGGCTGTGTTTATTTAAGGGCTTTCAGTGAGCGAGCCGCGCTATGTGGATGTGGCTCCCTGCAGGGGGCGCTGGCTGGCATAGCCTGTGCCACACTGCTGGGGTGATGCTGCCTTCAGTCGGATGCCAAACCTGCCCTGCGAGTGCCCCTCTTCTGAGTGTCGTTCTCTGCTGTGTGCTGTGTACAGAGGGCTAAGCCTGCAGCCTACTCCCAGTGGTGTGCTCTCTCTCCAAGCTGTAAAGCCGCCGGCCCCTCCCTCTCCCTCCCTGCCGTCCCCCCTTCTGCGGGGAAGAGTTACAGCCGCCATAAAGAGGGATAATGCATTGTTAACTAATTCTGTCTGCTCAGCGCTGATATATCCTCCGCTTTAAATCTCTGCCGCTGTAATAAAATGCTAATGCTAATGCTAACGCTTGCCCTCTGTGAGCTGATGTCATTATTTTTTACAGGAAGAGGTAAAAGCTGGTGGGGGGGGGTTGACTGCAGACATCTGCACCCTGCCAGAGGCTCGACAAAGGGGTTTGTAAATAGCAGCAGTTTGAAAAGCTCAGGGCGGTACTCAGACTGCCAGTTGGACGACCCATGCCAAAAGCCACGTCCTCCTTACAACAGGACAGCAAGACCCATGGAAGCTTCCAGAAAAACAGCAGACTCATGTTTTTGCCCCGTAAAGTCGTCGTGGGGTGATGCCCGTGGCACAGCACCCGATATGGTTTCCATGGTGACCGCAAAGTGGCTGTTCTTGTTGCTGAATATTGCCCTTTTTGTTGAGGGAGCTGTTTTTCAGGATGGGGAGATTATTAGACGTGTTCCTATTTGCTGGGAAAGCAGTGGAGGTGCAGTGTGAAGGGTCACCTGCTCCCAGTTCGGTGTTACTGTTCTGTGGGTCTCATTGTCCTACTAGAAAGTGTCGAGTGCGAGTTTGTGTACACTTACGCAGACGGGAACCCCCCCCCCCGTCTCCTCGCATGTGGTCTGACCTGCTGCCAATTCCACATATTGATTCACTGCCAGCGTTCAATTACCCAGTGACATTTCCTCCATCTGCAAATGACAGATAATTTATGGCCCGTCATAACTCTGTGCCTGTCCAACAGCTGTAATTAGCCCATAAATTCATTTTCAGAAAAAGAGATAAAAGGCCTCAAATTAAAACCACGTAAGCACTGATAATGGCATATCGCTCGTGATAGGAGTCTGTCCGGGACCCTGTCTGTTTCGTTTTAGGTTCCTTGATGCTGACACCCGTCCCCACACACTGAAAGCTGTGTCCGTTCACATGCACACAGCGTGCGGCAGGTTTGATGTGATGGCTGAGGTGTGAGAGATGCTGACAGAGGGCTGCTTGGTTGAGATTCACGTTTTCCCAGTCGCTCCTGTCCTCATGTTCCTATACCTCCAGATGGTCATGAGCTGTGCGCGATCACAGGAAAGGTCATCAGTATAAGCCGGCAAAATGAAGTTCCTTTGTCGGGTTCACTGCGTTCAGAGTTCTGGGAGGAGTCATACAGCTGTGAGGGGGGTGGGGCATCTGGGAGAGACACCCAGGGCGACCTGCTTAGCCTGCTGCCGCTGTGACCTTCACCGCCAGCTGCTGCCTGGTGCTGGCTGAGTATCAGCCTGACTTGGACCTGCATTCAGTGCTGGAGACGGACACATGGTCCACTGGCCCCGGTGACGCGGCGACACAAGCTGACCTGAGAAGAACAGAATGGGGCCCCCGCTCATCCCCAGCATCATTAGCTGCTACGCCTCCCCTCCCAGCAGAGCCTCAATTTTCCTGCGTGCTCTCCTTGGTACAGCTGTGTTCCTCTTGGGAGCGTGTCAAGCATATCTCAAACGATCCCCGAAGCGGCCCTGAGCGTGTCCCACGCAAGCTCCAGGCTGTGCCCTGAGTGTGAGCATGCACCAAGCACAAGCACGCCTCAAGCATCTTTTGAGACCCAAGAGAGTCCTGAGCGAGGCCTGACTGTGTCCCAAAATAATCACGGGTCTTACTCAATACGCTAGGCGTATTGAGTAAGCCCCATGCACTCTCTGAGCGTGTCAACCTGAGCGTGTCGACCAATGTGCATCCCAAGCAAGTCCTGAGCATGCTCTGAGTGAGTCCTGAGTGTACCCTTACCGTGCCCTGAGTGAATCCTGTGCGTGTCCCCAGTGTGTTCTGAGACCCAAAAGAGTCCTGAGTGTGTTCCAAGCATGTTCAGTGAGTCTTGACTATGTCCCGACTATGTCCCAAAAGAGTTTAGAGCTCACCCTGAGTGTTGAGTAAGATCCAAGCCCCGAGTGTGTCTCAAGAGAGCTCTGAGAGTGTCAATCATGCCTCAAGTGACTGCCAAGCAAGTCCTGTGCATGCCTCAAGTCCTGAGTGTGTCAGACCAAATGTCTGGTTGAGTCATGAGCATACCAAGCATGCCCCGACTGAGTCCTGTGTGTCAAGCATGCCCCGAGTGAGTCCTGTGTGTCAAGCATGTTCTGAGTGAGTCAGAAGTATAACCCTAGTGTGCCCTGAGTCAATCCTGAGCGTACCCCTAGTGTGTCGAGCATACCCTGTGCGTGTTCCCAGGGTGTCCCAAATGTTCCCCGAATGATTTCTGAGCATATCGCTAGCATTTCGAGTGTGTTCCAAGTAGCCCTGAGTGTGTTCCAAGCACGTGAGGCATGTCACAAGCATGTCAAGCGTGCTGTCTGTCTGCCATTCGGAGTCAGCTGTTCTGCTGTCACAGTAGCTGGCCCTGAAGGTGCCTCTCATTGCTCTGACTTGTCAAACCAGATAGGAGGCTGTTTCTAGCTGCCTGATTGGTCGTAAAATGTGCAGGATCACTCCAGGCTCAACAAATGCCATCCATAAGGGAAACAGACATATACTGTAAAGGCAAATGTCAGAGGTGTCTTTGAAGATAATGGAAAAAATACCCTCGGTGTTCAGTTCTGATAAGCACTCGCCTCTAAACGCTGACCAAATGTTACTGGATTCCATGTGTACCTGGTAAGAAAAGATGAAAGGAGGGCAGTGAGCCAAGTCAGCAGCGCTGCCAGGAGCTGGCTAAGCGTGACGGGTTGTGGGCTCATTATGGGAAATGGCCTTTTTGGGGGGGGGGGGGCTTCCACTATACCACAGTTGTCTGTGACCTGAGAACTTTGTTCAAATGAGGATTTCTTTAAAAATAAACAATTTGGTCTCTTTCCTTCTAGAAGCACCTGCAGTAAAATCAGACAAAAACATTGATATAGAACAGATATTTTAGTCATCGCCTCGGACCAAAAAGATTTAGAAAGACACTTCAGAGACTTGCAACATTATGCTTTGGCCAGCAGGGGGCAAACAAACAGACAAACTGTATGTACACCAGGTGACCAGACTCAGCGGTGTGCCGCTAGGAGCCACCAGCTGCTGTGACTCGGGGGCCCTTGGAATCCTCCACCCCCCCCCCCCCCCCCCATTACAGCACCCCCGCCAACAAGAGACAACTACATACATTTTTCATCACTTTGATTTTTTTAACCAATGGAATTTGGTTAAAAAAACAAGCACCAAAATGTTAATTGTTTTTACCATCATTTACATGTACATGGTGTTATTTCAATGCCCCCCCCCCCCAATCAAGCCTGCAGTAAGAGCTCCCAGGTGGGGCTTTGCAGAACTGTGCAGCCCAGCCAGTCCATTTAACCTGCCCTCAGTCCTGTGGAACAGGCAGGCTGCGGAGGGCAGCCTGGTCCATCCATCCATCCATTTTTTGAACTGATCCTAAAAAATGTAAAGGTGAGACGGAAGGTGATGAGCAGGAGTCGGAAAGGGAGCTGCAGCTTCAGACTCTCACACATGTCCATACGTAACAGTCCTTATACACGCAACAGAAGCATCAGTCCCGTCAAGTGTTGAGCCGCCAGCTCAGAGTTCAGTTACAGCCGGGACGGAGCTTCCGTATTGCTGGGACATGTCGGACTGGGACAGCTGTGGCCCCTGGTCTGATGTGAAGTCATGTGTGACGTGCAGAGCAGCAGGAGAACATAGATGCGAGAATACGCCTGTCACACGGCCTGCCTTGCTGATGAAGACGGCAGCCACGGGGACCTACTGCCCCGCCTTCCCAGCCCATCTGGTAGCAATTCTTACTGGAATCAGTGGAGGGGGGTGGGGTGCTCTGACCAACCCCCGCCCCCAAATACTCTGCACCTGCTGCTCCTCGTTCCGGCACATAAATCCAGGTGGTCCTGGCAGAGCCGGGGGTGCAGGGGGGAATTTTGTGGAGGGGCCAAAAAACACAGAGTATTATACTCGTCTGTCTGCGGGCATCTCTCCTGATCCACAAGACGCAGAACATTATATCCGCCTGCAGGTTGTAGCAGGATGGTAAAAGCCCTAACTGTGATTCACCGATAGGAGGGTATCTCGCAGCATGTGAGTAACTCACACAGGCTATTTCCTTCCACATGGATATGAACAGGCATCTTGAGATATCAAAGTCTTATCTGTGACATGCCTGTGGTCTTACAGGCTGCAGTAGCTGTGAACTCGAGCCACAGGAGACTCTTATCAGCCTCTCTGACTCTGAGGAATATCCACAAGCAGTCCAGCTGCGATAAAAGGCCATCAATCCATAGGTCTGACTTCACGGTAAATTCACACATATGAAAGAACACAACATTGGTTGGAACTGAACTCTGCCATGTGATATGTTACTGACAGTATGTTACTGACAGTATGTTACTGACAATATGTTACTGACAGTATGTTATTGACAGTATTATAATAAATCCTCTGCTGGGGGGAAAGCTGCCCCCACCTTTTAAAACTTGGTATGATCTAGGCATTATCTGTCAGAGGATTTAAGCAAACACACAACTGCTTGTCCAAATTCAATTTCTTTACTTTAATACAAAGTTAAATAAGGGAAAAAACATTTAAGAACTTAGGGCCCAGTTTACACCCAGTCACCCCCACTGAAAAGTAATGGCACACCCCTACCAAATTAACCCCTCTATATTGACCATACACAACTCGCTAAATACACTTCAAACATTACATAATGTAGCACCACACAGGATAAATGGGAATGTAACCCTGTGCCCTGGGTTCTACAACGTAAGCTCCTACACAATTTACAATATTAGACGCACAAACAAGACAGACTATATACAGACACCTACACTAAACAATTTAAAAGTACTGGGCTCACGTTCTGACGACAATAACCCACTACAGGGTCTAAGTTAACAGACTGTATGATGCCCCCAGTCTATGCCAGAACTGTCTTTGAAAGGACAGCAGCGGCCAAACTAAATCCCTCATCCC